>CM075981.1:75154522-75221841 GCA_038087875.1 Malacoraja senta
GGTTTGCACGTTCTCCTTGTGACTGCATTGGCTTATTACGTGGGCTCCAGTTCCCCCCCACATCCCAAAGATGTGCGGGTTTGTAGGTGGACTGTAAATTGGCCTCAATTGTTTATAGAGTGAATGTGAAATAGGGATTATATAGAACTAGTGTCGACGGGTGAGCGATGGTCAGTGTGTACTCGGTGTGCAGGTCCAGTTTCCATGCAGTGTCTTTCAATCTGGCACGCCATTGTGCAGCCTCTCATGTTGGATTATCAAAATATTGGCCTTATGCTTCATGCATTAGAGCAGCATTTCTCAACCTTTTTACCCTTGCGGAACCCTTGAAATAATTTTCATGTCTCTGGGAACCCCTACATAAAATTATTATATTTCTTTATTAACCTCTTTCTTTCTCTTTCATAAACTTAAAGTTCATAAGGCAAACATAATATATTTTTCTGATAACTGGTTTAAGCAAAAAATAACTTACGTTTTTCTCAAGTTTATTGACAATGCAAAATAAATAACTGAAATCAAACTGCTTGTTCAAAACTGAAGCAAATAAAGGCAAACAGAACTAACCTTGGAGTAGAGAAAGAGGGAGAAAACAACACACACACTTTCCATAAGCTAACAAAAACATACACAAATAAACTTTTGATAAACTAACAAAAATAAACATAAACATACTTAAATTAAAAAAATTCATATAACATCCCAAATGATGGGTAAAAATTACTAAATAACGTGGGTGAATGAGGGAATGTTCATGTACACCAGGAAGCACAGACAGGACTGATGGAGACCGTGCATGCGTCTGTACTCGAGTGAGTCACTTGATACACGAATCCGTCACGTACAGCTCCTGTCCACTGACCACTAACGGCCGTTTCACACATCATAGATGTCGCTAAATATGACGTCTCTAAATATGGCATACGTGTATAATAGAATGTGAAATTAAACACAAAAATGAATTTACATATGATTAGCATATTTATCACTATTTCCCTTGGAACCCCTAGCAACCTCTCGCGGAACCCTAGCCTTCCGCGGAACCCCGGTTGAGAAACGCTGCATCAGAGTAACAATCCTTACTATTGTTAGTGAAGTTATCGTCGTTGCACTTGATGCAGAGTCCCAGGTTTGGGAGATGCTCTTCATTACATGCAGTGCCGAGGTAAAATGTGTCACAATCTTATTAAATAGCAAAGCAAGGGCATGGATGTAGTTTTTGCTTTTCAATACTGAATGCAAATTCAGCTCAGTATAATTACATCGACAAATCATTTAGCTGGAAGCTTTATAACATGAAATTACCCTTTGAGGATTTAAAAACTGTCATCTTTAAATGTATTTTGTATCTGATTCAGAGTGTCATTAAATCATCAATATAGTTTTTCATTAATATCTACTTAAAAGCATATAATGTTATTGCAAACTTGATTTATTGCTGACATGGTTTTGCAGCTTTTGGTGTAAAGGAAACTTTAAAATGTTAATTTAAAATATAAATCATTCAGGAACAGTTTATTTACCCTCTGCTGTTGTGGATGGAGCCCTCACCCATGTCTCCCCCATTCCTGCAGTCCTGTTCTTGCCCCTCACCCCCTCCACAGACAGAACAAAGATAGATGTGTCAGAACTGTGAATGCTGGTTTACACCGAAGATGGACACAAAATGCTGGAGTAACTCAGCAGGGCAGGCAGCATCCCTGGATAGAAGGATATGGAGGGAATGGAGAGACAATGTTTCCGGTCGGAACTCTTCCTCAGACTGATTATCGTAGTGGGGAAAAAGCTGGAAAAGAGATGGGACAAAGCTTAACAAGCGATAGGTGGATACAGGTGAGTGGGGCTTTGATTTGTAAGTGACCCATTTGTCTCCTCATCTCTAGCCTTTAACCACTCATCTGCCGATTGAACTCTCCCACCTCCTACCCCCCACCCCCCCACTCACCTCCACCTCTTTGTCCCACCTCCACCTCTTTCTCCCCACCCATTACAATCAGTCTGGTCCCGACCCGCACTGCCACCTATCCATTCCATTCACAGATGCTCCAGCGCTGCAGTTCCTTGTTTCTAGAGTTTTTTTCACAGTCCACATTAAATTGATCAAACTTGATTTCTTTTTCACAAAATCATGTCGACATTGTGTGATTATCTTGATATTTTTCCATATGCTCCGTTATAACATATTTAACACCAGTTTAAACATTTTCTCCTCGAGATATGTAATGCTAAATAGCGTGTAGTTTATTGAATAAAGGAAATGTGAAATATGCTTCCCCCCCCAACAAGATTAAAGTAATAAAATGCAAATCATGGCGATGTGCTTTATACACTAACTGCGTTCAAATAGCTAGTTATTATGTGTCAAGTCAATTGATGTTGTGTGAATTTCCTTTGAAGCTGTTAATACAACTGTGCATGCATATGTTTCCGCAGAATAAAATATATACAGATGACATTGAGAGATTTTATTCACTATGCTAATCAATTTTCATTTTTATCAACAATTTGACTTTTACAAAACCAGGTAGTACAATTCTGAAAGTAATATTGTCTGGAGAAAATCAATTTGATCACATATGTGGTCAGTAATTTACACAAAATCAGACAATTCAAACTGATATATCTACTGGAGAGTTGCACCCTAAAACCTCCAGAGAATCGCATTCCCATCTGCCTGGAAGTTACAAACAGGCATGTAATAAGGGGGATAAAGGGAAATCATCATCAATAATTAGGCTATTGGAAACTACAAAACGTACCACATTCCCTCTGACCCGCAGTCTATGAAAACTGAAGTTTGTAAAACATCTTGTGCACATTGGACACAGCAATAACACAGAGCTGCTATATTGTACATTTAGCATAAGGAACTGAGAACAAATTCCTGTCCCAGGGCATACAGGGAAAGACAAAGGTTGGATTTGATTGTTGGATGCTATGTTACAGTTGTACTAGACATTGGTGAGGCCATATTCAGAGTATTGGGTTCAGTTTTGTCACCCTGCTATAGGGAAGGTGTTGTTAAGCTGCAAATAGTGCAGAGAAGATTTACGAGGATGTTGCCAGCATTTGAGGGCCTGAGCTATTAGGAGAGATTAAGCAGGCTCGGACTTTATTCCTTGGAGCGCAGAAGGATGAGGTGTTATCCTAAAGAGGTGATCTTATAGAAGATCTGAGTCTTTAACCCAGGGTAGGAGAATCAAGAACCAGAGGACATAGGTTTAAGGAGGACATAGGTTTCTGTGCTGTATGACTCTAGGATCAATTTCAATTACAAATTATTCTGATACATGAAGATGCATGCATTGATAAAGAACTGAAGTTGTAAGATTAAGTGAAAAATAAGTAGCCATTAAACACTAGAAATAGACCTTTGTTGTACCACAATCTTCAGGTTTAGATATATAGTTACTAAGATTCAATAATTTTACATGCAATTTTGTATATTAGCAAATGAGAATTATGGAAGAGCTTTTGTAAAAAAAAATTAAAAAACAAAAGCCAGCAAACTCAGATGTACATTTCTTATATTATAAAACAACATTGCTGATGTCATTGTTTCAGTGTGAGCTTTCAGGAAATCCCAGGCCAATGAAAGTATTCATATTGCAATCTGTTAGGTTCATTACAAGATCAAAAGACAATATAACCCCTTCCAGAAAATGTTATGACTGGCCCAGGAAAATAGCTTTCAGGCAAGAGCAAAGAACTATAGACATCATGTTGTGCAGAGAAGGAACAAGTTATTTTTAAACAATTGCATGGTAACAGGTTTGTGCTATAAAATGCATTATTAAAATATTGTATTTTTCCCGAAAAAAAGACAAACATTGGCGATGGGTAGAGAAAGGTAACATTTAAGTCATCCTTCTCTGTACATCTGGGAAACAACATAATAATCAAGGAAGTGAGGAAAATGCAAAACTATTTAGTCAGATTGTTCCATTGCAGGGAAACACATGGTTATTATATCAGATTGACAGATATTAGTCTTCATTTTTTAAATGGGGAATTTCCCTTTTCAATTTCTCCAAAATCAATGCAGATTATACCACTGCATTCAATTGAGAGATGATTGCATTAATTTGATTTTTTTTAAATGGCTCAGAATAATTGGTAAAAGAAAATTAGGATTCAGTTGGGCATTTAAAGTACCAATATGTTACTAAATACAAAAATGAAATACATGCCCTTAATGAATGAAACATGATTTTATCTAAAAACAGTGCAATAATGTTGCATACATACAGCAAACAGAAGTGCATTCTTATAAATTTCAAATCTTCTACCTAACCAATAAATGGAAAAGCATGTTTGCTCTAATGGAAGATGTAAAGTGTGGAACTGTACCCTGAGACATGGAGACTTTAATATCCTAAGGGATATTTTAACATTTTATCTTTATTGTATGTTATTAAAAAAACAGCAGTATTATGTTAATTCGGCACCATAATTTTGGTAATAGTAAAATAAATCTGATATTAAAGATTTTCTTTCTTAAACAAATATGGCAATTCAACCTTATTTAAAAGAAAAAAACATATCATTTTTTAAAACAAAGAGCAATCCAGGGGTAATGCAGGAAAATGGACATGGACATTAAGACTGCTCCCTTCTTCGACTGCATTTCCTCAGTCTTGTTTCTCATTTCTGCGTTTCCACGGATAGATCAGTCTCCCAATAAACAGCTTCTTACAAAGCGCTGCCCATGAGTCTTTTGGATAAGAGCTGTAGGTTGGAAGTCTGTAGCGTTTGATTATCATTCCATAGGTCAACGGATTAATCTGTTGAGAACAGCAGCCATTACTTAAACAAATGCACAAGGTTGTTTCTCTTGACATTGTCAGGTTTACTTTTGTGTCATTTAATATTTCTCAGTTTGTGGCTTTGGAGAAAGCAAAAACGAGAGTATGGATGAATTTCGCTTTTACTTGGAGATAATAGTACCTGCAATAGAAAACAATTGATTGCAGAAGCCTTCTCATCTATTGTTCCAGAGTTAAACAAACATCCCAGGCAGAGATGCTGCCTGACCTGCTGAGTTAAGGGCCTGTCCCACGGGCATGCGACTCCATGCGGCAAGCGCGACCTAACGTGGTCGCTTGAGCCGTACGGCCTCGCGGGGCCGGTCCCACTTCGATCGCCGGGGCCGTATGGAGTTTTGCGGAGCTGGTCCCGACATCGCGACTCTGTTCAAAAATACCGCGCGGCAACGGCCTGCCGGCCCGCAGCCTCGACGCCGTACGCACCGCCTCGACGGGCGTGCGCAGCGTCTCGACGCCATACGCAGCATCTTGACGCCATACGTCATGCGCGAACTTCCAACGGACTTCGCTCGAACTTCACGTCACTCACTCGACCTCCGCGCGGCCCCCGCTTCCGGTTTGGTCGCGCTCGCCGCATGCAGGCGCATGCTGGTGGGACCGGCCCTGTACGGGGATCACTCGACCTCAGCGCGGCCGCCGCTTCCGGTTTGGTCGCGCTTGCCGCATGCAGTCGTATGCTCGTGGGACAGGCCCTTTACTCCAGCATTTTGTGTCTATCTTCAGTGTAAACCAGCATCTGCAGTTCCTCTTACACGTATCATGAAAGGGACAATGTGACATCACAGCCATTCTAAAAGGATATCTCTGCTTTACTCACAGATAGATGAATATGGCCATTCAGGACAACTTACCTGCATCAACAAGTGAAGAGGTTTACCAGCAACCTTCTGGAAAACGTGAAACTTTACACCAGCTGAAGATAAAAAACACAAAAACATATAGAGATAAAACGTCTGAAAAATATCTTCTCACTCCAAACAGTAAAAGGACACAATAATTATTTTTAGATGATATATTTAAAGCCAGGAATTAAACAACTCTTTGGTCCCATCTTGTCAGTAATTGCTAGCAGTCCTGGTAGTTACTACTTTTAAATGAATGTCTGCGAGGTTCCTGACTATGTTCTCAAATGTGGAATTTACAGACAGCTATGGAATGCTAACTGTTAATGGGTCCCACCTGCTGCAGCTCCACTGTGCTGAGATTTCCCTTCCTTTATGTTGGAGGGGGGTGGAATTTATATGTTTTATAAGTGAACCTGATCGATTTCAAGGCAGCATGGGCATCATAACCCCAGTGACTGAAAGGGAGTGCAGGAATCGGACTCTGGTGAGTGAAAGGGAACGCAGGATCTGGGCTTGGCGAGTAAAAATGAGTGAGGGAACTGGTCCTGGCGAGTAAAAATTAATGAAGAACTGGTCCTTGGTGTATGAACGGAAGCATAGGAACCGTGACCCTGGTGTGTGAAAGAGAATGCAGGAAACACCACCTGGTGAGTCAGGAGCCGATTCATTGGGAACTCCCAATTTTGGAGTTCTATATATATACAGTGGCTTGCAAAAGTTTTCATACCCCTTGAACTTTTCCACATTTTGTCACGTTACAACCACAAACGTAAATGTATTTTATTGGGATTTTATGTGATAGACCAACACAAAGTGGTGCATAATTGTGAAGTGGAAGGAAAATGATACATGGTTTTCACATTTTTTTACAAATAAAAAACTGAAAAGTGTCGCGTGCAAAAGTATTCAGCCCCCCTGAGTCAATACTTTGTAGAACCACCTTTCGCTGCAATTACAGCTGCAAGTCTTTTGGGGTATGTCTCTACCAGCTTTGCACATCTAGAGACTGAAATTTTTGCCCATTCTTCTTTGCAAAATAGCTCAAGCTCAGTCAGATTGGATGGAGAGCGTCTGTGAACAGCAATTTTCAAGTCTTGCCAGAGATTCTCAATTGGATTTAGGTCTGGACTTTGACTGGGCCATTCTAACACATGAATATGCTTTGATCTAAACCATTCCATTGTAGCTCTGGCTGTATGTTTAGGGTCGATGTCCTGCTGAAAGGTGAACCTCCGCCCCAGTCTCAAGTCTTTTGCAGACTCTAACAGGTTTTCTTCCAAGATTGCCCTGTATTTGGCTCCATCCATCTTCCCATCAACTCTGACCAGCTTCCCTGTCCCTGCTGAAGAAAAGCATCCCCACAGCATGATGCTGCCACCACCATGTTTCACAGTGGGGATGATGTGTTCAGGGTGATGTGCAGTGTTAGGTTTCCGCCACACATAGCGTTTTGCATTTAGGCCAAAAACTTCAATTTTGGTCTCATCTGACCAGAGCACCTTCCTCCACATGTTTGCTGTGTCCCCCACATGGCTTGTGGCAAACTGCAAATGGGACTTCTTATGGCTTTTTTTCAACAATGGCTTTCTTCTTGCCACTCTTCCATAAAGGCCCGATTTGTGGAGTGCACGACTAATAGTTGTCCTGTGGACAGATTCTCCCACCTGAGCTGTGGATCTCTGCAGCTCCTCCAGAGTTACCATGGGCCTCTTGGCTGCTTCTCTGATCAATACTCTCCTTGCCCGGCCTGTCAGTTTAGGTGGACGGCCATGTCTTGGTAGGTTTGCAGTTGTGCTATACTCTTTCCATTTTCGGATGATGGATTGAACAGTGCTCCGTGAGATGTTCAAAGCTTGGGATATTTTTTTATAACCTAACCCTGCTTTAAACTTCTCCACAACTTTATCCCTGACCTGTCTGGTGTGTTCTTTGGGCTTCATGATGCTGTTTGTTCACTAATGTTCTTTAACAAACCTCTGAGGCCTTCACAGAACAGCTGTATTTATACTGAGATTAATTACACCCAAGTGGACTCTATTTACTAATTAGGTGACTTCTGAAGGCAATTGGTTGCACTGGATTTTATTTAGGGGTATCAGAGTAAAGGGGGCTGAATACTTTTGCACGCGACACTTTTCAGTTTTTTATTTGTAAAAAAATTTGAAAATCATGTATCATTTTCCTTCCACTTCACAATTATGCGCCACTTTGTGTTGGTCTATCACATAAAATCCCAATAAAATACATTTACGTTTGTGGTTGTAACGTGACAAAATGTGGAAAAGTTCAAGGGGTATGAATACTTTTGCAAGCCACTGTATATATATACCTAGAAAAGCTCAGCATTAGGTACATTCTCACCAATCTTGCAATTTGCCTTATTTCTGTATCAACAGATGTACTAAGCAGAGGTATTTGTATGAGCCCGACAGCATCCAAAATTTAAAACCAAAAGAACCAATAGCTCATAATACTTGTGATCTCATCGATAAAGTCTGACAGGAACTTTAACAGCATGAAAACCCCCGCGGCAATATGGATGTGTTGAGTCTGCAATCTATGTTGCCCAGCTTGCCTTTGCAACAGTAAATTTCAACTGTACTAAACCTGCCAGAAAAAGTTTGGTGGAATTCAGACCGAACAAATTGACAATGCATGTTTCAAATACTAGCATTGAAGATTTATAGTTTCAGAAGGTAACTGTTTGAGTTAAATAAAATTGAGAATTTTATTTATGTCCTTTTTCTCTGTCTCACAATATTATATTTATTATGCTCTTTATTTTATTTTTATATAAGTTTACAGAGAACTATAAATTCTGATTTATATTATCTGGTGCTGATTCAGTTTGCCTCAATGCCTCTTTAATCTGACTAGTATATGTAGGATATGAATCCCTCATGAATTCCGCAGATCCTCTCTTAGTGCATAGCACTGAAATGGATCACTGTGTGTTGACAAAAATATGCGTGGAATAAATGGCAAATGCTGTTCTTTTGACAATGATCAAAATCATTTTGGTTTAGTATATTGTCATGTGTACCGAGGTACAGTGGAAAGCTTTTGTTGCGTGCTAACCAGGCAGCAGAAGGACAATACATGATTATAATCGAGCCATTTACAGTGAGAGATTTTAAAGTGTGGAGCTATTGTAATGAGTGATTGTAGATCTGCTTCTGTGGCTAGCAGGCAAATAGTCGTCTGGGTTGGGCGCCATCTTGATAACCAATGCCAATGTTACTAACAGATTAAAACCAAATTAATTCAGCTTTTAACAATACCTGCAAGGACATAAGGTCGGCACAGTCTGAGTCCTAATGCGTATAATGGGAGAGAGTTAATGAGGTCCACGAGCAAGTGAATGAAACCCTGAATTACCACCACCACCAATCGTAGCTGTTGAAGAAAGAAAATAAAGGCAGAAGGTCTGTCAATAAATACAAGACACAAACATAAATTGGTTATAATTCACCTAACCTTTTGGTTACTGTAAAACCTATTGGCAACGGGTGGCACGGTGGTGCAGCGGTAGAGTTGCTTGCTGCCTTACAGCACCAAAGACCCCGGTTCGATCCTGACTACTGTTTGTATGGAGTTTGTACATTCTCCCTGTGACCTGCATGCGTTTTCTCCGGAAGCTCCGGTTTCCAACCACACTCAAAAGACGTACAGGTTTGCAGGCTAATTGGCTTGGTATAAATGTAAATTGTCCCTATTGTGTGTAGGATAATGTTAGTGTGCTGGTCGGCACGGACTTGATGGACCGAAGGGCGTGTTTCCGCGCTGTATCTCTAAACTAAACTGTCCTTTGACCTATTGCATGCTTCAGGAACATAGATAGACAAGTCAAAGCAGTGGACAGGTACCACCAATTCAATCATGCAAAACCCTCCAAATCCATTGGCAGGCTAAGCAAAGCAGTGTCCGTGACCCACCCAGGACTACATTTGTTGACGAGCTTGGCCACAGACACATGAAGAAACACCCCAAGGTCTGTCATAGCATCAGATAAGTAAGAGAACAAAAAAAAACATTCCAAGAATGTTCTTAAGGCCTCTTTGGAAATAAATGCAACATCTTCACTGACTCATGGAACTCCCAGGTCCTGACCAATCAAATGAGAAAAGGCACATCCAGAGAGACATTCAGAACCTCCACTTTCTGTCAGGAGCTCTTGGAAAAAAAAATGAGGAAAGGGAAAACTACCAGGCACGATGTCAAGTACTGGAGACGCAAGGAACTGCACTTGCTGGAATCTTGAATCAAGTCAGCGGGACTGGTAGCATCTATGGAGGGAATGGACAGACGATGTTTCCAGGTCGGGAACCTTCTTCAGACTCTAATGAAGAGTGCCAACCCAAAATATTGCCTGTCCATTCCCTCCACAGTTGCTGCCTGACCCGCTGAGTTACTCCGGCATTTTGTGTTTTAATCATGTCAAGTACTTCCTGCCAAGGTCTGTAGATCTTGCATGGGCTTCATCAGGCACCTCAGAACTCACAGAAATGGCATGGAGGTCATTCATTCTCAATCCTGATTGCCTATGAAGGAATGTAAAACCTACCCCATAAATACATAAGGAAGCAACATTATATCTTAATTTCTAACCATGGTCTGACAGAGCGTGAATCATGTACTGCAGCTGCAGCATGATGTAGAGTATGGAAGAAGATTTTCACACTAACTGTATCACTAATATCTCATTCAAGCTCACTGAAGTACAACCAAAGCTCATTACCAGTGTAAAGACGAGGTAATACAGCGCTGTCGTTGGCAAGAGGAACAGGAGAACTGTGAACAGTAATGTCCCAATAAACAACTGCAAACAAAACAAAAATAAAAGACATGAATGAATGTTACATAAAATTCTGCATTTTCTAGCTTTAAGAAATGATACATTTTCCATTTTTATATTTTAAAAAACAATATTTTTAAATGCCCACAGCTCCCTGACTGCTGAAGTTCCCACTGGAGAAGGCTGCAGAACACCACACTTTAGAATTATCTAATTCTGATATGATATTCAAGCTTAAGATCAATATATATTTGGACACGCAGACCAAGGGTATGCAGAAATTAAGGAAACGTCTGCTTGTGGATTAAGTTTAGCCTTTACTTCAGTGGACGGGTACAAATAGTTCAATGGCTTACTTCTAGTCCTTCTCCCTATGTTTTAAGCCCTGAATCTGAAGTCCAATGTGCTACAGCAGAGGACACATTAATCTGCTTGAGAGTAATTTTCAATTAAATGCAAAGTCTGAAAAGTCTAATGTGCAGAAAGGTTGTAAAGTATTGGCTGTGCCTATCTATACAGATTTATAACTTTATGAATGTTTTATTCACTTCTTTTTATGTTTTTGGAAATATCATATGATCCCATATGTATCATGAATGAGATGCAATAAACCAGAAATCATGGCACACATTTTGCTGATGATAATTACAAAAAGATACCAACTTATTTCTCTGGTATCTCTATCACTCAAGAACTATGCATATCGTAAAAACACTCTACCTGATCTAAATCATAACTGCAGGAGTCCACACGCTGCCTCAGAACATTCCATTTCTTCCCTCTGAACAACCGCCAGAGAGATGACAAGCCATAGATCTTCAAACAATAGATTCTAGATGCAAGGAATGTATTAAACGTTATGCTTTACAAATGGAGACTTTAAAGCAGAGAGAAAATATCCTTATGGAATGTGGGCAGATTCTAAAAAAATATTTTAAAAAGACAGATTTTCCTTTCGAAAGTAAAATGTTTTGTTCATGTATAACATGTATTCTGAAACTGTCATGAAATAGAGACATGTGCATTGTGGAAATTCTATTACAAGCCTTCAAATATGCAGCCTCGGTTTTGATGGATGGCACTGCTACAAGATTAAAGAAACATTCTCAGAAACAGGCTGAAATTTAGTCAGTTTGCAGAAATGCTTCTGACCTCTTAAAAACGTAATCATTTCAACTTGAAATATCTTTTTCATATTTTTGTCCTGCACTTAATTTTTTTTTCATTCGCCCTGTTCACATAACTGCTGTTACTTTCACATTAATACATTGTAAAATGTATTTTAAATGTTTAAAGAATGGATTGTTGGTGAATATTTTAGCAAGTCTCTAAGTACTTTTACATCTCTGTGCAGAAAAGCAGTTGTGAGCTCAGTTTATTACATGTCATTTTCTTGTTAATATTTCAGGAAACTATTTGGATATTAATAAAATCAGACTATTATTCAATTGCAATGCAGTGCCATTCAGCCTTAACAACTTTAAAACATCTTTATGCGACAAACCAAGAACTTTATTTCATTTCAAAGTAATTTCTAAAACATCATGATTATGTTGAACCTGTAATCCAAGCTGTCTTTTTCCATTAAACCTGTACTGAATGCATGATGCTTTATTCAGCGATGAAGATGAATCAAAAATCAAGAATATTAGCACTACAAAAGATTAAGATGTACTGTATGCCGAAGCTTTAAAAGATAAAGGAAGGCAGTGAGCAAGAGTTTTGGACAAAATACAGAAAATTAAATACGTGTCAGCAGAGACAAAGGCAGAGAGAGCAATAAAAAGAGGACAGAAATAACCAAAAGTAATTACAGGGCATTTTTTTTCAATAAAAGAAATATCAATAATAATGCTGCATGGGATCAATAATAAAAAGTTGTCGCCAAATTTAGACAATAGGTGCAGGAGTAGGCCATTCGGCCCTTCGAGCCAGCACCGCCATTCAATGTGATCATGGCTGATCATCCCCAACCAGTACCCCGTTCCTGCCTTCTCCCCATATCCCGACTCTGCTGTTTTTAAGAGCATCCAGAGAACCCGCCTCCACCGCCCTCTGAGGCAGAGAATTCCACAGACAATTTTCACAGTCACCTTTGAATTTCTGCAGTACTTTACCACTGTTCCAACCACTTGTCATTTGCTTGGAACCTTGAGGTACCTAGGGGACATTGTGGTTGTAAACTAAAGATAGACATAAAAAGCTGGAGTAACTCAGCAGGACAAGCCGCATCTCTGGATAGAAGGAATGGGTGACGTTTCGGGTCGAGACCCTTCTTCAGACTGAAGTGAAAATAAAGATATATATTTCCCTAATACATTGGGTTAAGGGATGCATATACATTCAATTGGAGTGGAACCTAGCCAGAGATTCAAAAATTGCTCGAAACAGGCCCACTTCGAGATCAGAATGAAAGGCACGCAGCATGCATGATTTTTCTGGCTTACAATTTTACAATAATCCATTCAGTTTCTTTTGACTGGACCAAATATTCTTTTAACTCTTCAGCACTTCTTTTTTGATTTAGCTACTTTAGCCGCCATCGGAGATTGACAGTTCGGTAATGAGACCTTCAATGTAAATAATGCGTGGCTATCAAAATGGATCGGGCCTCTCAGCCGAAAAGTGGGGCAGATGGGGCAGAAGTGTAACTGATTTCTCAGCAAAGTTCAAATCATTCCCAACAGACTTTATTTTGTGAAAAATCATTACCGTGGCCTTTAAAGAGTTGGCATATTTATTCAGGCAAGGCTCCGCAAACAAAATGTTGGTTCGGGTTTTGCAATTCAAAATATTTTCCGTCTTTCAGAGTAGTAGGATCAATGTTTCATTCAAAAAGTTAAAGTTGCATTTGTTAGTGCATGGGAACAACAACTTTTAATCGGAACAATATTCGGCAAAAGGAGAAACCTAAATATTCTTTCTTCTTCGCTTAAAAGGTGTACAATGGAAGAAAATACTCATGTTCAAAGTATTCCCACACTGGAGATAAACCGTAATTCATTAAGAGCAGGATTGAGTTCTCATTTGAAGAAATGGAACCTACAATGACAAAAAATAATCAATGCCTATGATTGCTGCTTTGAATTTGTTGCATTATTTTTATTTTAGGAACTCATTCTTTTGGTTCTCATTTGTGAATAAGCTTCGATTTTCTCGTAGTCACAAAATGCTGGAGTAACTTAGCGGGACAGGCAGCATCTCTGGAAAGATAGAATGCGTGACGTTTTGGGTCGAGACCCTTCTTCAGACTGTCAGGGGAAAGGGAAACTAGAGATATGGAAGGGTACAAAGAGAATGGAAGGTGTGAAAAGGACAGATCAAAGCAGACGATGATCCAAGGAAATGTAGAATGGTTCATTGTTGGTTGAGGGGAAGGTGACAACGAGGTATACAATTATCTTGTGGTGTGTTTGGTTTCTCTCCCTGATTCAATTGCCTTCTCCATCAAACAGTGCTAGATAACATAAACCTAAAGACAGTAAAAGTGAAATGAAAATAAAGCAATTTAGAGAATGTTACTAAATATTTTTTTTTTATTTTTTTTTATTTTTTATTTTTTTATTAGAAGTATTTTACATTACAGTAATCTGCAATAACGTAAGTTTATACTTTTCTTGTACCACTTCTTATTTTAAACTTTAATAGGAAAAAAGGATAGAAAGAGTTAGTAAAGATAGTCAGTGAGTGATTAAAAGAGTGGTCCAGGAACACCCATATGAACCTAAACCACAAGAAATAGTTAAAAAAGAAAAGAAAAAAACCAAGAGGAAAAAGAAAAAAGAAAAAAGAAAGTAAGATAGGACAATATGAAAGGGATGTACCTATTTCTTATCTTTACTCACCCCTCGCCAGGTCCTAAAACCATTTATTATCAACATTTTGTTGCACCCTATGTTTGTAATAAGTCGATATATGGAGACCAAATCTTTTGGAATTGGTCTTGTTTACCTGCTAGGAGGAATCTCATATCTTCTAGGTGTAACAATTCCGACATATTAGAAGTCCACATTTTTATTGTTGGCGTAGGAGTGTTTTTCCAGAATTTCAGTATCAGTTTTTTTGCCGTTATTAAGCCATAATTTAGAAAACTCCTTTGAAACGAAGTCAGCTCCAAACTTGCTTCTATTGTTCCAAAAATAATAAATTCTGCATTCGGTTTCAGTTTTGTTTTAAATAATTTAGTGAAAATTTCAAAAATATCATTCCAAAATTTTTGGATTTTTATACAAAAAACAAAAGAATGTGCTATAGTTGATTCTTGGATTAGACATTTATCACAGATAGCAGAGGTATTTGGGTAAAATTTACTTAATTTAGCTTTTGAATAGTATATATCTATGTAAAATTTTAAATTGAATCAGAGTATGTCGTACGTTAATCAAGCATTTATGCACATATAATAGGTGTTTATCTTTCGAGATTTTTATAGCTTGTTCCTGTCCCCATTCTCTTCTAATCCCATCCGATGATGGAATTTCTATGTTTAAAATGGAATTATATAGGTATGATATTAAATTAGCTGATTCCGCTTTTATATTCATTATCCCATCTAATAGGTCAGGAGACATATTTTGATATTCTCGTGTATACTTTTTCAAATAGTCACGTATTTGAAAATATTTGAAATATTGATTACTATTCAAGTTGTATTTAAGTTGTAGTTGGTGAAATGTTAAAAAACTTCCATTATCATACATATCTCTGAACGTATTAATTCCTACTATTTCCCAATTTATAAAAGATCTATCTATCATAGAAGGTTTAAACGAAGGGTTATTCATTATAGGTGAGAGAAGTGATAGATTTCTTAATTTTAACGTTAATTTTATTTGTTTCCAAATTCTAATTGTACTATGAATAATTGGATTTTTACTATATATTGTATTCTTCATTTTTGTTGGTGAGAGAAGGATCGCTCCTATGTTAAAAGGGGAATAGTCCTCTCTCTCCATTACTATCCAATCCACCTGCTGGGCCGAATTGTCCAACAGGTGAATCATATTTTTGACATTTGTGGCCCAGTAATAATATAAAAAATTGGGGAGTGATAATCCGCCAAATTCTTTAGGTTTACACAAATGTTTTCTTTGGATTCTGTGGGATTTATAGTCCCATATAAAGTTTCTAATATCAGCATCCAATTTATTTTAAAAAAATGTTTGGTAAGTATATGACTGGAATAGATATAAAATTTGTGGTAGAAAGATCATTTTTATAGCATTTATTCGGCCTATAAGAGACATCGGGAGGGTTTTCCAGAATTTAATCAGTGTGTTTAGTTTATTGAGTAAGGGCATATAGTTTGCATTAAATAGAGCTTTATATTTTCTAGTAATTTCAATTCCCAAATATTTAAATTTTTCTGAAGCGATTTTAAAAGGGAATTTTAACAGGTGTGTCGGTTCTTGAGGTTTAATCGTCATAATTTCACTTTTATTCCAATTTATTCTATATCCTGAAAGGATACAAATTCCTCTATTAAATTTAATATATTTGGTATACTAATTTGTGATTTTGTGATATATAGTAGTACATCATCTGCGTATAAAGATATCTTATTATTTGAGTATTTTGTATTGTACCCATGAATGTTCGGATGTATCCTAATACTTTCCGCTAACGGTTCTATTACAAGAGCAAATAGCAGAGGTGATAATGAACAACCCTGTCTATTTCCCCTTGATAACTGAAATTTCGAGGACAAAATATTATTAGTTAATATTCTGGCAGTAGGCCTATCATATAATAATTTTACCCAAGCGATAAAATTCTCTCCCATTTGAAATTTTTGCAATACTTTAACCATATACTCCCATTCCACTTGATCAAATGCTTTTTCTGCGTCCAGTGAAATAATTGATAAGTCTTGTTCTTCGGTTTTTTGTGAGTGCATTATATTAAACAGACGTCTCAGGTTATTGCTTGAGTATCTCTTGGGTATAAACCCTGTTTGATCCGGATTTATTAATTTACTAACATAGTTACTTAGCCTTCTAGCTAGTGTTTTCGCTAATATTTTTTGATCTGTATTTAACAGTGCAATAGCTCTATAAGAACCCGGATCTTCTAAATCTTTACCTTTTTTAGGTATAAGTGTAATCGTTGATTCCGCTAATGTTTCTGGAAGTGTATGTTCTTTAAAAGCATATGTATACATTTTGTGTAGTCGTGTAATTATCTCGTAAAATCTTTTATAAAATTCATTACTAAAACCATCTGGTCCTGGTGTTTTTCCATTCTTTAATGTATTTATTGTTTCTTCTATTTCCTTAGTTGAGACTTGTGCACCTAATTCCTCTTGTTCACTCAAATTGAGTTTTGGGAGATTGCAATTATCCAGGAACTCTCTAACTTTGGTACTATCTGCTACCGCTTTAGATGTATACAAGTTTTGATAAAATTGAGCGAATCTTTTATTAATATCCTTAGGTAGTGTTAACAATTCCCCTTTATCTGATTTAATCTTTAAAATCGAGTGATCCTTTTCCCGTTTTTTCAGTTTTCAATGTTACTAAATATGAGAACATCCAATACAAAGTGCTTCGAAGAACAAGAAAGCCAAAAAAGTTCTGATTGCAATAATGGCTAACCTAATCACTTTCAATCGCTTCCCATCTGTGTTATAAACTGCAAAATCTAAGGTAAATATACAAAGATAAATTTTCATTTTAGTGAACTATTCAGTATGACATTTACACATCCGCAAAATTCGCATATTCTCAAAATTCGCAGCCCTCTGCAATTTCATAATGTCTGTCAGCATGAGAAAACGGAATATAAAGTAACAAAGCATTTCAATATTCAACATGCACACAATTTGTAACACTGCAACATCTGTCAAACAATGCTTCTTTATGCCATGTAGGAATTGCTTGTAAGGAACATATTTTCTTCCTGGAAACAGTGACTGAAAAGTACCTTTGTTTGGGAAATAAAAACTCCAATTGGTACACATTGATTGAACCGTGTACAAATAACAATGGCCCTCTGCTCTCAAGTATAAGCCTTCCAGATCAGGATAGCGAAAGACAGCAGTAGCATTCACAAGAAATGTTAATACTGGCAACAAAGCTAATAATATTGAATGGTACATAATGGCTGATGTTATCATTAATTTGTGGTTAGAATTACAAAAGGTCACAGAGTACAAGCCAAAAGTGCTGCAGTTGCAACATTCTCACAAGCATGAGCAAGCTGGGTTGGAAATGTGAGGAGCATTTTAGAATATGCTTTCAAAATGATGCAACAGATATCGCCAAAAGGTTTATTGACATACAGTGCCCTCCATAATGTTTGGGACAAAGGCACATCATTTATTTATTTGCCTCTGTACTCCACAATATGAGATTTGTAATAGAAAATAAATACCATGTGGTTAAAATGTACATTGTCAGATTTTATTAAAGGGTATTTTTATACACTTTGGTTTCACCATGTAGAAATTACAGCTGTGTTTATACATAGTCCCCCCCCCCCCCCTCCCCCCCCAACCCATTTCAGGGCACCATAATGTTTGGGATGCATGGCTTCACAGGTGTTTGTAATTGCTCAGGTGTGTTTAAATGCCTCCTTAATGCAGGTATAAGAGGAACATCTAGTCTTTCCTCCAGTCTTTCCATCACCTTTGGAAACTTTTATTGCTGTTTATCAACATGAGGACCAAAGTTGTGCCAATGAAAGTCAAAGAAGCCATTATGAGACTGAGAAACAAGAATAAAACTGTTAGCAAAACCTTAGGCTTACCAAAATCAACTGTTTGGAACATCATTAAGAAGAAAGAGAGCACCGGTGAGCTTACTATGACAGAAGAATTCTCTCTATAATAAAGAAAAATCCCCAAACACCTGTCCGACGGATCAGAAACACTCTTCGGGATTCAGGTGTGGATTTGTCAATGACCACTGTCCGCAGAAGACTTCATGAACAGAAATACAGAGGCCACACCGCAAGATGCAAACTACTGGTTAGCTGCAAAAATAGGATGCCGGGTTACAGTTTGCCAAGAAGTACTTAAAAGAGCAACCACAGTTCTGGAAAAAGGTCTTGTGGACAGATGAGACGAAGATGAACTTATATCAGAGTGATGGCAAGAGCAAAGTAGGGAGGAGCGAGGGAACTGCCCAAGATCCAAAGCATACCACCTCATCTGTGAAACACGGTGGTGGGGGTGTTATGGCCTGGGCATGTATGGCTGCTGATGGTAGTAGCCTAATGAATTCTGAAGTGTATAGACACATCCTATCAGCTCAAGTTCAAACAAATGCCTCCAAACTCATTGGCCAGCGGTTCGTTCCAAAGCAAGACAATGATCCCAAACATATTGCTAAAGCAACAAAGGAGTTTTTCAAAGCTAAAAAATGGCCAATTATTGAGTGGCCAAGTCAATCATCCGATCTGAACCCAATTGAGCATGCCTTTTATATGCTGAAGAGAAAACTGAAGGGGACTAGCCCCCAAAACAAGCATAAGCTAAAGATGGCTGCAATACAGGCCTGGCAGAGCATCACCAGAGAAGACACCCAGCAACAGGTGATGTCCATGAATCACAGACTTCAAGCAGTCATTGCATGCAAAGGATATGCAACAAAATACTAAACATGACTACTTTCATTTACATGACATTGCTGTGTCCCAAACATTATGGTGCCCTGAAATGGGGGGACTATGTATAAACGCTGCTGTAATTTCTACATGGTGAACCCAAAATGTATAAAAATGGCCTTTATTAAAATCTGACAATGTGCACTTTAACCACATGTGATTTTTTTTTCTATTACAAATCTCAAATTGTGGAGTACAGAGGCAAATAAATAAATGATCGGTCTTTGTCCCAAACATTATGGAGGGCACTGTATAGGTAAAAGCAGCACATTATTTATGATGAACATAACTGAGCTCACTAACTGGAAACATGTCGAAAGAAAGAAGAAGTAGAAAGATAGTGTCAGTCTTTAAATGTACAAAAGGCCTGTCAAATATTAGTGTATTACTTCCATTGTCAGTCAGAAATCCTGACCGGGAAAACAATAACGGTTGCTATCTCAGCCTGAATTCGGAGTATTCCGTGTAGTTCTGGTGGCCCCATTACAGGAAGGATGTGGTGGCTTTGGAAAGGGTGCAGAGGATGTTTACCAAAATGATGCCTGGATTAGGACGTATTAGCTACAGGGAGAGGTTGGACAGACTTCGACTGTTTTCTCTGAAATGCCAGAAGTTGCAGGAAGACCTGATAGACGTATATACAATTATGAGAGGCAGAGATGGGGTAGATAGTCGGAATCTTTTTTTCAGGTTGGAAACGTAAAATACTTGAGGGATAGCTTTAAGATGAAAGGGGCAAAGTTTCAAAGAGATGCGTGGGGGTTGAGTGTTTTCTTTTCGCACAGGACGTGGTGAGCACCTGGAGCATGCTGCCAGGGGTGCTGATGGTTGAAGCAGATACGTTAGTGGCATTTACAAGATTTTTGGTTGGGTGTATAGATATGCGGGGAATGGAGGGATATAGGTTATGTGCAGCTAGATAAGTCTTGGCATCATGTTCAGCACAGACATTGTGGGCCAAAGGTCCTGTTCCATGTTCCATAGACCACCAGGGGCGCCGGGGAGATGGCAGCCCTGCCCGCAGTCTGTTCATTTTTTCTTTATTTTTGTTATTTTTTAGTGCGTTAAAAGTTAGTTTTAATGTTCTTCGGTATGTTTTATGTGGGGGAAGGGGGGAAGGGATAGGGGGAAACTTTTTTTCAAGTTCCTACCTTCCCGGAGATGTGATCAATTTTCAGATCACATTCTCCGGGCTCTGCGGCCTACCATCGCTGGAGCTGGAAGCCTCCTCGGACTGTTGTGAGCCCCACTGCGGGGCGCGGACTTAACATCGGAGCGGATCCCTTGCCTGGGATCGCTCCCACCGCGATCACCGTGGATTTATCATCAAGGGCTCACAGTCTCGGGAGAGGCTAGTCGGGAGCTCCAACGCCGCGGAAGGTTCGACCAGCCCCGATGCGAGGTTCGATCGCCCGGCGCGGGGGAGCTGACATTCCCCTGATGCAGGAGCTGAACGCCTCGATGCGGAGGGCCCGAACGTCGCCGGCTACAGGAGTCAAGACCATCCCGTCAACGGAGGGCTCGAGGCCCCCGACCGAGGAAGAACAAAAGGAAGGACTTGAACTTTATTTCGCCTTTCATCACAGTGAGGAATGTGTAGGAGTCACTGTGGTGGATGTTCATGTTAAAATGTGTTTTTGAGTGATTTGTTGCTTTTAATTGTATGACTGACCTGGCCAATGAAATTCCTTGTATGTTGCAATAGAGTGTGATTCTGATTCTGATTCTGATGTTAACTAGGAGTGAGTTTTGCAAGCAGAACAGATCCAGTAATGCTCCTCCAGGCCTTACAGGTTTTGTGCATCCCTTGCCTTAGGCTTCCATGCTTATTATGGCCATAACCCAATTTATAGTCTTTCAAATTGTGGTTTGCGGAAGCTCCTACTCAAATCTTCCTCCAACATTGCTGGCTAGACTAGAGAAAATTGATCAAATGAAGTCTCCATTTTCCTGGCGTGCCATCTACACAATATCAACATTCTCTCTGTGTTATTTTCAAAACAAAACAATACAGCGAAAACATTGTTAGTGTATTATAAGCACCAACCAATGTGCATAGTCAACTGACAAAATGGCATTCATCACCGAGCTTTAAAAGTAACTCTTTTAAAGAGATTTTACTTCCTAAGAAATCGAATGAAAGAAAATGTTCTAGCGGACGCGGAGTTGTCCATTAAAGAACGAGGCAGACACGAAGTTTGTCCGAAATACTGGTTCTTTATTCTACACTAACTCTCCTCACTCACCAACACCGTGCGCACGCGATTAACCCTTAAATACTCCCCAGGGGCACCCAGTGACCAAACCATGACCCCTATCTCTCGTCACCGGGACACGTGACCCCCCAAGAGCCGAAGGTTATGTACAGTACGTGGCCCATCACCCAGTGCCGCCACAATGTCATGAAATCAAGCCAAGGATTGCTAGTTTTTTGCCAATGTTTTTTACACCAAAGACAATGATGTTGAAGCAGGATCATAATGACAGTACTGTGAAATACATCTGTATTTCATCATTTAATTAAACCCCAAAAACAGGGGGACACGGAATATATATTTGAAAATTGCTTTTGGATAGATATCAGAATAACTTGCATACTTGATTTTGCTCACTATCTCTGCATTAATTTGAAGTACATTAAATATCAATGTCCTCTGTTATTTGCTTTTATTGATTTGTGGGACAAGGACGTTGCTAGAATTTATTGTCCTTGAATGTAAGTGACTTTGTCTGGTTATTTCCTGTGGGGCTGGAGTCATTTACTAGCCAGTTTGTGTTGAAAACGATTTACTCAGTAGGACATCAGTGAAGGTTGTGCATTTATATGAGTTTCATTGCTAATGCTAACTTTTTATTCCAGCAACTCAATTTCTTCATTTACTGTGGTGAAAACTGAATGCAGGGTCATTTTCCCAGGCTCCAGAGACCAGGGTTTGATCCCGGCCTTGGGTGCTGTCTGTGTGGAGTTTGCACATTCTCCCTGTGACCGTGTGGATTTCCTCCAGGTTCCCTTGGTTTCCTCCCACATCCCAAGACATGTGGGGTTGTGGGTTAAGTGGCATCTGTAAATGGACCCTAGCGTGGATAAGAAAGTGGGATAACACCAATCATCAATTATCTAGTGTGAATAGATAATTGATGATTGGTGTGGCTCAATGGGCTGTTTCCATGCTGTATTTCTAAACTAAACTAAAACTAAGCTTTATTTTGCGTCAGGTAGTTTAAAGCAGACCTGTAAACTTGTGATAATTTAAAAAATATGATTGGAACGTAAAAGAAAATTATCTCAAACTCTCAATGCCATATATCTTTAACATTCATAATTTAATATTGCAAATCAGTACAAGAAATATATATTTTCCTCTTCGTACAATGCACCTTCCTTAAATTTCAGTAAGCAGCTGAACTATAAAATCACTTGCTCAATTGTTTTATTTTATTGACATTTTCCCTAAAAAATGTCTGAAAATTTCCTCTGGAAAACTTGGAAGATGAGCACTTCATTGAAAAAATATTTTTTTGTATTCTCAGATGGGATAGAGGTGAGGTCAGTGAACAAGCCTTACTAAATCATTGCTATTTCCAGACTGCCAAAAAGCTATTAATGTAAAAAAACAAATAAGTTTCACAGGATAGTTCCTTGAGCCAAATGACCTTGTAAATAAAAGCTTTTCATCATTTGCCATGAAAAGTGCATATGTGTGTATTTGTTGGGAAGACAAGACAGGGTAAGGCTCAGCAGAAATGCTTGCTATGATTGAGTAGCATATTAATATTTATGGTTTTGTTTCAGAAGTAAAGAATGATCAAGGTATCGGAAGGAGTGCTGACACTTCTACAACTGCATCTCAGTAAGAACAGTCATTTTAAAACAAACACAGAAATCTAGGATTTTAAATACCTGCATAGATGGCCTAAAACAGTGACACAAGATAAAGAAGGCTAGTTACCCAAGGAGTTGTATTATTATTTTTTAATTAAAAAAGAGATTGAGTAATGTTGGCTCACCAGTTATCTTAAACTACTTCTGTCAGCTTCTGACAATTCCATCACAGTGACTAGATTACTGCACTGGTCATCTTGAGGTTGGGAAATTACAAACCAGAATGCTGGTTGAAATGACAAACCAGAAAATCAAGTTTGAATCCCCTCCAAGACTGCTGTTAAAGTTAAATTTAGTTAAGTAAAAAAAAAAAAAAAAGTTTTTTAAATTCTAAAAACCCATTTGATTCACTAATACTCTACAGGTCAAGATCTGCCACCACACCTGATCAAGCCTCTTTGTAACTCTGGATCCAAAGCAATATAGTTGACTCTAAACTACCCTGTGAAATGGCCTAGCAGATCAGTCTATTACTGAGAAGAATAAAACAATATATTGACCCAACAGCTGAATTTAAACATAACAAAGCACCTCTTGCCACAGGTGACCTTGTATAAAAATATATTCAAACTCTTGTACTCAATATCTTAACCAATAAAACAAATGTGACAAACATCTTCTTTATGGATCTTTGCACATGTGCCCTTATGTTTCTCTGTTCTACAACACTCCCCAGGAATCTGCTATTTACTGTGAAAGTCTTGCCCTGGTTTGTCCCAAAATACAACACCTAGCATTTACCTGAATTTTACTTCAGAGTCACGTGAGTGACTGCATGAAGAAGAAGACCCCGTCCAGCCGCACACGCGTCATATCGTCAGACGCATAGCGCAGCGACCGTGTGTGGAGGAGCAGAGCTCCTCCAAGCGGTAAGTAAAGCCTGAAGGTAAGTGGTTTACTTTCGTTTTCTTCAGGTCGCTTTCTTCAGAGAACTTGTAGTTGTGCAACACAAGTTAGAATGGAGAATGGACATAAGGGGGCGTACCGCAGGTAAACTCAAGACAGACCGCGGGTCTGCGAGTAGCGGGCGCCCGTTTGAGGAGTCGGTGGCAGCGAGGCCATCGACTTTAGAAACGGTTAAAAGAAATACCGTTGCAGCGCCATTAGGGTGCAAGGCCAGGCAGACTCTGAGGAGTCAGACCGGAGGTTCCCCGCCTCAGGCAGACATTTTGTCTATTCGGGTCCGCGTTGGCCTACGGGAGAGCCAGCGCAGGGAGTGCCTGGGAAAGGTCCGGTTCAGCGTTGGCCTACAGGAGAGCCAGCGTCAGCAATGCCTGAATAAGGGCATTTTTTGCGTTGGCCTACAGGAGAGCCAGCGCCAACAATGTCTGAAGGAAGACAGTATAGGCGTTGGCCTACAGGAGAGCCAGCGCCAGCAGCACCTGAAAGAGGGCTGCCTATGCGTGGGCCTACAGGAGAGCCCGCGCAGCGAGCACCTGGAAAAGGGTTTACTATGCGTAGGCCTATGGGAGAGCCAGCGCTAGAAACACCTGAAGCAGGATGCCAGTTCGCCCCCTCCATGAGGAGGATTATTTTACGGGCAGCAAGATTCAGATGACGAATCATATGAGGACACGAGCCCAATAACAGAGCCTAAAGGACCAGGTCTGGCACAAAATAAAATTTGCCGTTCCCAGACTATCAGGGGAACCATTGGGAGATAAATTAGCAATGACAATAAATTACTTGCTCTCCCAGCAGCTCCAGGTACTGACCATGGATGAGGTGTCAAAAAATATGAAACCTGCAGAATTGAGCACTGCTAGCAGTCTCAGCGGTGAAAAAATGACAGCGGGTGTTGAAATTGCTGGTTCAGGCATTACGGCTTTGGCCAGAGGCTTGGATGGAGAGCACGTGTCTGCATCACAACAAGGTTGCCTTAGCACTCATGTGTAGTGGGCACTTTGAAATAAACTGTATTTGTAAAAGTGCTATAAGACCTAACATATACCCTTAGTTTGCGGGGCTCTGTAAACCATCTAATATTCAATTGCCTAATCTGCTTTTTGGAAAGAATCTAGCCAAAGAGGGTAAAAGACCTCAATGAAGAAGTTAAAACCGTGGGGATGATGAAACCACCGGTGCTTGGCAGATCAATTCAAAGGCAGTTTCCCTACCGACGTGTGGTGACTGGGGCCAGTGAAGGATCAAATCGGTCCTTCCCGTATTTGCGTTATTGGCGCACTGCTCCTGAGGCACTTGGAGGTTACAGTATTCCCACTAAGATCAGGGGACAACAATTGCCATCGGCAAACCCCGAGGTAGGTGGGTCTGGTCCTGTAAGAGACATATTAATGTTTCACACTTACAAGTTGGGGAAGATTACAATTCTTCCTAAAAGAATGGCAATCTGATGCATTTATACTGTACAGTATTGTGGGGTTTAGAATTGAATTCTACCCATATTTGGATCCTCCTACTGAGCATATTTCAAACCGGACACGTATTTTCTCAAAAGAAGAGAATATGCAGATTCAGGCAGAACTTGAAATATTGTGTAAAAAAGGGGTAATTGAGAAGTCAGTTCACCAACACCACCAATTTGTGTCGAGTATTTTCTTAGAGCAAATAAGGATGGTGGGTGTAGAATTATTCTAGATCTGGTAAGTCTTAACCCTTTTTTGTACAATATACAAAACACTTTTAAAATGGAGACATTTGCCATTGCTATACAGCTAATATCAAGAAAATGCTATATGGCTAGCATAGATCTTCAAGATGCATATTACTGTGTGGCTGTGCATGGTAATAATCATAGATATTTAAAATTTATCTGGATGAGTCAATTATGGCAATTTAAAGCATTGTCTTATGGTTTAACCTCAGCTCTGAGACTATTTATCAAATTGTTAAAACCAATCTTAGCACTACTAAGAGCTTAGGGCCATTTGGTAATGGCCTAACTGGATATATTCTGATTGTAGGAGACACTCGGGCTACAACAGAAGTATCAGTGTCAAGAATCAAGTTCACTTTCGAGAGGCTGGGATTTATTATCCATCCAGCTAAGTCCAAACTATAACCAAGCACAGTAATTGATTACTTGGGTTTCACTATTAAAACAGAACACATGGTAGTGACTCCACCCAAGGATAAAGACTGCAGTTAATTGAAGGTTGTATTAAGCTCATTACACAGCACCAACCCTCAATTAGGCAGGTTGCAAGCCTGCTGGGCAAACTAATTGCTCATTTCCGGCTGTACAATTTGGACCGCTGCATTATCAGCATTTACAGCAAGCATAGGTACAGGCATTGTGGATACATTCAGGGCATTTTGACAGGCCCATGTAATTGCCAGTTGCAGTTATTCCTGAAATACTATGGTGGATCATGAGTGTCTCAAATGCTTCGAGAGATTCTGGTTGAAACACCTTCCATTATTCTACAGACTGATTTAGTGCTCTAGGTTGGGGTGCTACTAATACTATTTCCAGCTGTGGAGGTAGATGGAATGCGGAGAAAGTACCTTTGATCCAAGAACAAGGGATCATTTACTGAGATGTGTTTAGGAACATTTTATGGGCCTAAAGCTTATTGCTCTAATATGCAAAATTTGCATGTTTAGGTACAGATTGACAACACTACTATAGTAACGTATGTTAATCATTTGAGTGGTATCAAGTCAGAATCTTGTTATAGATTGGCTAACGTGATCTGGACCTGGTGTTTTACCAGAAATATTTGGTTTCGGCAATCTACCTACCAGGTAGATTCAAAATAGTTGCAGTCTCAAGTTCACGTAAATTCAATGACAATACAGAATGAATGTTGGATCGTGACAAATGTAATAAAATTGTTGCACGGTTCGGGATGCCAGAGATTGACTTGTTTGCATCCAGACTTAACCACAATTACCTAAATATGTGTCATGGGAACCTGATCCTGGGGCAGTAGCGGTGGATATTTCTCGCTGCATTGGGGTAGAATTTTTTGGATGCATTTCCTCCATTTTGCCTCATTTAGTCAGTGTATACAGAAGATCAAACAGGCCTCCGTTTCGGGAGTATTGGTGGTACCAGATTGGCCTACACAACCATGGTACCTTCTGGTGTTAAAAATGATCACAAAGCCCCTTATGATTTCCCCAAACAGAATTAACCTGTTTGTGCACCCTATAACTGATGATTCACATCCTTTACATAATCGTATTGGTTTGTTGGTTTGCCGATTCTAAGGAGTGCCATATCTCGGAAGAGGACTATCAGATCGTACTGTGGATGTTATTGCGGCAACCTGGAGGGATAGTACCCAGAAGCAGGACATTTCTTACATAAGGAAATGGGAGATGTTTTGCTTAAGGCAGAATATTACATATCACACTGCAGACATCTCAGACGTGTTAGAGTTTCTGTCAACTCTTTATTTTGATTGGCAGTTAAGCTATAGTGCTATCAATACTGAAAGGAGTGCCCTCTCTGCATATCTATGGAGGGAATCAGAACAAAATCCTGTGGGATCACACCCTTTGGTCTGTAGATTTATGAAGGGAATTTTCAATTCTAAGGCTCCTAGACACAGGTATACAGAAATCTGGAATGTAAGAGATGTGCTAATGCTCTTTCGTCAATGGACTCCTATTGTAGCGCTGTCCTTGGCCAAAATTACCATGAAGGTAGTCATGCTCAGGCCACTGGTTTCAGCACAGAGTGCAAACATTGCAGAAACTACGAATAGACATGATGGAAATAGCAACAGATGCTATTACGTTCTATGTCTATGATTTGCTTAAAGAGTAGACCTGGAGTCACAGGATGTAAGTTGGGTTTTTCAGCATATCCTACGGATCCACGTCTATGTGTAGTATCACATTTACGATGTTACATTAAAGCCACCAGAACCTTAAGAGGTGCAGTATCAGCATTCTTTATCAGCCATAAGAAAACGCATAAGAAAGTGTCGGTTCAGACTATTTCAAGATGGCTGAAGCAGGTGTTGGTTGATGCAGGTATTGATACTAACAAATTTAAATCTCATTCCACCAGGGCGGCATCAACATTGGCGGCCAAGGATTTGGATGTCCCAATAGACCATATCCTCGCGGCCGCAGGATGGGCAAGTGAACGGATGTTTCACAAGTATTACCATAAGGAGATTACAGAACCTGTGGTTATTTGGTGGTGCTGTTTTGGATTCAGTATTAAGTTTCTCCTTGTGATAAAGGGGTTATTATTGTTGTGATAAATTAACCAGTAACTGATTGCATCTATGTTGTGGTTATGCATTGTTGATTGCTTTACTCATTTAGAGTCAATCAATGCAGTGAGATGCCTGGATTTGAATCTACGGCATGAAATCACAGAGCTTTAAAATCTTCACGCAGTCACTCACGTGACTCCGAAGTAAAATAGTAAGATTAAACGAGAACTTACCAGTTTGAAGTTTGATCTTTATTTTATGAGGAGTTACGATAAGGGACTACGTGCCCTCCACTCCCACCCCTCATAAAGGTCAACTGGTAGTTCTAGTCTTCACGTATCTTACTATCATACTTCAGTTGTTAAATGTTTTAACCTTCCACCAAATAATTGTGTTTTTTCAATGAAACAGTTTTGTCTTGAACTGTAAATAGGAAATTTTAAAAATCACTTTTGGTTCATGTGCAAAGCAGAAGAACCACATATATTTTTGATCCAACACTGACCTCTAGGTTCTTATTCGATCACAGTTTATCGATCAAAATCAATTAAATTAGTTTGCATCATACTTTGAACTAATGTTAAAGATGCAAGAGCAGAAAAAGGAAGCATTACAAAATATTTAGGTGTGGTAGTTTCTGAAGCAAAAGCATCAGTTTTGAACTGTACTCGTCATAGCACAGAGAGAAAAATGAAGAGCAACAGCACCATCTAGTGAATACAATAACCAGTTATACAGAAGCAACTGTTTCAAAATTAAATCCAGGCAGGTTAAAGCCATTTGTAACCTGTGCATTATTAAAACTAATCATGAATAATTAATACAAACTCCATCACAGCAGTACGTCCGACTTCAAACCCAGTTTTAAAGTTCCATACAAAAATATTTGATGTAGTGTTTAGGATTTTAATTTCAATAGCATTTATTATTTTAGATTATTTAAAGAAATGGCTATAAATACTTTTTTTAAAAATAAATACTGGCTATCTTGGCCAGTTTATTTGGTAAAATACAGATCTGAATGCTCTTGATTCTTTGACATGAAATAAACATCACTGTCTAATTGGGATGTAAAAGACTAATGACCATCTCTGAACATAACAAATTCTTATTTTCTACGTCCACATTTTCTGGTCTTTCATTTTCAATTTTTGTGTTCCTAACTATAAATCTGTTCTAAATTCTTGAAAAAGGTTGACACCTTACCTGGCCCCATATACATAAAAACAGTAGATGTGAAATGTCAGCAAGGCAATAATGTCAGAACCAATGGATAACGCCACTGTCAAGCCTAGACATGCTGATAGTCCAACATACCACAGGATCATCTCAATAAATGGAGACATCAGATGGATATAACCTGTAGAATAAATACACGCTGAATTGGCATCATGACACTGATCAAATTATTACTTGTTTAGAACATTACTTAGAAAGAAAAATAATTCAAATTAGTTCAGGGAAATGTGCAATAAATGATGAATAAACTGAGAACTGATATCCAATAATTGACCCATGTAGACAGGAGAAACTGCAAACGCTGGTTTGCAAAAAAAGACACATAGTGCCGGAGTAAGTCAGTGACAGGCAGCATCACTAGAGATGTCTGAAGACCCGAAACATCACCTATCCATGTTCTCCAGAGATGCTGCCTGACCCGCTGAGTTACTCCAGACTTTGTGTCTTTTTCCAGCAATTGACCAATTCCTGTTGAGGTTCATTAAGCTATTGGATTGTCAATTAGGGCTTTGTTGAAAGATCTGTTGTTCCCCAATTTAGTACATACAATGCAAAATATGTGCGCTAATGAATAGTCGGTTTCAGCCAAGGTCTTACCTTTGCATTATCTGCCATTATTGAAAACATGAAGAAAATAAGGCAAGTCCAAGCCAGATACAGGATTCAGAAAGTGGATCTGGGATAAGTCAGCTGCAGGGGATTGGCATCGAGTGTGTAAGATCAGTAGCTCAAAGCTTGGGGAAGGGGGTAAGATTTGGTTAGCTTGGCAGATCAAAAAAGATTGTGAGATGTTGGGATGTGGAAGTGGATTAGGATTAGACTATGAACTTCAGCTGGGATAGGCCAGGCACTGAAAGACAGTTGAGTAAATACCTACCTTCCAATCGACCCAAATCAGATAATCACAGATGGCTAGGATCTGCTCAGCGGATCCTTAGTCATGTTGAAAGCAGGCCAATGCTTTACTGGAAGCCTGACTCTCTATGACTGGAAGTCTGACTCAGCATCTTGGGCGGTACAATGGCACAGTGGTAGAGTTGTTGCCTTACAGTGCCAGAGACCTGGGTCAATCCTGACTATGGGTGCTGTCTATATGGTGTTTGTACGTTCTCCCTGTGACCACGTAGGTTTTCTCCGGGTGCTCCAATTTCTTCGCACACTCCAAAGACGTGCTGGTTTGTAGGTTCATTGACTTTGGAAATTTGTAAAATAATGGTCCCTAATGTGTAGAATCGTGTTATTGTACGGGGTGATCGCTGGTTGGCACGGACTCGGTGGGCGAAAGGGGCGATTTCTGCACTGTAACTCTAGTCTAAAAGTAAATTATAAATTGGCTTCCAATGTTTGCATGTACAAACGAAAATTCAAGAAGTGTCTCCTAGTTGCATAGACATATTTGCGTTAGTCCATTAAACTAGAACAATAACTGGTTGTTATGCGACTCATTCATATTTTGATATATCATTGAAAATGGATCGATTACTGCATGAAAGAGCGCAACTACACGCATGACTCAATTTCTAGACAAAGGCAACCACTTCAAAGCCACTGATGGCTCTGCTGAGGCGTATTGTTTGTCATCCAAATTTAGAAGTTTGCAAATGATTATTTGTGCTTTGATAATCGCAGGTCTAAACTAACCACTGTAACCCATATTGCACTTCTCTGAAATGTCAGGCAACTTAGACGTTTCAGAGGTGCTGATGCAAAAAGAAACTTACTTATCCAAAGATGGATGTGATAAAGAAAAAAATGTCCAAGTACTTCATCTAGTGCTTTGTTCATCTTCAAACCAGCTGGAGCTCCCATCAGCCACTCCAACAGTATCTCTAACTCTTTCGCAATATGCTGTTGTCACAAAATATAATTGTTAATTCATGTCACATTGTCACACATTTTTAAGCATATTAAACACTCACAGGAATAAGTTTTCCCATTTCATAACACCAGCTTTTGATGCAATATTTTAATAATACACAAGTTATTTTATAGCCAGAATAATTATTGCTATATTTTCAATATTTTTTACTGTAAGCCAAGCAGCAAAATCTGCCGCTGAGTTTGATGTATCCTGCTTATTATGTGCTATATTCCACTTATAATGTCAGATTTCATAAAATCTAACAATATCGACAACACAATTCACACCACCCATACAATTTGGTTTAAATGTAGTTTAACCAATGATTAATCATATTTTCAAGTCCCTTACAAATGTACTGTAATGTTTTGACTTTCATAAGGGGTTTGATAAAGCACAGAAGCAAAACAGAAGCAAGTGGGATGGAAGGGCCAGTAACACCACCAATATATAATTGCTTTAGAGATGAAACACAGTTGTAGTGAAGGACCTTTCAATGTACTGAAGGAATACATAGAGTTTACCACAGTTGAGTACTAATTACTGCTGTTTTTGATGTACATTAATGCCTCAGAGTTGGGGTACAGGACACATTGCCAAAACTTGCAGACGGCACAAAACATGGAAATGTAATAAACTGGGAAAAAGATTATGTTACCATTCAAGACGGGCTGATGGCATGGCAGATACAGCAGTTAAATATTAAAGGAGCAATGTGCGATGTGAAAACATTTTGTTGGAAAGAATAAGAACAAAAATAGATACTGTGTAATTTTAAAGAAGCACTAATCTTCGAAATGTTAACAAAACTGTATAAAAGGTTTCAAAGGTCTGTTTATTGTCACGTGTACCAATTAAGGTACAGTGAAACTCGATATGCTAAACTTATATGAAATACTAATTTGGAGTACCGCCAAATTGAGTATTGTGTACAAAGCAGGGCAGGACAATTTAGGAAGGATGAGAATGCTTGAGAGTTAAAGGGCCTGTCCCATTTAGGTGATTTTTTAGGCGACTACAGGCGACTAGGCTGTCGCTACATGGTCGCCAGGGTTTCGCCTGTATGGTCGTGAGAAGTCTAGTCAGTCGCCCAAAGAGTTGTAGCATCTTTCTGGTCACCGCTGGATTTTCAACATGTTGACAATTTTTCGGAGACAATCTGTGACTGGGTTTGACTCCAATGAGCATAGCTTGACTTCTCCTGACGTAGGTCTAGTCGTAGTTGTCGCCAGGTTAACGTAGGTTGTCGCCAGGTTACCGTAGGTTGTCACCGGTGCTGACCTCGTTTTTTGTTGTTGTTATAGTGATGATTCTATTTCAAATTTTATGTCGAAGGGGGGTCCATACGCCGGTTTTTCGGCGACCTGCTACGACTATGACAGTCGCCTAAAAATAGCCTAAGCGGGACAGCCCTTAATGGAGCTTTATGTGAATGATTTCAGAGCTGAGAGATTACAGGAATCTTCGAACAGAAATAGGCCCTATGGCCCAACTTGTTCATGTGAACTGATCTGAGCTAGACCCACTTGCCTGCATCTGGCCCATATCCCTCCAAAACCTCCCTATCCAAGTACCCGTTTGAAATGTTGTAATTATACTTGCTTCAAACATTTCCTCGCACTGCCATCTCATATACGCACCCACCCTCCATATGAAAAAGTTGCCCATTAGATCCCTTTTAAATCTTTCTCTTCTCACCTTAAACCCATGCCCTCCAGCTTTAGTCTCCTCTAGCCTGGTGAAGATAATTTTGCTATTCTCCTTATCTATGCTCCTCATGATTTTTAAACCTCTGCAAGATCACCCCTCAGCCGGCTATGCTCCAGAAATAAAGACCTAGCCTGTCTCCTTATAAATCAAACCTTTCGTTCCTGGTAATATCCCCATCAATCAATTTTTTTCCACCCTTCCAATTTAATGGATTTAACATCCTTCCCATAGCAGAGCAACCAGAACTGTACACACTACTCTAAATTTGGCCTTACCAATGTTTTGCATAGCTGTAACATGATGTCCCAACATGAATATCTTTAGCAATGAAGAAAAGCTTACTAAATACCTTCTTCACCACCCTGTCCACCTGCGTCACCACTTTCACGGAACTATGTACCTGCATCACCAGGTCTCTATGTTCAACAACGCTCCCACGGGCCAATACACCTTACATTTATCTGAATTAAACTCTATCTGCCATTCCTGGTCCAGTTGATCAACCCATTGTAGTCTGAGATAACCTTCTTCACTGTCCCCTACCACGAACTGTAGTGTCATCTGCAAACGTCTTAAGCAAGCCACCTAAATTCATATCCAAATTGTTAATGTAAATAACAAATAACAGAGAACCCAGCACCAAGGGCGGCACGGTGGTGCAGCGGTAGAGTTGCTGCTTTACAGCGCTTGCAAAGCCGGAGACCCAGGTTCGATCCTAACTACGGATGCTGTCTGTTCGGAGCTTGTACGTTCTCCCCGTGACCTGTGTGGGTTTTCTCCGAGATCTTTGGTTTGCTCCCACTCCAAAGATGTATAGGTTTGTAGGTTAATTGGCTTGGTAAATGTAAAATTGGTCCCTAGTGTGTGTAGGGTCGTGTTAATGTGCAGGGATCGCTGGTCGGCGCGGACCCGGTGGGCCGAAGGGCCTGTTTCCGCACTGTATCTCTAAACTAAACTAAACTAAACAAACTGTTATGCACAAAACTTGTTGCAGTCCAACGTTCAGAAGAAAAACCCTCTACCACCTCTCGTACCTTCAATCCCATCCTGGATCCCATGTGCTCTAACCCTTCAGACCAGCCTATCAAGCAGTACCGATTGAAAGGCCCGACTAAAGTCCTTGAGGACTTCTCCAGACTGTCCTCGTTAATCTTCCTCTTAGGATGAGAAGAAGATTAGTAAACTTGTTCAAAATCATTATTGCTTAAAAAAATTAATAAGAGCTATTTCCAGTGTTAAAAAGTCAACTACTACAGGGCATAAAAGCTATTGGCAAAAAAAAAACCAGTAAGACAGATGAACGTTCTATTAACTACACACATCATATAGCTGAGTCAATGACAGACTTCACAATGAAATTGAATAAATATTTGGAAAGAAAAAAAGATTGTAGGAATATGGGTAAATAGCAAAGAAAGAAGGCACAAAGTGCTGGAGTAACCCAGCGGGCCAGGCAGAATCCCTGGGGAACATGGATAGGTGGTGTTTTGGTGTTTCAGGTCAGGACTCTTTCATCAGATTGATTGTGGGAGGGGAGGAGAAAAAAGCTAGAAGAGAGGAGTGGCATAGCAGGTAATAGGCAAACACATGCGAGAGGGGTGTTTGATAGGTAGATGGTTGGACAAAGGCCAGAGATGAAAAAAAGTGTGAGACAAAAGGATTGAAGAGTTGCGAATTATGAAGCCAGAGGAAGGAATGTAGGTGGAGGGGAGAAATAGGTGCGAGTTCAGGTGCGGCACAGGGGATGGGAGTGGTCATCAGAAGTTACCTACTAAAACTGGAGAATTCAATGTTCATAACGTTGGATTGTAAACTACCAAAGTAGAATGTGAGGTGCTGTTTCTCAATTTACATGTAGCTTGACTCTGGCAATCAAGGAGGCCCAGAACAGAAAGGTCAGTGTGGTAGTGGGAAGCGGAGTTAAAATGGTGAGCAACCACAGATCCAGTTGGCCTTGAACACTTGAATGTTCTTCTAAATAACTCAACCAGCTGAATGTTCTCTTTGTGTGCTCCACAATGATTCTATGCTCTGGCTATGAAGTCAAATTTGATAACATATAAATGTTATTGAGTATCCGTATTCTTCATTCCAGAATAGCAAGCCAGAGTTACTTAAACTAAAATTCAACTTCTGGTGATATACATGACTGAAGTCAAATGGCAGAATAACATTACTAATAGAATTATCACAGAACATGTAATTTCCCCATGATAAAAGTGTAAAGGGCTTGTCCCACTTAGGCGACTGCCAGGGACTAGTTTTAATGGAATTCACCTACGACACCTGGTGACAACGTACAACAGCAAAAATTGTCGCCACTGTCGCTGAAAATGTTTCAACATGTTGAAAATTTTGTGGCAGTCGCCTGTAGTCGCCCAAAAAAATTGCCTAAGTGGGTGATCACCACAGGTGATGTCCAATTTTTGTGTTTCTTTAGCCCCCAGAACAACAAGAATATAAATGGTGTCAAATTTTCTCTCAACAGATCACAATTTTCATATCCTTAATTGATATAAAATGTCTTACATCAGCAGCTGGAATGAGAGCATCCGCTAACTGGCCAATACGATTCTGCTGATAAAGCCATGAGATCAGCAACATTCCAAGGCCCACATCAATTAGGAATGAAACAAAGAGGTTGGCTTTTCTGGAAATTAAATTAAAAAAGGTTTTCTAGCACATTTGCAAATGTTTCCTAATTCACATCAAAAAACTAAAACCTTAACACAATGGCAAATGATTTTTGGTCACAATAAGCTTCGTAACGATTGATAGCATAAGAGTTCAAAGTTTCCAAAATAGATTCCCAGAAATCTTACAAATTCTTAATGGTAAAGCAAATGATCAACATAAAGATAAAATGTAATAGGTCACTATCCACAGTTCGGCACTGTACATTCGATAATGTGCCGCATCAAAACATTGCAAAGTAATATATTGCCGTGGTTAGAAGATCCGTGGGTGAACAGGAAATGGAGCAGGTAGAGGACATAGGTTTAAGGTGAGGGTGGCTTGATTTAATGGGATCCTGAGGGACAACTTTTTATACAAAGGGTGGTGGGTATATGGGGCAGGAACTATCACAACGTTTAGGAAATATTTAGACAGGTACATGGATAGGACAGGTTTAGGGGGATATGGGCCAAACACGGGCAGGTGAAACTAGTGTAGATGGGGCATATTGGTTGGCATGGGCAAGTTGGGCTGAAGGGTCTGTATCTACACTGTTTGACTCTATAAAGGGATTTTTTAATAACTGGCGGGGTATAAGGAGTGTGTGTCACAGGGGTCACTGTTGGACCCTCAATATTTTAGAATTTGTAAATTACTTGGATGAAGACACTACATCAATTCTTTTCTAAATTTTCTGACAACACAAAGATAGGTCGGAAACTATGTTGTCAAAAGGACACAATGAGACTGCAATGTAATATAGATAGGTGAGGAACCAAAGATCCGGCAAATTGTGCATAACGTGGAAAAATGTGACGTTCTCTATTCTGGTAGGAAAAGTTCCCAGAAGTTGTAGAGATGGTAGAGCTCTGAGATACAGATCAATCTAAGTACATGTTCACATAGGATTTGTAGCAGATACACCATGTAATTAGAAATACTAACAATTTTATTATTTGGGGAACTGAATATACTTGAATTATACAGTGTATTGATGAGAGTACCTAGAATACTAGACAATATTAGTTTTATTTGATAAACTTTTATTTTATTAAGAGTCTGAAGAAGCTCAGTTAATCTTTAATGGACGAATAGCTGAAATGAACAGGTTGCCTAATGAGGAAAGTTTAGATGGATTGGGTTATATGCATTGGAATTTAGAGAAGTGAGATTAGGGATTCTGAGGGGTCTGGAAAGGGTGAATGTAGAGATGTTTCCTTTTGTGCAAAGGTCTAGAACTAGGGGAACATTGTTGGAAAATAAGGGGTTGTCAATTTAAGGTAGAAATGGGGCAATGTTATTTTTCTCACAGAGGGTTGAGAATCTTTGGAATAGTCTTTCTCAAAGAACTTTGGAAACTGTCTTTGAACATTTTACGGCAGAGGTAGTTAGATACTCGATATGGAAGGGAATGAATGGATAACAAGGACAGGTGGCAAAGCCAAATTAAAGTTGCAATCAGATCAGCGACGATCTTATTAAATGGCTTTGCAGGCATGAGAATGAGTGGGCCTAATTTGTGTCGTAATCACACAAATACAACTCACTTGCAATCTTTCTTTCCAATTTTTCACTAAATAGAAGTCATCACTTTGAAAAATAGTACATGTCTGTTGTTGTGATAATTGCTCAATTGGCAAAATCTGCCTGTATCGTACAGATCAGAAGATGCTTATAATTTTATTTTGGCACTCTGTTAGTCAATTTTAGCTGCAATGACAAAGAAATACTGTAACTTGCAAGATTCCAGTAAAATATCTTCATAACGAGAGATATGAAACATTCCATGCGGTAGAACAATTCTATTTCTAACTTAAAATTAAATATTAAAAGCAGTACCAACAGCAGAAATAAAATAAAGTGTGGTTTCTTTCGTGTTAAATATTTCTTGAAAATGTGTGTGCAAATTGACATCTATTACTGTAGGTCAGCATATCTTTTAACTGATAAAAACAGACACGTGAGCCTGTATATTGACGTAGGTGGAAGGCTAGAAGATCACTCTGTGGTGGGGATACAAAGAATGAGCTTCTCCTCAGATTTGCCCAATTTACTGAAAGTATTTGATGAAAATTGTCCGTCTCAGTTTTTCAGCTGCCTGCAGCCAGATTGAGAGACTATTTGATTTTGGCCAGGAAGTTAATTGGAACTGCCGCAGCTCTGGATGATTAGGGGAAAAGGGATAATAGGTCAAATGCTGTATATTGATCAGACAAACACAGTGATCGAAAGTAGTGTTTTGGGCTGAATTAAAATGCAATTCATTGCGATGTGAAGAATTGGCAATAGCATTTTAATAGCAGGCGGTGGAGCTTACTCCTGTGTCAGCACGAACAAGGGACCAATTGAGGTTACTCGTGCTGACACAGGAGTAAGCTCCACCGCCCGCTGTCCTGTTATCCATTGCCCGCTGACCCGCTCCGCTCTATGATCTTTGCTCTTGAGCTGGTCCCCTCACTGTCCGGTCTACATTGAAAGACACGGACTGGGCAATGAATGCCAAGCAGTGTCACCCTGCGCAGCAAGTGAGGCCATGTCTTGCTCCCGGTGGCAGTCGGAATTTAAGGATTTGCGGGAAGCGGCTGACATGAGCGAGGCCGGCGAGTGGCAGGAGAGAGGTGTTCAGACGGAGAGCACTACCAGAGGTGAGTGGGCCGGCAGAAGGCGCTGAGGAGGCGGCTGGTTCCGCTGTTCGGTCCCGGCGGCCGCTCGCAGCCACCCGAGCTACTTCCCTCCCCGGCCACAATGCGGTGGCTCCGCGCTCGGAGCGCCGTGGCAGTGGTGAGTGAGTTGCTGGCAGAATCCCCGACCCCCTCCTTCTCAATGCTCCTGCCCTTGCTGACCCGGGCCAGACTCCCCACACGCTGTGAAAGGAACTCTCTCCCCAGTTGGTCCCTTGAACTAGTATTGTTATTCAATAAGATCACAACTGATTCAACTTGTCCCGGTGTGCTCCCGTTTTTCCCACCATCTCTCCACCTGCCGTCACCCTCCACCCCCCACCCATTCAGTCATTCAGAATGGAGGAGATCTGGAAGCCTTGGATTGAATTGATACTTTCTTTATTTTTATTTTATTATTTATTTTTTTTGAGCGTGAGAAATTCTATGTCCTGCTAGCCTTTTTTCACAATTTAGCAACTCAAAATGGGGGTGCGTCTTTGATGCAGGTGCATCTTTTCATTGCCGGGAAATACGGTACTTCTCGGTGACAAATTATGGTGAACCTACTGTACCTCATAAATTCTGTGTGATTCTGTGCTTTTGTAGAACTTGCAATCGTCTGCAAGTGGTCCAAGCGATGTGCAAGTTGCACACATGTTGTCAGCCTACTCCATAAAATGTGCAGAGGCCATACGTTTAATACTCTACAACACAAGAACAAAAATAACATTGCTATTGTCATATCCATAAAGTAAAGAATGTAGTAATTTCTGCAACTGATTAATAGTATATGGGTACCAATGGCAATGCCAGCATTTATTCCTCATCCCTAATTGCCCATGAGTAGGTAGTGAACTGTTTTCTTAAACTGTTATATTTGGTCAACATAGGGCTACATTTTTTGCCATTTACACCAGACTGATCGCTAACTGGGCAGTTAATAATCAACACATCACAGGCAAGACAAGGATGTCCAGATTTGTTCCATAAACAACAATACGGAAACACTTTGTTTTTAAATTAGTTAGATCATTAATATTAGCTTTTAATTCAGCCAAATAAATAAATGAGTAATATAAATTGCTCTGCTACATGGTAGGGATATCAACTAATGATTTTAGGTTATTAGTCCAAAGCTCTATATTACTTGCATTATAATCTCTATACCAACAGAGCTCTCAAATATTTACCTGTCCATAACATTTCAGAGGAAGGAATGTTGTTCACTTTATTAAAAAGCTATAAGTTTTGTTCATATAGACTTCAGACCTGCAGTGCGGAAACTGGCCTTTCGGCCCTTCGGCCCACGCCGACCAGCGACCACCCTGTACACTGGCACTATTCTAGACATGGCGGACAATGTTTACAATTACAGAAGCCAATTAACCTACAAACCTGTATGTCTTTAAGTGCGGGAGGAAGAAAACCTGTGTTGTCAAAGGGAATACGTACAAACTCCACATAGACAGCACCCGCAGTCAGGATCGAACTCCATATAGACAGCACCCGCAGTCAGGATCGAACTCAGCTCTCTAGCATTGTAAGGCAGCCATTCTACCTCTGCACCACTGTGCCATCCAGGATATGTTACCCTATCCCATAAGAAATATTAATCCTAATGAGACAAAATGAATTCTTGGGCATTCCGCTGATAAAGAAGTAAAAAAGGAAAAAGGAAAGTCCACGGAACATGAAACAAAATGGGTGAATTTGCAGAAAATAAAGGAGGAAAAGATGGGGAGAAAAAACAAGGGTAATTAAACTTAACAGAGTTACATACTCACATAAGATATGTATCTGCAGCTTATTTGTTTTAGTCATGAATTGGATACCTGTTAAAACTTAAAACACAAGTTTGATTTATCTTTATTCTAATGTCCTGCATTAAACTGCATTGAGATCTGCTGCAATATATTATAATGAAGAGATATTTAAATATTTCTGTTCCACTATTCCACTTAAAAGTCACACACATTTTCAGTCCAAAGTGCCACAATATATGATTATTTGTAATTGTCCACATGGTTGACTGTTCCATGAATTGAGAGCGTTCAGCAGCATAGCACCATCAATGCCAATATATCAAGGGAAGCCTTCCTCATAAGAAGGAAACTGGTATAGTGAGAAAGGCAGAACCAACTTTGTGTTAGTAGACAATCATCAATAAAGTCAGACTCTCTATATTCTTCAATGTACTAAAACAACTGCTCAGATCTGATTTCTTCACCAAAGTATGGTTCTTTAACAAAAACTTTGTTAACTGTCATATAGTTAAGCATCCACATTGCAATGTATTTTGATAACTCGATAAATCTGTTCCATTCAAAGGTCCTCATTATTTAGTAAACACTCTGACAATGTCAAAATGTCATGTTTAGTTTAGAGTTACAGCATGGAAACAGACCCTTGGCTCACCGAGTCCATGTCGATCATTGCACAACCGTTCACAAAAGTTCTTATGTTATTCCATTTATATATCCACCCCTTACACTCTAAGGGCAATTTCACAGAGGTTAATTAACTTACAAACCCACAGGTCTTTAGGATGTGGAAGTAAACCCGAGCACCTGGAGGAAACCCACGTAGTCACAGGGAGTACATGCAAACTATACACAAACAGAACCCAAGGTCAGGATCTAATAGCTGCACCACTCTGCCATCAAGTGCCGCCTTAAGCCTCAAGATCTTTTAATTGGGACAATGAGAAATACAGTCACATCTTAAGTAGATTAGCCATAGTACATGAAGCACAAGGTAAAACCTTCACTAATTTACCACAACTTTCTCCCTTTCTCCAATTTTGGAATTTGTACCTTGGTATCCCTGTCAAGCACTACATTAAAAAAAAAAGTTCTGTTAGAAAAAGGATGCTATATTTGCATTCATCGCTGTTTTGGATGAAATATAGTTGAAAATGGTTTAGTGTTTTTATATTTTGCTAAACATTTTGTAAGTAAACCTTTAATATAGTAGCTGCCTGGCAAAGCCTATGCACCAAATCCAATGTGCAAAGGTTGAACGAATCTATTCCTTATTCCTCCAAAAGTCTGCAATACAAACTATTTTAGTCTTGTTTCATACGGAAAATAGGTTTGTAAGAATAGTAATTGCTTTGTTACCCAATTTTCTAACATCAATTACCTGCTTTTGCAGATATTCAACACAAAAGTCACCAGGAACAAAAGGACCATACACACAGGCACCGATGCTTGCTTTGCAAGTTCCACAATAATACTAGTCTCTCGTCCTTCAGACTGCCAGTGAGTAAATTTGATTGGAGTTTCATCATATTTGTCAATCATAAACAAAAGTTCGCACTTAGCAACAGTAGCAAAAATTGCAGCAAAATCCGAGGTAATTGCTTCTGCCTCCTCTCCAGTGTTGTGGTTGCACCCGATGCTTTTAGAATCCACATCATGTAACTTTGACAGCATAACCTTGCGTTGATCGTAGTGGATCAAGATAACATTTTCCTTGTCGTTCTTGCTGTCGCATTGTTGAACTACATGACATTTGAATACTGATCTGCTTTCTTTCTCCTGCGTTAGCTGGAACCAGAAATCATGCGGAAAGATGGAGCTCAGATCTTGCAAAAATTGGTCAATGTTGTCCTTTGTCCGAGAACTGTGACTGCTCCAGGATCCAAGCACAGAGACGTTTATGGTAGTCACGTTCTTAATCTGCTCGAGATACTGCTTCACTTGCCCAGGGATGAAAGGGTAGTGAATAATTGCCAGGACAACGGCAGCATTCTGCTCTGGAATCCAGCGACCTAACAGCAGGCCACTTTCTGCTTCTGGGCAGCAACTTGGAAAAAACACCTTGATAACCATGTTATGATTTCACAAATTCTTCACTCTGTGTCTGTGAAATAGAGCAAAGGCACAATCAGAGAAGTTGATGAACCCGAAACACAAGTCTTCAATGTAAATATCAGTCTTCAACAAACACTTCAGTCTAGAATTTACTTTAGACTTTAGAGATGCAGCGCGGAAACAGGCCATTCGGCCCACCAAGTCTGCACCAACCATCGATCAACCCATACACCAGCACTATCCTCAACCATAGGGAGAAATTACAATTTTACCGACGCCAATTAACCTACAAACCTGTGCGTCTTTTGAGTGTGGAAGCAAACCGGCGCACTCAGAAAAAAGCCACGCGGTCATAGAGAGAACATACAAACTCCGTACAGACAGCACCCTTAATCAGGATTGAACCCCGGTTTCTGGTGCTGTAAAGCAGCAACTCTACCGCTGGAATGAATGAAGATCATTCTATTCAATAATCACAATTAAATTGCCGTGTTTCCTCACCGACTTACTTTCCAACACAACGTGGAACAAGTCTTTAGAGGGCAGCAGGAATTTATATACTTAGCCTCAATACCTTGGGAAGGAAAAGCAGTTCAGGCAGTTTTTCTTGTCTGCTATCCAATGATCCGTGCTGCTGTGTGTACGTACACAGAGCAAAGATAACCTTTGTTAGCGATGCCAATGTCAAATCATCTAGCAATTTTAGTCTTACAAATGTACTCCTAAATTCATCCCGGTTGGGAAAGATTTCACTGATAAATTTCTCATTCCTTTTCCAAATAATCTTTTCATTCCTACATCCTACTGACTAAAGGAAATACAAGGAGTTTATTGGATTGAAAAATCAAAATCTTTCTAGACACTTCCAGATCTGCTGAGTGTTTCTGCTTTTGCCTTTACAGGCTTCTTTGTTTAAATAAAGTACCATTAATGCATTTGTTTCCTCCCACCACCTCAAAATCGTTGCTCTTGCCAAATGCAGCATTTTATTCAAAAATTGCCTTCTCTTCATTATAGAGCTAGAGAAAACATTCTTCTATTGCTTTTTCAAAGAGGTTCACCTTTCACCTCTGAACACCGATTTCCTTCTGCAGCACGTCTGCCTTGGACCCATTCTTAGACTGTGTAAGCTACTGTGTTACTTGGCATGGGATGAATGAGCAGCCAACATAATCAAGACCTTTCCCACTCTGGTCATTCCTCCTTCTCTCTGCTTCCATCGAGGAGAAATTTAAAAGCACCCATCACCACTCAGGAACAGATTATTGTCAGGACAGACTGTCTATTGTCTATTGTTTCCTCCCCTCTGTTTCAGGCTTCTGGTCGGTCCTCCCATAAACCAGGGGACAGTCCAGATTCTCCAATCTACCTCATTGCGGACATTGGACATTTTCTCTGAAACTGTTATGCTACAATGCAGAGACACAATATCATGCCATCTGTGTCTTTCTTTAGTCTCTACCTATTATACTTGGGTTTGGCTTGATTGTATTCATGTATCTTTACAATGGAGATGAAAGAATTTATTTAGCCAGAGAGTGGCGTATCTGTATTCATTGCCACAGGCAGTGTGGAGACCAAGTCATTGGGTGTTTTTAAAGTGGAGATTGAAATGTTCTTGATTAATAAAAGATTACGAGAAGGCAGGAGAATGGGATTGAGATGGAAAAAAAATCAGCCTTGTGAATGACAGAACAGACTCGATGAGCCCAATGCTTAATTCTACTCCTGTGCCTAATGATCTTATGTATAGTATTATCTGATTTGATCAGATAGTATGGAAAATAAATATTTTCACTGTTTATAAAAAAGCAACTCAGTGGGTCAGGCAGCATCTATGGAAGAGATGAATAGGCGAGATCAGAAGGTCTGAAGATGGGTCCCAACCCAAAAGTTGCCTCACCAAGTTCTCTAGAGATGTTGTCTGATCCACTGAGTTACTCCAGCACTTTGGGTCTGCAGTCCCTTCGGTCTGTTTCTCACTGTGCCTCGGTGCATGTGGCAATAATAAACCTGAACCCGACTGCAAGGCTCTCCAGGAATACACAGAGACCAGAATAGAAAAATGGAACTGTAGATGCTGCATTTCACAGCAAACATGACCACTAGCACTTTAAACAGTTTCTTTGATTACACAGTAAGCTAACTGAACATTACTGTGTGTATTGGTATTGAGAAAAAGATTGTTACTTGGAGAAGTCAGAATTGCCCAATTGAAATGGTTCAGAGGATGATTCTTATTTGTGGCTCTGAAATTCTGTAACATCACCAGCCAAAAGCAAGACACTGAAAGAAGTGGTGACACAAAGAACTGCAGATGCTGGCTTGCAACAAAACAAAAGACACAAAGAGCTGGAGTAATTCTGGGAGTCACACAGCATCTGTGGAGAACACGGATAGGTCTGAAGAGTCCGTCCGGACCCGATAGGTTACCCATCCTTTTTCCTCCAGAGATGTTGCCTGACCTGCTGAGTTACTCCAGCATGTTGTCGTCAAGGACTCCCACTTCTTCCCTCTCCCATCGGGCAAAAGGTATAGAAGTGTGAAAATGCTCACCTCCAGATTCAGGGACAGTTTCTTCTCAGCTGTTATCAGGCAACTGAACCATCCCACCAACAACTAGAGAGCAGTCCTAACTACTATCTACCTCATTGAAGTCCCTCGGACCATCTTTGAAAATCTTTACTGGCTTTATCTTGCACTAAATGTTATTCACAATATTCTCTTTATCATGGATCTGTACACTGCACATGGGTCGATTGTAATCATGTATTGTCTTTCCGCTGACAGCTTTTCACTGTACATTCGGTACACATGACAATAAACCAAACTAACTAAACTCCATCGGGCAAAAGGTATAGAAGTGTGAAAATGCACACCTCCAGATTCAGGGACAGTTTTTTCCCCCAGCTGTTATCAGACAACTGAACCATCCTACCAACAACTAGAGAGCAGTCCTGAACTACCATCTACCTCATTGAAGAACCTCTGACTTTTTTTTGTTTAAGAAAGAACTGCAGATGCTGGAAAAATTGAAGGTACACAAAAATGCTGGAGAAACTCAGCGGGTGCAGCTGCATCTATGAAGCGAAGGAAATAGGTAACGTTTCGGGCAGAAACCCTTCTTCAGACTGATAGGGGGTGGGGAGAAGAAAGGAAAAAAGGAAAAAGGCGGAGGAGGAGCCCGAGGGCTGGGGGAGGGGAGGAGACAACCAGATGGCTGATGAAGGGGAGGGGACAGCAAGGGCAAGCAGAATTGGGAGAATTCAATGTTCAGGCCACCAGGATGTAGACTGCCCAAGCGGAATATGAGGTGCATTTCCTCCAATTTACGGTGTTGCTCGCTGTGGCCATGGAGGAGACCCAGGACAGAGAGGTCAGATACGGAATGGGAGGGGGAGTTGAAGTGCTGAGCCACCGGGAGTTCAGGTTGGTTATTGCGGACCGACCGGAGGTGTTCGGCGAAACGATCGTCAAGCCTCCGCTTGGTCTCACCGATGTAGATCAGCTGGCATCTAGAGCAGCGAATGCAATAGATGAGGTTGGAGGAGATGCAGGTGAACCTCTGTCGCACCTGGAACGACTGCTTGGGTCCTTGAATGGAGTGGAGGGGGGAGGTGAAGGGACAAGTGTTGCATCTCTTGCGGTTGCAAGGGAAAGTACCAGGGGAGGGGGTGGTATGGGAGGGAAGGGAAGAATTGACAAGGGAGTTACGGAGGGAGCGGTCTTTGCGGAAGGCAGACATGGGGGGAGATGGGAAGATGTGGCGAGTGGTGGGGTCACGTTGGAGGTGGCGAAACTGACGGAGGATCACTTGTTGTATGTGACGGCTGGTGGGGTGAAAGGTGAGGACTAGGGGGACTCTGCCTTTGTTGTGAGTGGGGGGATGGGGAGAGAGAGCAGTGTTGCGGGGTATGGCAGAGACCCTGGTGCGAGCCTCATCTATGGTGGAGGAGGGGAACCCCCGTTCCCTGAAGAATGAGGACATTTCAGATGCCCTGGTGTGGAACGCCTCATCCTGGGAGCAGATGCGGCGTAGACGGAGGAATTGGGAGTGGGGGATGGAGTCCTTACAGGAAGCAGGGTGGGAAGAAGTGTAGTCCAGATAGCCATGGGAGTCGGTAGGTTTGTAGTGGATGTCGGTAAGGAGTCTATCACCTGCGATGGAGATAGTGAGGTCAAGGAATGGTAGGGAAGTGTCGGAAATGGTCCAGGTGTATTTGAGTGCCGGATGGAAGTTGGTGGTGAAGCGGATGAAGTCAGTCAGTTGTGTGTGGGTGCAGGATGTGGCACCAAAACAATCATCGATGTAGCGGAGGTAGAGGTCGGGGATGGGGCCCTGGTACGCATTGAACAAGGATTGTTCTACGTACCCGACAAAGAGGCCGGCGTAGCTGGGGCCCATGCTTGTATTTGGAGGAAATGGGAGGAGTCAAATGAAAAGTTATTAAGTGTAAGTACCAGCTCCGCTAGGCGGAGGAGGGTGTCAGTGGCCGGGTATAGATTGCTTCTACGGTCGAGGAAAAAACGGAGGGCTTCGAGACCATCCTGGTGGGGGATGGAGGTGTACAGTGACTGGACGTACATGGTGAAGATGAGGGGGTGAGGGCCTAGAGAGTGGAATGCGCGGAGATGACGGAGAGTGTCTGAGGTGTCTTGAACATAGGTAGGGAGAGATTTAACCAAGGGGGATAGGATGGAGTCGAGGTAGGTGGAGATGAGTTCGGTGGGGCAAGAACAGGCAGAGACAATGGGTCTACCGGGACAGTCAGGTTTGTGGATTTTGGGGAGAAGGTAAAATTGAAGGTAGACAAAAATGTTGGAGAAACACAGCGGGCGAGGCAGCATCTATGGAGAGAAGAAATAGGCGACGTTTCGGGTCGAGACCCTTCCTCAGTCTATTTTTGATCGGACTTTACCTTATCCTAAATGTTATTCACGTTATCCCCTTTATCATGTATCTGTATACTGTGGATAGCTTGATTGTAATCATGTATTGTCTTTCCGTTGTCTAGCACGCAACAAAAGTTTTTCACTGTACCTCGGTACCCGTGATATTGAACTAAACCATTTATGGATAGGAACAAAATGTTGGAGTAACTCAGCGGGGCAGACAGTATCTCTGGTGAGAAGGAATGGGTGACGTTTCGGTTCAAGGCCCTTCTTCAAGACTGAGAGTCAGGGGAGAGGGAAACTAAGAATGGGGAGAGGGGGAACTAATGAAGAGATACAAAGAACAAATGAATGAAAGGTATGCAAAAGGACTAATCAAAGCCAGCAACGATGATCGGGGGAAAGGTGGAGCCCACAATGGTCTATTGTTGGCTGTGGGCAAGGTAGCAACGAGTTATGTAGACAGTTAAAAGATGATTTATGCATTATTAACAATGCTAATTGCTGAATTACTCCAACACTATGTGTCTTGCTGGATAGAAGGAATGGGTGATGTTTTGGGTCGAGACCCTTCTTCAGACCCTATCCTGGTCGCGGTCACTAAGGCAGCATCCACTTACAAGATAGACACAAAAATGCTGGACTAAACTAAGCACATATTTTGGCTGCTCCTTATCTCCAGAGATGCTGCCTGTCCCACTGAGTTACTCTAGCTTTTCGTGTTCACCTTGTAAGTGGATGCCCCACATTAATAGTCCCATAAGGTCATACCTTCTGAACCTTGTAGTCGGCAGGGCCTGTACTCTGCATATCGCCAACTTAAGGAATAGGAGTAGAATTAGGCCATTCGGCCCATCAAGTCTACCCCGCCATTCAATCCTGGCTGCTCTCTCTCTCCCTCCTAACCCAATTATCCTGCATTCTCCCCATAACCTCTGACACCTGTAACTTTATGTGTCAATCTTGTAAGTAGATCAGATGCCCCCATTAATAGTAACTAAGTAAGTCCCACCAGCTTTTCGTGTCTATCATCGGTTTAAAGAGCAGCAACTTGCAGTTCCTTCCTCCACTTACAAGATGACAGCTCGCCAGCCACATGCCTCCCTTGTCCGTGGGCTGCGGCTTGTTGTGGTCTGGTGTGGTCTGGTCTGGTGTGGTCAGGCAGGCCCGGTCAGTCAGGCAGGCCCGGCCCGGCCCGGCGCTGTGTGTGTGAAGGTCGCCCTCTGTCTTCACCGCCCTGGTGGCGGGAGGCCGGTTGTTATGGAAACGGGGCGGCCCGGGCCGGGCGCTGCAACAGCAGGCGCCGAGACATCAAGCCTCTTCTCCCCCTGGAGCTGATGGCCGGCGTCGCTTGCCGACCGAACGACTCACGCCTTCGGGGTGGTGTCGGGGACTGCAGTCCGTCTCCGTCTCCTCCTCCGCCGCCGCCGGGAAGGCCGTTCCTCTCCGCTAAGGCCGCGGCCAGATCGTCGCCACCGCCGCCATCAAATGGTGCAACCCGAACCCCGTCCGCCCGCCCCCTCGTCCCCGACCTCAGGGTCCGGGCGGCGCTCACCGCTATCCCCCCCCCCTCTCTCTCACTCCCTCCCCCCCCTCTCTCCCCTCTCCCCCCCTCTCTCTCCCCCCATCTCTCCCCTCTCCCCCACCCCTCTCCCCCTCTCCCCCTCTCCCCCTCTCCCCCTCTCCCCCTCCCCTCTCTCTCCCCTCTCTCCCTCTCTCTCCCCCCTTTCTCCCTCCTCTCTCCCCCCTCGCTCCCTCTCCCCCCTCTCCCCCTCTCCCCCTCTCCCCCTCCCCCCCTCTCTCCCTCCCCCTTCTCTACCCCCCTCTCTCCCCCCTCTCACCCCCCTCTCTCTCCCCCTCTCCCTCTCCCCCCCCTTCTCTACCCCCCTCTCCCCCCCCCTCTCCCCCCCCTTCTCTACCCCCCTCTCCCCCCCCCCCCCCCTCTCCCATCCTCTCACCCCCCTCTCTCTCTAGGCGGGAACTGTAAGATGCTGGTTTACATTACACCGAGGATAGACACACAAATTTCTGGAGTAACTCAGCGGGTCAGGCAGCATCTCTGGAGAGAAGAAATGGGTGATGTTTCGGGTCGAGACACTTTCTTCAGACATTTCAGACACCAGAGAGTTGACTACCTGCAGAAACCATCACCGCAGAGGACCTACCTCAGAGGCACAGAGCTAAGGAGGTGTAGTCATTCTTGCTAACGGTTTATCCTTAGAAAGCCTCCAGGCTGTATAAATCCAAGCCAACTATTAAGTGCTTTTACACATAGATCCCATTTCCCCCAGCACTTGGTGCCGAGCTTACTATGAGACAAAGAATCATACAACATGGAAACATGGCCTTCGGCACAACTTGCCCATGCCGACCCATCTACACTAGTCCTACCAGTCTGTTTTTGGCCCATCACCCTCGATATCATTCCTGTCCACCTGTGCAAATGAATATGCTTTAGCAATTCAAATACTCATCCAGATTCCTCTTCAATGTGAGAGTATCTAAATCATTTTCTCAGGTGACGTGTTTGATGTTGCAAACACCCTCTGGGTGAAACTAATCAAGGTGATAATTCTATTGTCTGTACGATAGAGGAGGCCATTCGGCCCATTAAGTTGAAATCAGCTCAGAGGGCAGTGCCATCCCACTTCCTAATTCGCACCATAACCTATGTATAAATTCTAGGAGCAGAATTAGGCCATTCGGCCCATCAAGCCTACTCTGCCATTCAATCATGGCTAATCTATCCTGCCAACCCCATTCTCCTGCCTTCTCCCCATAACCCCTGATACCCTTACTAATCAAGAATCTGTCAATCTCTGCTTTAAATATATCCATTGACTTGACCTCCACGGTCGTCTGTGCTAAGTCAATAGATATTTGCCCCACATTCCAATCAACTCATCTACACACAAAAAGGCCAAGCTATAGTGGCAACTAACCTTCCAACCTGCATGACTTGGGGATGTAACTGGAAGCTACAGCATCCAGCACGCCACAGAACCCAGGACAGAACCCGGGAAAGCTCCACATAGATAGCAGTGGAATTAAGGATTAAACCTGTGTTACTAGCTTTGTGAGGTAGCAGCTCTACCAGCTGCAACATTCCCCACCCGTTTCCTTGGCTATCTGGATGCTTTTGGATTTGGTTCCCCCTCAATCAGCTGAAAGAATAAATTTAGGAAAAGATTCTCTATATTATTTTATGACATTTCATTCAATTAAAAATAAATGTTGACCAAGTTATCCATAACATAAAACAATATTTATGCTTCATTTGTATTAAAATCGCAATTATTGATGGCCTGTTCATTTTGCACCCTTTATAAAATAGTTGCAACCCAAAGATTTCCTATGAATCACTGAATCAGTAAACCTATTTCTGTGTTATATATAGACACAAAATGGTGGGGTAACTCAGCGGGTCAGGCAGCATCTCTGGAGAAAAGGAATAGGTGACGTTTCAGGTCAAGAAGGTGACGTTTCAGGTTGAGAAGGTGAACGTTAAATCGGAAGTGGCAGTGATGCAGTTGAACAAAGGGGACTATGAAGGCAGGAGAGGGGAGCTGGCCAAGGTAGACTGGAAAGGGATACTAGCAGGAATGACGGTGGAACAGCAATGGCAGGAATTTCTGGGCATAATCCGGAAGATGCACGATCATTTCATTCCAAAAAGGAAGAAAGATTCTAAGGGGAGTAGGAGGCAACCGTGGCTGACAAGAGAAGTTAGGGATAGAATAAAACTAAAAGAAAAGATGTATAACACAGCAAAGAGTAGCCGGAAGCCAGAAGATTGGGAAACTTTCATAGGACAACAGAAGGAAACAAAACAGGCAATACGGGCTGAAAAAATGAAGTATGAAGGGAAGCTGGCCAGGAATATAAAGAAGGACAGTAAAAGCTTCTTTAGATATGTTAAGGGAAAAAGAGTAAAGTCAAATGTGGATCCCTTGAAGGCAGACACGGGTGAAATTATTATGGGCAACAAGGAAATGGCAGAAGAGTTGAATAGGTACTTCGGATCTGCCTTCACTAAGGAAGACACAAACAATCTCCCAGATGTACTGGAGGACAGAGGATCTACGGGGGTAGAGGAACTGAAAGAAATTCTCATTAGGCGCGAAATAATATTGGGTAGGCTAATGGGACTGAAGGATGATAAATCCCCTGGGCCTGATGGTCTGCATCCCAGGGTCCTCAGGGAGGTGGCTCTAGAAATAGTGGATGCACTGGTGATCATTTTCCAATGTTCAATAGATTCAGGATCAGTCCCTGTGGATTGGAGGATAGCTAATGTTACCCCACTTTTCAAGAAAGGAGCGAGAGAGAAAACGGGGAATTACAGACCAGTTAGCCTGACTTCGGTGGTGGGAAAGATGCTGGAGTCAATTATTAAAGAGGTAATAATGGGGCATTTGGATAGCAGTAAAAGGATTAGTCCAAGTCAACATGGATTTATGAAAGGGAAATCATGCTTGACTAATCTTCTGGAATTTTTTGAGGATGTGACAAGTAAAATGGACGAAGGGGTGCCAGTGGATGTAGTGTATCTAGACTTTCAGAAAGCCTTTGATAAGGTCCCGCACGGGAGACTGGTGACTAAAATTAGAGCACATGGTATTGGGGGTAGGGTGTTGACATGGATAGAAAATTAGTTGGCAACGAGTAGGAGTGAACAGGTCCTTTTCAAAATGGCAGGCAGTGGCGAGTGGAGTGCCGCAAGGCTCGGTGTTGGGGCCGCAACTGTTTACCATATATATTAATAATTTGGAAGAGGGAATTAGGAGCAACACTAGCATGTTTGCGGATGACACAAAGCTGGGTGGCAGTGTGAACTGTGAAGAGGATGTTAGGAGGTTGCAGGGTGACCTGGACAGGTTGAGTGAGTGGGCAGATGTATGGCAGATGCAGTATAATATAGATAAATGTGAGGTTATCCACTTTGGCGGCAAAAACAAGTGGGCAGATTATTATCTCAACGGGGTTAGGTTAGGTAAGGGGGAGGTACAGCGAGACCTGGGTGTCCTTGTACACCGGTCACTGAAAGTTGGCGTGCAGGTACAGCAGGCAGTGAAGAAAGCTAATGGAATGTTGGCCTTCATAACAAGAGGATTTCAGTATAGGAGAGGTTCTTCTGCAGTTGAATAGGGCTCTGGTGAGACCACATCTGGAGTATTGTGTACAGTTTTGGTCTCCTAATTTGAGGAAGGACATCCTTGTGATTGAGGCAGTGCAGCGTAGGTTCACGAGATTGATCCATGGGATGGCGGGACTGTCATACGAGGAAAGATTGAAAAGACTAGGCTTGTATTCACTGGAGTTTAGAAGGATGAGGGGGGAGCTTATTGAAACATATACAATTATAAAAGGACTGGACAAGCTAGATACAGGAAAAATGTTCCCAATGTTGGGCGAGTCCAGAACCAGGGGCCACAGTCTTAGAATAAAGGGGAGGTCATTTAAGACTGAGGTAAGAAAAAACTTTTCCACCCAGAGAGTTGTGAATTTGTGGAATTCCCTGCCATAAAGGGCAGTGGAGGCCAAATCACTGGATGGATTTAAGAGAGAGTTAGATAGAGCTCTAGGGGCTAGTGGAGTCAAGGGATATGGGGAGAAGGCAGGCACGGGTTCTTGATTGGGGACGATCAGCCATGATCACAATGAATGGCGGTGCTGGCTCAAAGGGCCGAATGGCCTCCTCCTGCACCTATTTTCTATGTTTCTATGAATATATGTAATTGTGCTCTTGTAATTTTATCTGGATTAAAGGAGCTGCCGGAACACCATTTGCTGGAATATTGGTGGTGGACCTGTACTAACAACAGTCCAATGTATCAAGAAACATTCCACTGTTGAAATCGTCTGGTCATAAAAACATGTACTGAATGGTAATGCAAAATAACTTAAACGTAAGAAAGCAACATATGCCAACAGTGATTTAATTTTAAATCAGTTGATTTATTCTCCGTACACATTATCATGGAGTGTCCACTATAATTTAACGAAAGAGGGTGCGAGGAAGATTTCAAATACAGCACTGATCCTGCAATGTAGCAAAGTAAGTAATTACAAATGGGAGGTAGATAAAAATCCTGGAGAAACTCAGCGGGTGAGGCAGCATTTATATAGCAAAGGAATAGGTGACGTTTCAGGTCGAGACCCTTCTTCAGACTGAAGAAGGGTCTCGTCCCGAAACGTCACCTATTCCTTCGCTCCATAGATGCTGCCTCAGCCGCTGAGTTTCTCCAGCACTTTTATCTACCTTCGATTTTCCCAGCATCTGCAGTTCCTTCTTAAACATAAATAATTACAAATTGAGGTAAGTTGAAGATATTATATTACAGAACATTTCTGCTGCTTGTTTCTGATACATTAACTAAAGACTATAGTATAAAGAAATTGGAATGCACAATTACCTTTCGTATATGAAGGAAGCTGAGCCTGAAAATGCAGCGGTCTTATCAAACACACAACGTCTGGTCAAGAAATTATGTCTACATCTGTTTTTAATATCAGGGTTAGGATGATTGTGCAGTTAGGGCTGGCTGTAGATAGAATGGGTGTTATTTTGTGTGTGGAATAGCAAATGATAACACAAGATGAGATGTCAAAATTTTACTACCAAGTCTTGGATCTTTACAAAACTCTGCATATAATATATATTTTTTTCCTCTTATAAAATCATGCTGCTTTCTGTGTCATTTCACTGGCTTGGAAGAAAACATTTTCTGATTTATGAGTTTTGCGCTGTTGATTTTGAGCAGCATTAATTGTGGATGTTCTTTGGCTGTGGGTGTGGGCTAAAGAAATGTTCAAACTGACGATATTAGTTTTCAGTACCACCCATGTCGTTCGTCATTGTTAGTGTTAGCAAGCTGTTTTTGTTTGGAAAATGATTGTTCAATTTAGAAGTATAGATGAAAACATGGTTGGAAATTAAAAATAATTTTCTTGCTAAAATGAGGTTGAATCCGTTCAAAATTCCAAATAACTCGTCTTGATGAGGAATCATATTATACATAAGGTCTAGAATGAATAACTCATAAGCAATGGTTTATTTTCCAAATTAATGAAAGTTAAAGGAATTTTACTACCCTATGGAAATTAGAAGTGGATTAATTCTATTTGTGAATAAATACTGCCATCTAATGTACATCACATTGTAGTGCATTGATTAGAAATGATTCTCTAAAGAATAATGCTTGCTGCTGCAACAACTAAAAGACGTAGAGTGATGAGCCCAACTTGCTTATATTGTGTTTGGCACTACTGACTGAGGTTGAAATGCTTATGAAGTGAAGACTCTTCTATTATATGGGTTAAGGTGACAATGAGTTTATAGTCAGCAAAAGGACACAAAGTGCTGGATGTAGTAACTCAGCAGGTCAGGCAGCAACGTCCTACAAAGAATGGGGTAAATGACTAGCCAATCTACTTCTGCTGGTGTTGATATGTATTGACTAGGTTTATCTTTTAAACATATACAGAACATAGAATAGTACAGCGCAGGAACAGGCCCTTCGGCCCACAATGTCTGTGCTGAACATGATGCTAAGACCAACTCTCATCTCAGGATACAGCTATGGCAATCCCGGAAATGCAGGAAAAATGTTCCCGATGTTGGGGGAGTCCAGAACCAGGGGTCACAGTTTAAGAATAAGGGGTAGGCCATTTAGGACTGAGATGAGGAAAGACGTTTTCACCCAGAGAGTTGTGAATCTGTGGAATTCTCCGCCACAGTGGAGGCCAATGCACTGGATGTTTTCAAGAGAGAGTTAGATTTAGCTCTTAGTGCTAACGGAATCAAGAGATATGGAGAAAAAAGCAGGAACAGGCTACTGATTTTAGATGATCAGCCATGATCATATTGAATGGCGTTGTTGGCTCGAAGGGCCGAATGGCCTGCTCCTGCACCTATTTTTTATATTTCTATGACCCTAAACGTCACCTATCCATGTTCTCCAGAGATCCTGCCTGATCTGCTGAGTTACTCGAAGACTTTGTGTCTTTTCTCTACGTTTCTCCAGTGGTATGCGTTTGGATCACCATGCACAGACTTCAAGAATTAAATTAACCTTGTGATTTAATTAAATGTGAATTGGAAAATAGAGTACATTTAAGGACATTTCAAGATAGGTTATTGTAAGTCTTAAAAGGATTAGAATTTGCAGTTGGCCATTTGCAAGTTGGCCAGCAGGGATGAGTTGGGCTAAATATGCTGTTTCTAAACTGTATGACTAATTCTATAACTATTTCTGCAGAGAAAATATTTGATGTGCTAATTTCTGGATTGACATTGATATTTGTTCACAAAAAAATTTAATGTATGTATGAAATTTAATGTATGTATTAATGTTATAATGTGTGCCACACATATATGTTTTTTAATCTCAATTGGCTTTTAATAATGTCCTGAATATAGATTTGAAATAATTTTCGTTCATATGTCTCTACAAATTACCAAAGCAGGTTATTGTCTATCCATCCTCTTGCTGTTTTTTATGAGAAGAATAGCTAAATGATCTAATTTTTTGCTGAACCGTAGTATGGATTAACTCTATACTTGAAGACTTTGATACAGTTGTCTCCAGTATCCACGACAAACACTTGACCATTGGTCAAGCAAGCCAAAGTCGTGGGCTTCTTGAGGCCTTCGGACACAATGCAGATGGGGTATCCATTCTTTGGATAAAGCATGACGTTACGTTTCTGCTCATCCACTACCATGATGTTCCCTTCATTGTCGACACATATCCCAGCGGGATTGCCAAACGGGCGACGGTGTTTCACGCTGAGCGAATACATGAGTTGTAGGTTCCTCCCATACACCTTCACATCACCACATTCTTCACTCACCACTATCTTCTCATCACATGTTGAACATACGTATCTGGGCCCCCTTAGACCTGTGATGGTCTGCGTATTCAGCAGCCTGAAGGCATGATCAATGGCAAAAATGTGAACTACCCCTGCTGTGTAGTCAGCCACCAAGAGTTTTCCGGATGGGTCCACATCAATTCCTTTGGGACAATCGATTTTCCCAATATTTATCCATTCACCGGAGAAGTTTGAATGAGGATTGAAGATCCGAATGGCTCCACCCACCATGTCAGTAACAGCCACCATTCCACTCCTGGTAAGGGTTATGTCTTCTGGTAGAAAAGGCTCTTTAATTCCTCCCTGGTTCTGAACGCAGTGCACAGATTTGAATACTTGACCGGACTGCTTTAACACATGGACCCTTGGCCAGCTGTCACTGACAATGTAAATGGTGCCATCCAGGCTACAGTGGATACCACTCGGCCCATTAGAATTATCACCATATGGGTTGGCGATCTTAAACAGGAGCTCATTTTGACGAAAACGAACAAGATTTCCAATATTCTCAAGATCTTGACAGATCTGTGTTGCTTCATGCGACAGCTGATTCAGTTGCTGAGCTGTGACCATACCCAGTCCTCTGTGACAGTTTAATAATGGACTTGTCTTTTGCAAAGTGTCCCCCGACTTAACCTGTAGGTTGTACATTGTCCGCAGTAACTTTTCTTTGAGTTTTGAGATTTCTAACGAGGAGTCCATTATAATTGATCTGTTTCGTACCTGAAAATCAGAGAGGATTTGTTTGGGATTACTTATTTTGAAAAGCCATGGTAGAAATAGACATGTCAATCGTGTGAACTGTTTACCTGCTGTACTAATCCAAGGTTGAGGAAGCAGACACTTTCATGAATATAACATCGATTAAAATATTTCGGGCAGTAGAGTGGCACAGAGACCCGGGTTCGATCCTGAGTACGGGTGCAGTCCGTGACTGCATGGGTTTTCTCCAAGTGCTCTGGTTTCCACCCACATTGAAAACACATGCAGGTCCGTCCAACCTCATCTACTGTATCCGTTGTTCAAGAAGTGGACTCTTATACATCAGCGCGACCAAACGCAGACTGGGCAGTCGTTTCGCGGAACACCTTCGCTCAGCCCGCGCGAACCATCCTGATCTCCCGGTTGCTGGACACTTTAATTCTCCTTCCCTTTCCCACACAGATCTTTCTGTCCTTGGCCTCTGTGGGTTATTTGGTTTCTGTAAAATTGTCCCCAGTGTGAAGGATAGAACTAGTGTCGGAGTGATTGTCGGTCAGTGAAAGGCTTGGTGGGCTGAAGGGCCTGTTTCCACCCTGTATCACAAAACTAAAAAAAATGTTTCTATTTAAAAAAAAAGCTTTTATAGACAATCGAGCGCGATGCTTCCTCTGATACACATCCATGATTAAAAACATGATCAAAAGCAGAAAATGCTGGAAAAGCATTAGTTGGGCAGTTAATGTTCATAAGGTCATGTAATATGAGCAGAATTAGGTCATTCGGCCCATCTAGTCTACTCTGCCATTCAATCATGGCTGCTCCATCTCTGCCTCCTAACCCCATTCTCCCCATAACTCCTGACACCCGTTCCAAATGTTTCAGGTCTGTGATTATTTACTAGGACTGTGGCATTAATTAGGGACAAAGTGCTGGAGTACCTCAGCGGGTCAGGCAGTATCTCTGGAGAACATGGACAGGTGACATTTTGGGTCGGGACCCTTCTTCAGACTGTGGCAAATAACAGAGACCTTAAGGAAGACCTGCAAAGTCTGTATGGAGATGCACGAGACTGCGGATGCTGGAATCTGGAACAATGTCAACAATTGCTTTGTCTCTGATCTACTGAGTTTTACCAGCAGCCCATTTTTTGCAAAGTCTCTACTCTCTCAGGTATGGGTATTTTCATTGGAAAGAATCGCTATATTTTATGTTAGCTTACTCCAGTGTTTTTCATTCTCTCCAAAACCGAAAGTTTCAGAAAGGTGAACACAGATGAACCATCACATTTTGGGATACCGTTCTGATGCTGATGGCATCGCTTTATATCTACTATGAGAAAAGTGAATGGGGAATGTCGTGTGGACAATTTGGTCAGATCATTCTGTTTCAGTTTCCATGCAGTGTGGCAGATGGCAATTAGGACTGAGATGGGAAAGGCGAGGTGACAAAGATGAGCAATTAAGGTGAGAGGAGAGGAAAGATTGTATAGGAACCCGAGAGGCTACTTTTCACACAAAGGGTGGTGGGTATATGGAACGAGCTGCCGGAAGATGTATTTGAGGCAGATACTATTACAACATGAGAAGACATTTGGACAGGTACATGGATAGGAAAGGTTTAAACCCCTGTCCCCACGGTACGAGTTAATTCCAAGAGTTCTCCCGAGTTTGCCCTGATTCGAACTCGGAGATTTACGGTAATGGCCACTCGTCGGTACTCGGGGCTCTCGTGGACATTTTTCATCATGTTGAAAAATCTTCACGAGTCTTCCCGTGCTTACCTGCCGTGAGCGAGTCTTCCCGAGTACCTGCTGTTAGCGCTGAGAGACGTCCCCGAGCTCCGACGTACCCGCTACGTTCATTCTCTGTGCTTACCACGAGTTTGATTTTTTTAAAACTCGGGAGAGCTCTTGGAATGAACTCGCATGAAGGGACAGGGCTATTAGAAGGATATGGGACCAGATGCAGGTACGTGGGACTAGTGTAGATGGGGCATCTTGGTTGACATGGGCAAGTCGGGCCGAAGGGCCTGTTTCCTTACTGTATGACTATGACTGGAAGCTGCCATGGTAGAAAATATCATTCACATTTTCTGGAGCCTTAAGGCCAAATATTTTACCCTCTTTATTCACTGTAATTTAATCATTCAGGCCTTACCTTCTAACTGTCCATATTTGATTTGACAAAAAGCTAACAACACTCTGACTCTATAACAATGCAGGTAGTACTTACAATGTGGAACTCCAGTATAAATCAGTGTTTCCCAGAGGAATGGACAATACCCGTGAGCACTTGATATGTTGTAACCAATGTCCCCAAATGAAGCAATGAGGGAGTGTAGTTCTGGCTTTTTGTTGTTGGCAACAGAAAAACATTTGCCAAAGAGCCTTCAAATTGATCTACAACATTATAGAGAGTGGATTACTGCATTTCAAAGCAAACATAACAGCCAGCACTTCGAGCAGTTTCTTTGGTTACACAGTAAGCTAACTGACGTTACTGTGTGTTTTTGGTACAGATCTACCACAGGTTCCGGCAAAGGTGGAATTCCCCCCCCCCTTTAATCTGGACAAAATCCTCCCCAAACCATCCCCCCGAAAATGTGGCATCTAGGCCGGGTGAGGCGTCCGATCTTTACCTCATTGGGACTTCCGAATCCCAATAAGATAGAGCTCTTAAAGATAGTGGAGTCAAGGGATATGGGGAGAAGGCAGGAACGGGGTACTGATTGTGGATGATCAGCCATGAACACATTGAATGGTGGTGCTGGCTTGAAGGGCCGAACGGCCTACTCCTGCACCTATTGCCGATTGTCAATCGGCGAGTCGAATTCCCCCCCTGCAGCCAGGGCTCTGGAACTCCTCCTGCCAGGCCGGTGCTGGCAGATCTGTTCCCATAGCCGACTTCCGTGGACAACTCTGTGGGCCGGTATCTTGGCCCCTCCAAGGCTGTGACCTCTGTTGGTCCGGCAAAACGGATAATCCAGAAAGGCTCTCGAACCAAGGGTGTCGGAAAATTGGTGGTGGACCTGTATTGAGAAAAATATCTAAATTTGTTACTTGGAGTAGTCTGTATTGACTTAATGAAATGATTCAGTGGATAATTCTTAGTTCTGGCTCTGAAAAATGTTAACACCACCAGTCGACCGACAAGACACCCAAAGAAAAATTGTGGGAAGGAACTGCAGATGCTGGTTTACAAAAAAAAGACACAAAATGTTGGAGTAATTCAGCGGGTCAGGCAGCATCTCTGGAGAACATGGATAGATGTCGATTCGGCTCTGGACCTTCCTCAGACAGATTGTGGTGGGGTAGCGGGAGAAAGTTGGAAGAGAGGTGGGGGCAGCACCAAAACTGACAAGTGATATGTGATACAGGTGAGGGGGGGGGGTTCTCTTTCATCTTACTCTCCTCCCCGCCCCCACTCCCCAACTATCAGTCAGAAGAAGGGTCATGAGCCAAAACGTCACCTATCCATGTTCCCCAGAGATGCTGCTTGACCCGCTGAGTTACTGCAGTACTTTATGCCTTTTGTTTTGCGTACTCCCAAAAAAAGTGGTGTAAGATACAATTTTCTCATACTCTTTTGGGGTTACAATAGTCTCATTGTCGTGATAATGTCCCTGAGGAATTTCAAAGATGAAATCTTTACCAAACATTCCAAGAAAATCGGTTTGAGGTTTTGGTGTAGGAAGGAACTGCAGATGCTGGTTTACACCGAAGATAGACATAATATGCTGGAGTAACTCTGTGGGTCAGGCAGCATCTCTGGAGAAAAGGAATAGGTGACGTTTCAGGTCGAGATGAAGAAGGGTTTTGACGCAAAACATCACCTATTCATGTTCCCCAGAGATGCTGCCTGACCCGCCGAGTTACTCCAGCACTTTGTGTCTATCTTTGAAGTTTTGGTTTGATACTTTCTTTTTGTGTTATACCTAAAGTGAACATTTTTTCTCTCATTATTTTGTTTGTCAGTCAGTTCTGCAGATGTGGTCTCGGCAAGCGGGAATCTGTATGGGGGGGAAAAGCCCTCTTGGTTCTGACAGGTGGAAATGACTGTATGAGACCAGAGAGGACATTAGTTGCAGAATTGTGCTCTAGGCTGTGACCTTTACTGCAATATGTGAGCACAGGTAAAAACATACAGTATGTAGATTCCAACCTCCTGGTTGATCTTCACCTTTTATTCCATTTGCTTGTGTCACAAGGTATTCAACGATCTTTAAGAATCTGTCATTTTCTTCAAAACAGAAGACTCTGAAGACTTGGATGCTGAGGAAATGCAGGATTCTCTTATGCATTACATTTGAACAACATGACAATTAAAGGTAGTTACAGGCTTTTTATTGTGAAAGACACAAAAAGCTGCAGTTGCTTGGTGGGTCAGGCAGCATCTCTGGAGAACGTGGAGAGGTGACATTTCAGGTCAGAACCCTTCTTCAAAAAGAAGACATACAGTGTTTAGTTTAGAGATACAGCGTGGAAACAGGCCCTTCGGCCCACTGGGTCCGTGCCGACCAGCGATCCCCGCACATTAACACTATCCCACACCCACTAGGGCCAATTTTTACATTTACCAAGCCAATTAACCTACAAACCTGTACGTCTTTGGAGTGTGGGAGGAAACTGAAGATCTCGGAGAAAACCCACGCAGGTCATGGGGCGAACGTACAAACTCCGTACAGACAGCACCCGTAGTCGGGATCGAACCTGGGTCTCCGGCGCTGCATTCGCTGCAAGGCAGCAACTCTACCGCTGCGCCACCGTGACCGCCTGGAGTGCTGGAGTAACTCAGCGAGTCAGGCAGCATCCCTAGAGAACACGAATAGGTGATGTTTCAGGTTGGGACCCTTCTTCAGGTATTCTTTAGAAATTCTGAAGAAGGGTCTCGACCTGAAACGTTACCTATCCGTGTTCTCCAGAGATGCTGCCTGACCCGTTGAAATACACCAGCATGTTGTGTCTTTCTTTGGTAAACCAGCGCTTGCAGTTCTTTGTTACTACGAGGTTTTTATTGTGATCCTTTCCAAAAAACATCTTGAACAAGTGTTTATTACCACAGTGATTAATTTCATGTACAATGGTGCATTCTATCTGTTACACAAATGCTTCTTGGAATACATTTGAACTGGCAGGATAATTTAGATTTACTAAAGCTGGAAGAAAATGATAATTTTGTGATGATGTAGAACTTAAAAAGACACATTAAATCTGTTTTTTGGATGGTATGGGCAAGTTTCTTTAGGAGCCTTTTCGGTCAACTGAGTCCATGCTATCCATCAGACGCCTAATTATGCTAATCCTGCACTAATTTCATTTTATTCCCACCACACTTGTATAAGACATCATGGTGAATAATATTTCATGACACATAATAGCTTCAGTAATACAGCATAAACGCAAGCACTTTGTCCCAACCTACCCATAGAAACATATAAAATTATAAAAGGACTGGACAAGCTAGATGCAGGAAAAATATTCACAGTTGGGCGAGTCCAGAACCAGGGGCCACAGTCTTAGAATAAAGGGGAGGTCATTTAAGACTGAGGTGAGAAAAAACGTTTTCACCCAGAGAGTTGTGAATTTATGGAATTCCCTGCCACAGAGGGCAGTGGAGGCCAAGTCACTGGATGGATTTAAGAGAGAGTTAGATAGAGCTCTAGGGGCTAGTGGAGTCTAGAGATATGGGGAGAAGGCAGGCACGGGTTATTGATAGGGAACGATCAGCCATGATCACAATGAATGGCGGTGCTGGCTCGAAGGGCTGAATGGCCATCTCCTGCACCTATTTTCTATGTTTCCACCCATGCCAACTAAGATGGCCCATCTATGCTACCTGCCTGTCCACGTTTAGCCTATAACCTTCTAAACCTTTCCTATCCATGTACCTGTCCAAATGTCTTTTAAACATTGTCATAGTACCTGCTCAACTACTGCTTCTGGCAGCTCATTCCATAATGCCCCCATGCTCTGTGTGATAAAGTTGCCCCTCAGGTTCCTATAAAATTTTTACTCTCTCTTGATTCCCCTGTTCTGGGGAAAAGACTGTGCATTCTCCTTATCTGTTCCCCTCATGGTTCTACACAACTCTTTAAGATCACCCCCTCCGCCTCGTGGAGAGCCACAAGGAGTAAATGTCCAAGCCCGCCCAGCCATTCCGTATACCTCAGGCACTCAAGTCCTGGCAACATACTCATAGTCCCTCAATGTCCCTCAGTGTCCAGCAGCGTAAGGACCCTAGGCTGTGGTTCTCCCCCAGAGCCTTTGCGTTGGCTGCACCAAGCTTCTGTGCGTCCCTCAGCACGTATTCCTGCAGTCAGGAATGGATCTTTTAAAAAAAAAAAAAAATTTTTAATTTTATTTTATTTTGAAAGGAATGGATCTTTTGAACTGTAAAAGCTGCAAAGCATCTGGAACGTTGCCAAAATTGTGCTGCACACTTGAAGGTAAGTCAGTACTGCTTGTCTTTCTCATGAGAGCTGGCAACATTGATAAGCAACCAATGTCTTGTTTGTGATACACAGATACAAGGCTTGGGAGTGTCCTGCTAAGGTCCCATTTTTGTCTTTAAATTAGGTTTCTAGAGCACATTTGGCGGACAAATTCAAATTTAACATCCGTCACCTGGGTTTCTGAGCATTTATTACTCTAGTCTGAACGTCATCCCATTCTAAGCTACACAGTGGCGCAGTGGTAGAGTTACTGCCTTACAGTGCCAGAGACGGGGCTCATGTTGTCGACCTCCCCGTGGTGAGCCCTGCCAACTGACCTCAGTCAGGCGAACGACAACAAACAGAGACAGCAGCAGGGCTGCAGCTTGGCGCCAACCCAAAGCATGCGCCCTTTTTGGGGCGGGCACCTACGGTTGTCGAACCGGATAGCATTACCCTGCTGCAGACTTCTGCTGCCTCAAACACAAGAAGAAGAAGTGCCAGAGACCCTGTTCGATCCTGACTACGGGTGATGTCGGTACAGAGTTTGTCCGTTCTCCCCAGGTCCTATGTGGGTTTTCTCCGAGATCTTCGGTTTCCTCCCATATTCCCACATTTAAAAGAGAGTTGGATAGAGTTCTAGGGGCAAGCGGAATCAAGGGGTATGGGGAGAAGGGAGGCACGGGTTACTGATTGTGGATGATCAGCCACGATCACAATGAATGGCGGTGCAGGCTCGAAGGGCCAAATGGCCTCCTCCTGCACTTATTTTCTATGTTTCTGTTTCCAAAGACGTACAGGTTTGTAGGTTAATTGGCTTGGTACAATTGTAAAATTGTCCTTAATGTGTGTAGAATAGTGTTAGCGTGCGGTGATAGCTGGTCGGTGCGGACTCGGTGGGCCGAAGAGCCTGTTTCCACGGCACATCTCTAACCTAAACTAAAAACGACATTACACTCCCTCCCGGCAAATATCGGTGCCTGAGTATCAATTCATTAAAAAATATATTATTATTATCATTGAAACTTTTAAAAAGTAGGAATCGGAACTCAACTTGTGATTGATTGCACTCAAATAGAGGGTAATCTCCAGGCAAGCATTGGAAAATGTTCATTGGTGCATTGAAATAGTTTATAAATGAAAACAAATCTTCAAACTTTTTTTTTTAACTGACGGCTGTGGCTCGTTTGGTAAAATTGGTTCATTTTGCTCACTTGGTGGAGTTTGTGCTCCGACTTCGGAACAGTATGGACTCAAGGGGCCAAAGGGCCTGTTTGTTGTTATGATCCTACCCAAATCCAACTCCAGACACCATTGGCAGAAGTATCGGCTGAGAATTTGGTGCACAGCTGAAGTGAGGTGCACTGTCAGAGAATTCTACTTTTGAAGAAGATGTTACATTGACATCTTGTTTGCTTTCGCTGCTGGTCGGAAGAGGTTCCCTGGTGCTGTTTTAAAGAGCAAAGAAATTTTCCTCAGTGTCCTGGGCAAAATTGATCCCTCATTCACCAACTAGTTATTATCAGACTGCTGTTTGCGTGAGCTTTTTGAACACCAAGTAGTCATTGTATTTTCAGTATAATAACAACGACAATACTTTAAAAGTGTTCCATGTCCAGAATAGAATGGGGGAGGGAGCTTTAGAACAGTTTTAAGAATGACCATTGTGGACAAGAATTGCGTTGTTCCGTTTCTGGGGCTTTTGACAATAAAACACTCTTGAATCTCTCTCTTGACGACAAACAACACTGTTCATACATCGCACAGGCAAAATAAAACTCGACTGGCAAAGAGGGGAGCCATAAATCTTTGGCGAATGTAGCTTTTGCATTCATCCTTTGGCTTGGTACAAGACTCTCAAAAGTGTGGACATTCATAGAGTGCATTCAAGGCCTCACAGACAACCGTCCGGTAACTTGCTACATAAGTGCTCATTGCACATGGAGGCTGCCTCCTCTGCGCACTGTTCTTCAGGGTGCCCTGGATGTTCCTCTGTTCCCCTGGGAGGAGACCGTCACCTCCCACCATTAATTGTGTGCACTCATTCCTTCCCATTGCTCGACGGAGGTTTTTGTTGTAATTTATGGACAACTTCCTAAGGTCAGAGCTGTCAGCTGGAAATTACAATAGCTGGAAACTTGACCCCAAAGTCACACCATTCCTGAAACAGAGTTACGCACACAGAGAACCCACTAGTGCTATTTTGGAACTCATAGGGTGGCGCAGAGGAAGAGTTGCTGCCTTACAGCGCCAGAGACCCGGGTTCGATCCTGACTACGGGTGTTGGCTGTGTGAAGTTTGTACACCCGCGACTGCGTGGGTTTTCCCCGGGTGCTCTGGTTTCTTGCCGCACTCAAATGACGTACAGGTTGGTAGGTTAATTGGCTTTGGTAAAATTGTAAATTGTCACGAGTGTGCAGGATAGTGCTAGTGTGCAGGGATCGCTGGTCGGCGCGGACTCGGTGGGCCAGAGGGCTTAGTTTTGCGCTGTGTCTACTAAACTAAACTAAAAAAACGGATGCATTTTTTTGAGTTCTTTGAATCAATGTTTGAGAGATTGTTAAAGCTATTACAGCAGCAGGAAAATCACACGGACACATTTCCAAGCTCTCAGAGCATGAAATACTGACTGCAGAACAACTTCTGTGGTGCCCTACAGTTAATATAATTTGGGAGAGGTTTATGTCAGAATAACAAATGCAAGTAAGAACAAACATAATTCTCCCCATCAGTGTCAAGATATCCAGAAATATCTCCAGTAAAGGGCCTGTCCCACTGTACGAGGTAATTCAAGAGTTCTCCCGAGTTTCCCCTGATTCGAAACCGGAGAATTACGGTATTAGCCGTTCGTAGGTACTGGGGGGCTCTCGTGGACATTTTTCACAGCGCTGAAAAAACTTCACGAGTTACAGCGTTTCCCGAGTACCTGCCGTTAGCATTACGAGCCGCTACGAGACATCCACGAGCTCCGACGTAGCCTCTACGTACATTCTACGTACTTACCACGAGTTTGATTTTTTTAAAACTCGGGAGAGCTCTTGAGTTACCTCGTACAGTGGGACAGGCCCATAAAAAGCTATCCATTGATCACCTGTACACTTGATCTATCTTTCCCTCTCAACCCCATTCTGTAGCCATCACCCCATAACCCCTGACACCTGTACTAATCGAGGTTAATTGGCCTCTGTAAATTGTCCCCGGTGTGTAAATGTTGATGAGAAAGTGGGATAACGTAGAACTAGTGTGAACGCGTGATCAATACGACAGATGGCGCAATGGGCTAAGTGTTCGGCTGGCAACCGGAAGGTAGCCGGTTCGAATCCCGCTTGGAGTGCATACTGTCGTTGTGTCCTTGGGCAAGACACTTCACCCACCTTTGCCTGCGTGTGAATGTGTGTGAATGTGTGTGAATGTGTGTGAGTGATTGGTGGTGGTCGGAGGGGCCGTAGGCGCAGATTAGCAGCCACGCTTCCGTCAGTCTGCCCCAGGGCAGCTGTGGCTACAGAAGTAGCTCACCACCACCGAGTGTGACTGAGGAGTGAATGAATAATGCAATGTAAAGCGCCTTGAGTATTAGAAAGGCGCTATATAAATCCCATCCATTATTATTATTATCCATAGTCGCCGTGGAATCGGTATGGACTGCTTCCGTGTCGTATCTTCAAACTAATGTTAAAAAAAATGCTTTTATGCACTAATGTATGCATATGAAAATATCTATTATCTAAATAAGTATGCATATGAAAATATCAATTTCTAGATTTTCTGTTACAAAATAAATGTGCTAACTGTACAATTAGATACTGGGCAATCTTGCAGTGTGACGATTCCCCCACTAGATGGTGCAATAACATGATTTAATCTACTCATTGAAGCAGAGCCCAATGAACACATTTTGACATCTGATGATTCAAGGATCAATTAAAATTTAGTGCATTTTCCACATTCCACAAGGTTTTAGAGCTAAATAGCTGGAAGGCAAAAACTGTCTTGAATATGAGTTTTGTTTTCTGTAGTTTTTTTTTGTATTAGTCACCATTCAGATCCATTGAATGATTCATTATTCTAACATTTGAAGCAGCTATTTAGACTGACGAAGTAGATAAACGTATCTAACTTTGTCCTATCTCCTGTTTCTCACTGATTAGGGTGGTAACTCTCTCTTTCTTGACTCTGGGTTGCATGATATCTGGAAAATTCACAGTGGCCTATAGGTCTATCACCTCCCCACCATCAAAGGGATGGGTCATCTATGAGAGACACTGCCTCAAATAGGCAGCCAGCATCTTCAAAGAAGCACCACCCTGGACACACCCTCAATTCACTTACCAACGGGAAGAAGGTATAGGAATCAGAAAACCGT
>CM075981.1:75222041-75271585 GCA_038087875.1 Malacoraja senta
AGTTGCCATAATTCAGGGTGAGAGCAATAGTTGATTTTCAAAATGGAAATTGGATTTGTCAACAGCACAGTGCAAAGGAGATGGATTATCCCCTTTCTGCGACCCATCTTGAACTGGTTTTCTTGTCTAAATAAAAAAACTGTTAAAAAAAAAAAAAAATGTGTTAGGAAGATTTCAATGGGAGCCTTCCTGATTCTCCATCTTAGTGAAGTTTAGTTTTGAGATACAGCGTGGAAACGGGGCCTTTGGCCCACCGTACCGATCAGCGCTCCCCGCACATTAACACTATCCTACACACACTCGGGACAATTTACAATCTTTACCGAAGCCAATGAACCTACAAATCTGCTCGTCTTTGGAGTGTGGGAGGAAACCGGAGCACCCGGAGAAAACCCACACAGGTCACGGGGAGAACGTACAAACTCCGCACAGACAGCACCCGTAGTCAGGATCGAACCCGGGGCTCTGGCACGGTAAGGCATCAACTCTATCGCTGCGCAACTGTTGCCACCGTTCGTTTTAAAAATGGAAATTGGATTTGTCAGCAATGCAGTGCAAAAGAGATGGATTATCTCGTTTCCGTGACCCATGTTCAACTGGATCCCCCGACAAAAATAAACCAACAAAATGTGTTACGAAGGTTTCAGTGGGAGCCTTCCTGATTCTCCATCTATTTAAGTTAACAAGGGAACAAAACAGTTGGGCTCCCTCTGGGTTATCAAACTTTGCCATCTAAAAATCTTCCAATTTCTGCGCTAATGCTATTCAAATAACCAAGGCACAAGGACAGGATAATCTTTTACAATTATCTGCTGTTTGAAATTCAAATGTCGCATAATATAAACATATCAAAATTCAATTTGTGTCTAATTAAGTAAATTTGAAGCAATTCTGCCTGTCTATTGAATCTAATTTGTTTATGGAAGTACCTCATTAACAGTTTTCTGCATGATTACCTGATTCTGCATTTCCGTGCGTTACTGAGCAATAACATTGAACTCAGTGAATTAAGTTTCATATTCCTTCGGCACATGGAAGGTGTTTTTTTTCACCTGGGACTGAAAGGATGACCATCTAGGAGCGACAGTGGGAAGTCAGGCCCATTTCAATATTTACCTTTTATTACCGTTAAGCCCTGGAAATGGAGAATCTCTGGAGACATTTCCAGGGCGGAGTTGCTGCCTTACAGTGCTTGCAGCGCCAGAGAGCCGGGTTCGATCCCGACTACGGGCGCTGTCTGTACGGAGTTTGTACCTTCTCCCCGTGACCGCGTGGGTTTTCCCCGAAATCTTCGGTTTCCTCCCACACTCCATAGAAGTTTTGTTTGTAATGTTAATTGGCTTGGTGTATGTATAAATTGTCCCTAGTGTGTGTAGGATAGTGTTAATGTACGGGGATCGCTGGTCGGTGCGGACTCGGTGGGCCAAAGGGCCTGCTTCCGCGCTGTATCTCTAAACTAAACTAAATCTCACTGGCTTGGAGCCTTCACGGTCGAGAGACCTCAAGGTCAGGATTTTCTGTCCCTTCTTCTTCAGAAGAAGTGTCTGAAGAAGGGTCCTAACCCAAAATGTCACTCATTCATGTCCTCCAGGGATGCTGCCTGACCCGCTGATTTATTCCAGCACTTTGTCTCTTTTCTTGGTAAACCAGCATCTGCAGTTGTTTGCTTCTACCAATCAATGTGCTAGGCTGGTTCAGAACAGGACTAATGCAAATTTAAATCCTGCGTCTTCTGAATCAACAATGGAAAATCGAAACCTTGCTGTCTGTCTAGAATTTTTTTTAATGGTGTTTTGCTGTTGTTAAGACAAGGTTGTGCGTCCTCCTAACGTTCGTTGTGAAAGCTGCATAAAAATAAGAATTTGATCTATGAGGTCAACAGGGGAGTTTAGGGGCAGCATAGTGGTGTAGTTAGTCGAGTGCAGCTTTGTGGCTCCAAATATCTGGATTTGATTCTGTCCATATGAAGTTTGCATGTTATTGCTGTGACCGTGTGGGTTTTCTCTGGGCATTCCGGTCTCCTCCTACGTGCTTCAGACGTGTGGGTTGACAGAGTCACAGTGTGTGGTCACAGAGAATTAAAAATATAAATCTGAAATGAGGTTGATAAAATAGGTGAGTGGAGACACCAGGAACTGCAGATGTTGAAATCTTCAATTCAATTCAATTTTATTGTCATTGCACAGATACAAGTATGGGTACAAGGAAATGCAGTTTAGCGTCTGTTCGTAGTAATATTGCAATATAGAAATAAAAATACAGAGTAAGAATAATATACAGAATAAAAATACAGAATAAGCAAACAATGTGGACGGAGAGACTGGAGAAATCTATCGGTGGGACTCCGAGTTCAGCAATGTGATAGTGTTGTTGAAGAAGCTGTTCCTCATCCTACTTGTACGAGACCTGAGGCTTCTGTACCGCCTCCCTGATGGGAGGAGGGCAAACAGTCCATGGTTAGGGTGGGAGGGGGTCCTTGATGATCTTCCCGGCCCGTCTCAGACACCGTTTTCGGTGGAGGGCATCCATTGCAGGGAGCGGGGCACCGATGATGTACTGAGCGGTTTTCACCACCCGTTGTAGTGCCTTCCTGTCAGCTACCGTGCAACTGCTGTACCATACCGTGATGCAGGTGGTCAGGATGCTTTCGATGGTACAGCGGTAAAAGTTGGTCAGGATCTGGGGGGGGACAGGTGAGCTTTCTTGAGCCTCCTCAGGAAGTAAAGGCGCTGCTGCGCCTTCTTGATCAGTTTGGAGGTATTGAGGGACCAGGACAGATCCTCCGAGATGTGTACCCCGAGGAATTTGTAGTTGGAGATCTTCCCCAATTAACCCATAAACCTGCTCATCTTTGAGATGTGGGACCAACCTAAGGAATACCACAGGGAGAACGTGCAAACTCCACACAGACAGCTCCTGGGGTCAGGATCGAACCTGGATCTCTGGCACTGTGAGGACAGCGGATCTACCGTGCACCACTGTGCCGTTATAATCTTTTGTTTAAAACAAAATAGCCTGCGTATATTTTCCCCTTCTCATTGAGAACACAAAAATCTAATTGCAACCGTCGTACTGCTATTAAATCCGAGAATGGGAATTTTGGAATACACTTGAATTTGCGAGCAAGGGTGTCTTGGTGTATGTAGGCTCACTACTGTCATGGGTATGTCCACGTTGATGAAGCTGCACCTGGATATTAAAACAAGAATCCATGGCAATTGCAAGTCTTTTGCCAATCCAAGGGCGGAAATCCCAGGGGGGGGGGCAGGGGACACACACACCCCCCCCTGTTTAAAATTCCCCCCATTTTTAGTAAACCGGATTTTAAAACTCGGTGAAATCTCCGCTTTCCGCGAGACAGTGGGGGTGGGACTGATGATCGAGAGCGGCGATTGGACGAGAGAGACGTCGGTCAGCAGGCAGTGGGGGCGGGACATGATGATTCAGCGCGATGATTGGAGGTGGGAAGTGTCGGTCAGAGGCGGAAGTAGGGGGGTGGGACTGAGGATAGAGCGCGGTGATTGGAGGAGGGCGACGTCCTGATGGAGCAAAGATCATAGAGCGGAGCTAGAATTGCATGCCCAGGTCATGGGGCACAAGCGAAAAACACTCTCGGCAGCCCCGGACACAGATCAGCGCCTCATCCGCAGCCAGGATCGATCCCGGCTCTCCAATCGCTGCCGAACCACCACTGGACCATCCCCGTCCCCACCCGAGTGCCCCCCCCTCCCACGCCCGGGGGTGGCCAGAGACGTCGAGAGTCAGGCAGGAGCGGTGCCCCCAGGCCCACAGCCAGCGCAGACTAGCAGCGCTAAACCCAGCTCAACTCTGCCTGTCCCGCCAGGTTAACCTACAGCCCTGCCTGGACTTACGGGAACGACGGTGCAGGCTTATGGCCAGCGCAGAGAAGCAGCACTAGCTCCACAGCTCCGGACTGGTGTCCCGTCAGTCCAGGCAGGGCTGTAGGTTAACCCGGCGAGACGGGCAGAGTTGAGCTGCTTTTAGCGCTGCTTCTCCGCGCTGGCCGTAAGCCTGGGTCGTCATTCCCGTAATTACCGTCCACAGGGCCCACGGCTGAAGCCTCGTGTGTGTGTGTGTGCGTGTGCGTGTGCGTGTGCGTGTGTCCATGTGAGCATGCGCGAGCGGCCGCCAAGCAATTGTGTCCCCCCGGTCCCCCCCATGTTTTGATAGCGATTTCCGTGCCTGTGCTAATCCGTCGCTCATTACTGCATTCAGACATCATTGAGCTGGATCTGTGAAAAAACAGTATAAATACCGACAGCTAACTTTAATTTTAGTTTATGAATTGTTATCGCAGCTGGTAGGGTGGCACAGTGGCGCAGTGGTAGAGTTGCTGCCTTGCAGCGCCAGTGACTCAAGTTCAATCAGACTAAGGGTGCTGTCTGTACAGAGTTTGTACGTTCTCCCTGTGACCACCTGGGTTTCCTCCCACACTTCAAAGATGTACAGGATTGTAGATTAATTGGCTTCTGAAAGTTGTAAATTGTCGCTAGTGCATAGGGTAGTGCCGATGCATGGGATAATCGCTGGGTGGCAAGGACTCGTGGGCCACAAGAATGGGTCGACTGGGCTTATATTCACTGGAATTTAGAAGGATGAGAGAGGATCTTATAGAAACATAAAACATTTGTAAGGGATTGGACAGGCTAGATGAAGGAAAAATGTTGCCGATGTTGCCGATGTTCGGGGAGTCCAGAAACCAGGGGTCACAGTTTAAGAATAAGGGGAAGGCCATTTAAGACTGAGATAAGGAAAAACTTTTTCAACCAGAGAGTTGTAAATCTGTGGAATTCTCTGCCACAGAAGGCAGTGGAGGAGGCCAATTCACTGGATGTTTTCAAGAGAGAGTTAGATATAGCTCTTTGGGCTAAAGGAATCCAGAACGGCTGCCTGTCCTGCAGCTGTCTGTTTTTTCCCCTTCCTTTTTATTATTTTTAGTACGTTGAGTGTGTAGTCAGGGGCCTAATCTTTTTATGTGTGGGGGGTGGTGGGGGGGAAGGGGGAAACTGCTTTTTGAGTCCCTACCTGGTCGGAGGGGTTGCCTTCCTCCGAGCAGCGCCTCGACCTGTCCTTGCGGCCTACCAGCGGGTCCTGGAGCGACGTTTCCCTGAGGGGACCTGGCCAGTACATCGGCTTTGGCGGCGGCGCAGAACATCGGCTTTGGCGGCGGTGCAGCGCTGGAGCGCTGTCGTGGAGCGGGCGATGCCTTTCCTGGGTCGCCGCGCTGGAACTCCAGTATACTGGGACCGCCGATGAGAACATCGTGGAGCAACGGTTCTGTGGAGCGGCCCAGCTGCGACGCTGAATGGTACATCCCGGAGCCTGGGATCTCTTGCTGAGATCGCCAGTGTGTGGAGCTCCGTCCGGCGCGGTCTGTTGGCTTGGAAGCCACGGTCTCCGGTGGGAAGGTGGTCGTTCCTGGTACCCCAAGCCGCTGGGGGTTCTCCCGATGCCGGAGTACCATCACCCGGCGAGAACATCGGGCGCCGTGGCGGCGACTGTGGAGGCCTCAGTGGGCCCGACTCTGGGTGGACAAGAGGATGGGGACTGGACTTTGTGCCTTCCCCACAGTGGTTCCCACTGTGGGGGAATGATTTGGTGTTGAACTTCTTTTTAATACTATGTTGTATTTTATTAGTGTGCTGCAAGGACATCTGAATTTCCCCTGAATAAGGGGATTAATAAAGTCTAATTCAATTCAATTCAATTCAATTCAATCAAGGGATATGGGTAGAAAGCAGGAACGTGGTACCGTTTTTAGATGATTAGCCATGATCATATTGATGGCAGTGCTGGCTCGAAGGGGCCGAATGGCTATTCCTCCACCATTTTCCATGTTTCTAAAGGGCCTGTTTCTACGCGGTACCTCCAAAGTCTAAAGTCTACTGCATCACAGCGCCGAATAGTTGGGTTCGATACTGACCTCAGGTGCTGTCTGTGTGGAGTTAGCATGTTCTCCTGTGACCACGTGGGTTTCCTTGGGGTGCTCCGGTTTCCTCCCACATCTCAAAAAACAACACGCAGGTTTGTAGGGATAACTGGTTCTGGAAATGACCCCTGGAGTGTAGACAGTAGATGTGAAAGTGGATAACAGAACCAGTGTGAATGGTAACCAATGGTCAGAGTGGACTCGCTGGGCCGAAGGGCCTGTTCTCTACTGTATCTCTAAGCTAAACCTCACTAACTACATCAACTCAAAATGAAATCGCTACTAATGAATGATATTAAAACCGCAAATTTGATAACCAAAGCTTCGTGAAACCATAAAACGACCACAACAGCCATATGATAAAGCAAAGTGCTTTGATCTAAATGGAAAGTGAAGACTGCCCTTTTCAAAGAAGATTATCCAGAGCACTGGAAAGAATGAAAAAAAAAAAGACACATTACCGAATCTATCAATATTACTTGGTGGATGGCAAGATGGGAAAGAGTGTCTTTTCAAATCAAAGGTCAAGTTAAAATTAAACAATGTAAAGAAAATGTTGGAGATATTCAGCAGGTCAGGCAGTAGCTGTGGAGAGAGATACCATCATTCGTGGGGATGAGCAGGCTGACAACAGGGAATTTATCTAAAAAAAGACACTGTTTAGTAACTGTAAAATCAGGATTTAAAATTCCCTGCCAGTTCGGATGTATTGCAAGAAGCATTTATGCGACTAACAGAACGCTCCATTGTAAGTGAACTAAAGCACCAGGACAATAGACACTTTTAGTTCCGTTTAGTTTAGTTTAGAGATACAGCGCCAAAACAGGCCCTTCGACCCATCGACCAGCGATCCCCGCACACTAACACTATCCGACACACACTAGGGACAATTTACATTTATACCAATCCAATTAACCTACAAAGCTGTACGTCTTTGGAGTGTGGGAGGAAACCGGAGCACCCGGGGAAAACCAGCGCAGGTCAGTGGGAGAACGTACAAACTCCGTACGGACAATTACCCGTAGTCAGGATCGAACCTGGGTCCCTGGAGCTGCAAGGCAGTAGCTCTACAACTACTCCCCCGTACCGCCCACACTTGCTCAAAATGTTTATTGGAAAGGATTACAATAAAAAGCTAGCAGTACCAAAGAAACTGCAGATGCTGATTTACCAAAAAAAGACATAAAATGCTGGAGTAACTCAATGGGTCAGGCAGCATCTCTGGAGTGCATGAATAGGCAACATTTTGGGTTGGGATCTTTCTTCAGACTGATTGTGTTAGGGGGGGGCAGAAAGCTCCAAGAGACAGGACAAAGTCTGGTGAGTGATAGGTGGATACAGTTGAGGGGAGTTTAAGATTTTGATAGGCAGATGGTTGGACAAAGGCTGCAGATGAAAAGGCAAAAAGTGTGAGATAAGGAAATAAGGATAGAAGATGTGCAAAATATGAAGCCAGAAGGAATATAGATCAAAGCTGCCACAGCCAGATATAAAAACCCTTTTTTTCCCACGCGCAGTAGCTCTACTCAATAACCAAAAGTCTGTAGCCTCCTTTTGCTCTGGTATTTTATTTCATTCACATGTTTAAACTATAATGTTTTATTATTAAAGTTTAATGTTTTATATTGTCATTCTTAATTGTTACTGTATGTTGTGTGGTTACTTGTGAGCGGAGCACCAAGGCAAATTCCTTGTATGTGTACATACTTGGCCAATAAACTCATTCATTCATTCATTCATTCATTCATTCAGGTGGGAGAGGATGGGAAAGGACTAAATGAGTGTGCATGCAAATGGGGCACAGGGAAGAGAGGAGGAATAGAGGGGGGGGGAGAATGGGGTTGAAGGGGGATGGATTCCATAAACACTTTGTGTTTGCTTAAGGTTCCAGCATCTGGAATTTGTTTCCAGCTAAATCCCTTTTCCGCTCTACCCTATTGTTATGGTATCAGAGCTGTAACCACAATTTACTTTTAGTTTAGTTTAAAGATACAGCGTGGAAACAGGACCCTTGGCCCACTGAGTCCGCGCCGACCAGCGATGACCCCGTATCTGCAATCCATCCTACACGCACTAGGGACAATTTACAGAAGCCAATTTACCTACAAACATACACGTCTTCGGAATGTGGGAGGAAACCGGAGCACCTGAGCAAACCCACGCAGTCACAGGGAGAACGTACAAACTCTGTACAGACAGTGCCTGTGGTCAGGATCGAACCTGGATCTCTGGCTCTGGCAACTCCACCTCTGCGCCACCGTGCGTTCCCGACAATTCATGGAGTGATTTTCACTTTTTTTTTGTTTAGTAGCTAAATTCAATCTAAAAAACACCTGGTTCAAAGGTAATATCTGCCTCCTGGAGTCAGGCATTACAATCCCTCTCATCCACACACACGCACACACACACTGGATCCAGATCTAGGTTTTCTTTCTGGCCTTGGATGGCTGAGAGCAGAGATCCCGCCTCAAGAGCAGCCCTTACCTGCTTTGACAGCGGACAAGTACCAAGTTTGAAGAAGGGTCTCGTCCTGAACGTCACCCATGTCTTTCTCTCCAGAGATGCTGCCTGTCCCGCTGAGTTACTTCAGCTTTTTTGTGTCTATTGACAGTGGACAAAGTTTCTCCAGTGTTAAAACCAACAATTGATTTCACCAGTTTTAAAATATCTTTGATATCCAGAAAGATTTACAACCAATTAAAACTGATGGGCAATAACAAAAATTGTGTAAAAGGCAAAGCCTGAAGACTGCAACGACCAGGTTCAGGAATAGCTGCTTCCCCACAGCCCATCAGGCTATTAAACTTGGCTCGGACAAAACTCTGAACTTTAATAGCCCATTAACTGTTATTTGCACTTTATCAGTTTATTTATTCATGTGTGTATATATTTATAGAATGGTATATGGACACACTGATCTGTTTTGTAGTCAATGCCTACTATGTTCTGTTGTGCTGAAGCAAAGCAAGAATTTCATTGTCCTGTCAGGGACACATGACAATAAACTCACTTGAACTTGAACTTGGTTGAAAACATATTTAAGTACTAAAAAACACAATGAACTGTTCTGAATTTTCTTTTAAATATCTTTGAAACTCTTTGTTTCCTCATCCACAGCCAGGAATCGCCATTTAAGTGAATTGGGTGTTTCTGATCCTCTGCCTCATTTAACCTGGCCAGGGAACAAAGAGGCCATTTCTTGGTGGAATTTGTAGGATCTAGAGTGCAGGATGATGATAAAAACAGGTGTGATACAATCCTTGAAACCCAGGTTCCAGCATCTGCAGTTCCTGTGTCTCCTCATAATCTTAAATACATTGTGTTTAGTTTAGTTTAGAGCTATAGCGTGGAAACAGGCCCTTCGGCCCACCGAGTCTACGCCGACCAACGATCACCCATTCACCAGTTCTATCCTACATAATAGGGACAATTTACAGAAGCCAATTAACCTACAAGCCTGCACGTCTTTAGAATATGGAAGGAACCCCACATGGTCACAGTGACAACGTGCAAACTCCGTACAGACAGCACCTGTAGTCAGGATCGAACCCGGGTCTCTGGCGCTGTAAGGCTGCAGCTCTACCGCTACGCCGCTGTGCTGCCCTGCATGTACTGTAAAAGGTTGACTTTGTCTTGAAAGTTCATGACAGGAGCCTAAAGGGCCTGTCCCTCTTTCACGACCTAATTCACGACCTCCTCCGAGTTTGCCCTTGACTCATACTCGCAGCATGGTCGTCACAAGGTTGTAGGAGGCCGTAGGAGGCCGTAGGTAGGTCATAGGTAGGTCGTGATGCTAGTCGTAGGTACTCGTCGATCAAGTAGGTCGGGGCATTTTTCTAGCCTGATGAAAAATGTCCACGAGTAAAAAAAGTTTGTGAAAGTGGGACAGGCCCTTAACACTTCCAAAACACTTTAAAAAAAAATCTTAACAAGATTTTGATTGATGTTTACTCAAAATGTTTACGTTCTCATTGCATGTTTAAAATGGATGTCTTTGTGTTTGGAAGAAATCGTGAAAGGCATTCCACATGCATTTTAGGGGTGAACTAATATCGTTGCAATGCTGAGTGCAGCTTTCTTGCAATACAGTGTCGCCACAGCAGAGGGCTTATTTTGTGCAGAAACAAGGAACTGCAGATGCTGGTTTACCAAGGAAAGACAGAAAGTGCTGGAGTAACTCAGCCGGTTGGACAGCATCCCTGGATAGGTGAGAGGTTGTTTCAGGTTAGGACCCTTCTTCAGGCTGATGTATGTGACTCTCCACTGTCATGGATATGTCCACATTGAAGAATTCACTGCACTTTGATATTAAAATAAGAATCCATGGCAATCGCAAGTCTTTAGCTAACCCATCCCTCTTTACTGCTTTAAGATATCTTTTAGGCTGGACCTGTGAAGAAACGGGTCTGTGGAGCGGCCAGCTGCGGGGACCGCCGGTGAAAACATCGCGGGCCTGTGGAGCGGCCAGCTGCGGGGACCGCCGATAGAAACATCGCGGGTCTGTGGAGCGGCCAGCTGCTGAGAGGGTTCTCCCGACGCCGGAGTACCATCACCCGGCGAGAACGGCCAGGAACATCGGGCCTCCGTAGTGGCGAATGTGGAGGCCTCAATAGGCCCGACTATGGGTGGACATGGGGATGGGGACTGGACTTTGTGCCTTCCCCCACAGTGGGACCCATTGTGGGGGGATGTTTTTATGTTTAATGTTAAACTTCTTAATGCTATGTTGTATTTTTATTAGTGTGCTGCAAGGACATCAGAATTTCCCCTGAATAAGGGGATTAATAAAGTAAAAATCAAATCAATTAACATTTAATTTCAGTTTATAAATGATTGACACAGTTGGTAGAACTATTGCCTCACAGCGTCAGATACGAGATTGACCCCTGGGATGGCGGGACTGTCATATGAGGAAAGATTGAAAAGACTAGGCTTCTATTCACTGGAGTTTAGAAGGATGAGGGGGAAATCTTATAGAAACATATAAAATTATAAAAGGACTGGACAAGCTCGATGCAGGAAAAATGGTCCCAATGTTGGGCGAGTCCAGGACCAGGGGACACAGTCTTAGAATAAAGGGGAGGCCATTTAAGACTGAGGTGAGAAAAAACTTTTTCACCCAGAGAGTTGTGAATTTGTGGAATTCCCTGCCACAGAGGGCAGTGGAGGCCAAATCACTGGATGGATTTAAGAGAGAGTTAGATAGAGCTCTAGGGGCGAGTGGAATCAAGGGATATGGGGAGAAGGCAGGCGTGGGTTATTGATTGGGGACGATCAGCCACGATCACAATGAATGGCGGTGTTGGCTCGAAGGGCCGAATGACCTCCTCCGGCACCTATTTTCTATGTTTCTATCTATGTTTCTATACCTGAGTCTCTGACATTTAGGAAACTGTGGCCAAATAATGAATAAACATTACTTTTGGCATGCCACATTTGCAGGTTAGAAGACACATTTTATCAATGGTTCTCACATCCTGCGCTGGTTCTCACTTGGCATTGGGTTAGTGAGGCGATTTCCCAACCTTAATGTAGGATATTCCCAGCAACATTGACCCTGTTGTTGTATTCTATGTAACGGGTCACAGTGGCAGGTGGGGATTTGTCAGTTACTCCGCAAGACTCACCTGTTCAGCAATGTAGAGGTGTATTAGTACATCGGTTTATTATTGTCACCAGTACTGAGGTACAGTGAGAAACCTGTTGGGAGTGAACTGGGTGGCAAGCCTTTTCCAATCAAATCAGATAATACAATATATCAAGCCCAAGCCATACACATGTACATCAGGTAGAGTAAAGAGAAAAATACCAGAGTGCAGAATATATAGTTTCTCAGCACTGTGGTGTAACAGTTCCAGAGAAAAAGTGCAATGTTCGCATTGAGGTAGGTTGGAAGATCAGGACGACATCCCAGCTTATGGAAGGACTGTACAGAAGCCAGACAATAGAGAGGAAGAGACTGTTCCTGAGTCCGCTAGTGTGCGCTGTCAAAATGTTTGTATCTTTTGCCCGATGGGAACATGGAGAAGAGGGAATGACTGGGTGACCTTGATTCTGTTAGCTCTGAGAATTACTGAGGTTTCAATGAGTGATCTGTTCTATGAGTTCCAGCCCAGTGATACCTGCATCAGTATAGAGTGATCTATAGTGTAGCTGGAGACAGATGGTCTATGGAGTTGCAACCATCCCTTTGGAGACCAAATTGTTAGCAATATTATCTATAAATAGGTCATTTGGGGTGGCATAGACTAGATGGGCCAAATCACCTCTTCTCATGAATTTCTGGTGAAAATGCTCTATTTTGGGGTTTCACCACAAAACTATTTCCAAACTAGTATCATGTGTCATTTTGGGCAGGAAAACAAAACAGGGAAACTTCTCAGCAAGCCTTTAGATTACTGGAAGTTACTGAGTGGCACAGTGGCACAGCGGTAGAGTTGCTGCCTTACAGCGCCAGAGACCTGAGTTCGATCCTGACTACAGGTGCTGTCTGTACGGAGTTCGTGCGTTCTCCTTGCGACCACGTGAGGTTTCTCCAGGTGCTTCGGTTCCCTCCCACATTCCAATGAGGTGCAGGTTTGTAGGTTAATTGGCTTCTGTAAATTATTTTTTATTTTTTATTTTTTTATTTTATTGGAAGCAATGTACATACATCTTAATCATAATATGCAACATATTACATTTCTTGTACAACTTCTTTTTTTCCCTTTTTTTTAAACTTTAACCTATAATAGAAAAGGAGAAAAGAAAAAAGAGAAAGAAGAAAAGAGTGAGGATAGTAGTGAAGTGTAGTCCGCAGTAGTTGGCGTTAAGTGAATGATAATGGTTAAGCAGTCTGCGTGCTTGAAAATGTGAAAAGAAAAAAAGAAGATAAAAAGAAAAAAAAAGGCCCCACAGAAAAGGGGAGCATTAAGAAAAGAAAAAGAAATTAAGTAAGGAATCTAAAAAAGGTAAGGCTAAGCAAGAAGGAAAGGGAATGTGTCTAATTCCTGACGATTCACACCCATCACCTAGTTCTAAAAGAATTATTTTGCAGGGTTGTGTTGCACCATATTACACCCGCAACAAATCAATGAAAGGTGACCATATTCTTAAGAATTGCTCTTGTTTTCCTGCTAGAACAGGCTTCTGTAAATTATCTCTAGTGTGGGTAGATAGTGCTAGTGTAGGGTGGGACCGCTGGTCGGCATGGACTAAGTGGGCTGAAGGGCCTGTTTCCGCGCTGCATCTTTAAACTAAACTAAACATGAAACAGGCAAGTATTTGCCTTGGCGCAAAACCTCTCATAAACGTCATGAAAGTCTTTCAACACCCAATCAGCCAGCTGTGACCATCATAACCCTTATCACCATAAAAAAAATGCAAAGATCTCTCACAGTTGACTTTGTGTAAATTCATTCAAATGAGTGGATAAACCTGCTCTAAGTCTGACCTTTTGGGTCAGATTGGCTGGGAGAGATAACGATCCAAATATTCCAATTTCCATTTATTTAATTAAAAGGCCAGATAACAATATTACGTCTTTTGAACATTTTACTTACTTTTAAACTTTTTTTACCTTGAACTTTAATCTGATTGTATATTGGATGGTATAGTGTTTTAAGAAAAAAAAGCAAACTACAGCGTGGTATGTGCAAATTATATTTATTTCATATGGGTTTAGACTTTCAGAGTTTAGAGATACAGGGTGGAAACAGGCCTTTTGGCCCACCAAGTCCACGCCGACCAACTTTCAGCTGTACACACTAAGGACAATTTCCAGAAGCCAATTAACCTACAAACCTGCATGTCTTTGGAGTGTGGGAGGAAAATAGAGCACCCAGAGAAAACCCACAGGGTCAAGGAGAGAACGTGCAAACTCCGTACAGACAGCACCGGTAGTCAGGATTTAACCGGGGACTCTGGCGCTGCAATGCAGCAACTCTACCGCTGCGCCACTATGCTGCCAGGTTGAGTGTGGGTAAAATGCCTTAATGGGCTGTCCCACTGCGGTGACTTAATCCACGAGTTCAGAAGAGTGTCTTCGACCTTCGAGCTCGAGGGCACTCGCCTGGAAAACCTCGAGCTGGATCAACCGTCAGCGATGAAACCGCGAGTATACACTGAAGAAGTACAATTATGTAGAAGCAAAGAACTGCAGATGCAGGTTTCGTAAGTTTATAAGTGATTGGAGTAGAATTAGGCCATTCGGCCCTTCAAGTCTACTGCGCCACCAATCATGGCTGATCTATCTCTCCCTCCTAACCCCATTCTTCTGCCCTCTCCCCATAACTTCTGACACCCGTACTAATCAACAATCTATCTATCTTTGCCTTAAAAATATCCACTGACGTGGCCTCCACAGCCTTCTATGGCAATGAATTCCAGATTTACCACCCTCTGACGAAAAAAAAATTCTCCTCATCTCCTACTTAAAAGAACATCCTAATATACTAATATAGGCTTTCAGCAATCACACAACAATAACTTGAAACTAAATCATGCCTTTATGGCCATAAAACTCTGCTGAATCCCTAGAGGGATCTGAACACAGTACACATGAACATAGTGGCGGCACAGTGGCGCAGCGGTAGAGTTGCTGCCTTACAGCGCTTGCAGCGCCGGAGACCCGGGTTCGATCCCGACTAGAGGTGCTGTCTGTATGGAGTTTGCACGTTCTCCCTGTGACCTGCGCGGGTTTTCTCCGAGATCTTTGGTTTCCTCCCACACTCCAAAGACGTACAGGTTTGTAGGTTAATTGGCAAATGTAAAAATTGTCCCTAGTGTGTGTGTGTGGGGTAGTGGTAATATGCGGGAATTGCTGGTCGGCGCGGACCTGGTGCGCTGTATCTCTAAACTAAGCTAAACAATTCAGAATGGAAGTATTGTGAGAATGCAGCCATTAGTAATGTGCAAGCACAGGGATTATTGGACACCTACTGCCATTGGAAAGGGTCCAGATGAGGATTACGAGAATGATCCCAGGGATGATTGAGTTAACATATGATGAGCGTTTGACGTTACTGGGCCTGTACTCGGTGGTGTTTAGAAGGATGAGGGGGGAACCTCATCCCCACAAGAATATGTTGGCCAACAGCAGATAGTAGCCCGAGAACGAAAATATCATACCCTGGACTGTGCAAAATGATGCCAAAATCTGGCAACTATTGCACATGGACTCAGTGGGCTGTTAACAAGCAAGGGGCACTTTATTGGGGATTGTCTTTGTGTACGGTAATTCACAGTATCTTTGGTACACGTGACAATAAATTGCAGGATATTAGCTTGATAACACATGATAATGGATAATAGCACGATAACACAGAATTTACCAGAAAAAAATCTAAGTGTGGAATTAAATGCAGTGGAATAAAAATAATGGGCATGAGAATGCCACCAGATTGGTAGGACATTTACAGGTCACTAAGTATATCCACTTGGATCCTCTTTCCTGATTCTATGAATATATACTATTAGCTGCACGGTGGCGCAGCGGTAGAGTTGCTGCCTTACAGTGCCAGCGACACGGGCTCCATCCTAGTTACGGGTGCTGCCTGTACGGAGTTTGTACGTTCTCCCCGTGATCACGGGGATTTTCGGTTTCCTCTCACACTCCAAAGACGTACTGGTTTGTAGGTTAATTGGCTTGGTATAAATATAAAAATTGTCCCTTGTGTATGATGGTGTTAATGCGCGGGGATCGCTGGTTGGCGCGGACTCGGTGGGCCGAAGGGCCTATTTCCATGCTGTACCTCTAAACTAAACTAAGCATAACTAAACATGGAACAGTACAGCACAGGAACAGGCCCTTCGGCCCACAACCACTATGCAGAACATGATGCCAAGATAAACTAATCTCATCTGTCTACGCATGATCCATATCCATCGACTCCATACATATCTAACGTGGCTGTGTGGAATACCTATTTTCACTTGTCATGAGATATCATGAGATATCATCCATGCAAGCAATTAATAACATATACTTCAAAATATGATAAATACAAAGATTAAAAACATCGCCATCCAATACATAGGGCTGTTATCACCTCGTATTTATTTACCAATGTTGAAATCACAAAGTAAGAAATAACTATCCATTAAATAAGACATGGAATAATTGCTACTGAACATGGAAGTGACAAGAGTTGAAATTCCTATATGTTACAGGTCCAGAACATGCTTAACCTTTCAAAATTAGCCTACAATAATCAAATTTAATATACACTGCATGAATAAATAGTTATTCGATTAATATTTTAATCATAAAGTGCCTTTTTGGTTTCTTCAACAACATACTGTAGGTGAAACGCATCCTAAATGGTAGCGTGGGAGAAAGTCTATGATCTTGCAACATGCTCAGTTTTGAATATTATTTCATAGTGCTTTTTATGTAAAACGGTAATAACAAAATGGTAATCGCTTATGTAAAGAATAAATAATTTAAATTACAAGACTGCACTTGTAGGCAAAAAGATCTTAAAAATGAAATCTTACATACAGTTAGAGCCATATATTCCAACATTAGTAAATTAGTGAATGACATCCAGAAGCATTTTAATATACAACATATATTAAAACGAATATTGCAACATCACTCAGACAACAAGAAGGTTATCGTATTTCTATTGGAATTGTTTATATTTGGCCTACCACTTCTCTTCATATCTGGGAGTTAGGTCATGTTCTTTTAATCATTGGGTATTAGGAAGGTTGCTCACAGCCCAAGTCATGACCCGTATCTCGGTTCAAGAAATTAGTTTACAGTCAGCCACATATTCTTAATGTAAATGCAACAGCGCAGCGGTTGTGAAAGGTGGCACACAAAAATAAAATGAATGGCCCTTCATCACATTTCCAGGTGAATGGAGTCAAAGCTTGTGGCCACCAATTGTGGATTTAATAGAACTACTTCACTGCTTCGGGGCGGCACGGTGGCGCAGCGGTAGAGCTGCTGCCTTACAGCGCCAGAGACCCAAGTTTGATTCTGACTATGGGTGCTGTCTGTACGGAGTTTCTACGCTCTCCCCGCGACTGCGTGGGTTTTCCCCAGGTGCCCCGGTTTCTTCCCACACTCCAAAGACTTACAAGGTTGTGGGTTAATTAGCTCGGTAAAATTGTAAACTGTCCCTAGTGTGTAGGACAGTGTTCGTGTACGGGGTGATCGCTGGTCGGCGCGGACTCCGTTGGCCGAAGGGCCTGTTTCTGCACTGTATCTCTAAAGTCTAAGGCTTCACATACAGATAGTGATTTAGTTCCTGCTGGGTCATTGTCACCATCCCAACACAGTGCTTTGTGACACCAATGTGAAAGGCAATTGTGAAAACTGATTTCACAAACACAAATGACAAATGGAGAAATGGCCAGCATTATTTAGGTTGGTTTAGCCACTCCACTGCCACTGATAAACCCTCACTGCATGCTGTGTATTTAATATACAGTCTACCTTCATTATTACAGACCTCCTTATAATGGGTCAACGATAGCATCTCTGGAGAGAAGGAATGGGAAACGTTTTGGGTCGAGATCCTTCTTCAGACTGGTTAGGGATAAGGGAAACGAGAGGTATAGGCGATGGCGTAGAGAGATAAAGAACAATGAATGGAAGATATGCAAAAAGCCAACGATGATAAAGGAAACAGGCCATTGTTAGCTGTTTAAGAAGGAGCTGCAGATGCTGGAAAATCGAAGGTACACAAAAATGCTGGAGAACCTGAGGAAGGGGTTCGGCCCGAAACGTTGCCTATTTCCTTCGCTCCATAGATGCTGCTGCACCCGCTGAGTTTCTCCAGCATTTTTGTGTACCATTGTTAGCTGTTTGTTGGATGAAAACGAGAAACTGGCGTGACTTTGGTGGGGGAGGGATAGAGAGAGAGAGGGAAAGCCGGGGCTACCTGAAGTGAGAGATATCAATATTCATACCACTGGGCTGTAAGCTGCCCAAGCAAAATATGAGATGCTGTTCCTCCAATTTGCATTTAGCCTCACACTGACAATGGAGGAGACCGAGGACAGAAAGGTCTGTGTAGGAATGGGAAGGAAAATTTAAGTGTTTAGCAACCGGGAGATCAGGTTGGTTCAGGTGGACTGAGCGGGGAGGTGTTCAGCGAAACGATCGCCCAGTCTACGTTTGGTCTCGCCGATGTACAAGAGTCCACATCTGGAACAACGGATACAGTAAATGAGGTTGGAAGAGGTGCAAGTGAACCTCTGACTAACCTGAAAGGACTGTCGGGGTCCCTGGACAGAGTCGAGGGTTGGAGGTATGGGGGCAGGTGTTATAATGAGCTTTTGGCTATAGTGGAACGAGGTGGCGATTCGTGGCGGTGCGTAACGTAGTATTGGGTAGTAGAAAGGCGGTGGCGGGGCGAGAACTAGCAGCATGAAGGCAGCGTGAGCACCGTGCCCATCCTTGGTGCACCGCATGTGGGACCGCGGGCCTCTGTAGCTCCCCGCCATGAGCCCTTCCCAGCTCCACACTTCTTCTCTCCCAGCCCTGGGGTTAAACCAATTAATATTTACCCCCTTATTCTGTTATAGCGGACAATCAGCAATAACAGACACCATTCACCCCCCACCCACAGTCCATTATAATGAGGGTTTTCTGTATATTAAATAGCAGAGGTTGAATATTACAGAATTTTCAATGCTTTAAAGCCGGCTTATTCATTTTTCAAAGACATAAAAATAGAAATTGGTTTGAGTACATTTTCATGCTCAGGACAAATATATCACACGGCTGCGAGGACGACTCCAACTTTGTATAACTTTATCGATTAAAAATAAAATGTGCGTGGGGCCCATTATTTTCATGCATCCTGGTGTAACGTGAAGACTGAGTGTAGCTCTCACGTGAACAAAGCTATTTTCACTGAGCGTTGCAGGTGATGACCAGCGGAGGAGAAGCTGCCAGGGATCTTCAGTCTTTGAACATTTCTCTGCGAGGCTCTGGCGAAGGAGGTTAGCCGAATGTGGGGTGTTCTTGGTCAGCCAGGTCATGAGAAGACATCCAGGGAAGTTGACTTGTCAATGGTCCAACGGTTCTTTTGTTACCACATGTACAGACGAAACAGTGAAATTCATTTTTTTGCTTACAGTTCAGTGAAGTATCGCCATACCTATGCACATGCTGGAAAGGGGGCAGAGGAGATTTACCTGGATGCCGCCAAGACTCGAGGATCTGAGCTGTCGGGAGAGGTTGAGCAGGCTGGGACTCTATTCCTTGGGAGCGCAGGAGGATGAGGGGAGATCTTATAGAGGTGTATAAAATCATTAGAGGAATAGATCGGGTAGATGCACAGAGTCTCTTGCCCAGAGTAGGGGAATTGAGAACCAGAGGACATAGGTTTAAGGTGTGAGGGGAATAATTTAATAGGAATCTGAAGCGTAACTTTTTCATACAAAGTGCGGTGGGTGCATGGAATGAGCTGTTGGAGGAGGTAGTTGAGGCAGGTACTATCTCAATGTTTAAGAAACCTTACGACAGGTACATGGATAGGACAGGTTTAGAGGGATAAGGGCTAAACTGTGGGACTAGTGTAGATGGGACATGTTGGTCAGTGCGGGCAAGTTGGGCCGAAGGGCCTGTTTCCACGCTGTATGACTCTATGACTCTGACCTAAGCACAATCCCTGCTTAGTGGATAGAAATAGTCCACTGAGACCACAAACAAGAGTCGCAAGGTTTTGGCGCCATTTACAAAGTGCAATCAGGTCCGCGCGCTCTGTCTTCTGGAGCGGTGCCCGATCCAGACGAGGCCCAGGCTGTTGCAGGGCCTCCAGCCGTCGCTCTCCGTCCTGATCATTCAGTGAACCATCCTCTCCTCACCCGGCCACCTTCAGCCTTTGTGCCTCGGGGGGGGGGAGCTCCCGCAGCCGACCTTGAGGGCGCGGAAGGAAGGTGGGACTCCGGTTCGCTCTTTTCGAAACATAGAAACATAGAAAATAGATGCAGGAGGCCATTCGGCCCTTCGAGACCGCGCCGCCATTCATCGAGATCATGGCTGATCATCCCCTATCAATAACCCGTGCCTGCCTTCTCCCCATATCCCTTGACTCCACTAGCCCCGAGACCTCTATCTAACTCTCTCTTAAATCCATCCAGTGACTTGGCCTCCACTGCCCTCTGTGGCAGGGAATTCAATCAATTCACAACTCTCTGGGTGAAAAATGTTTTTCTCACCTCAGTCTTAAATGACCTCCCCTTTATTCTAAGACTGTGGCCCCTGGTTCTGGACTCGCCCAACATTGGGAACATTTTTCCTGTATCTAGCTTGTCCAGTCCTTTTATAATTTACCGACCCTTGTTCTCGTGCCCGCCATCGCCAGCTCTCTCCATCCTCCACTCCGGTTCTCTGGTCCTCGGGGGGGGGCCGAGCAGGGGCCGGGATCGGCGGATCCACCACCCGCCGGTCCTCCTTCCTGAAGAAGGGTCTCGACCCGAAACGTCACCCATTCCTTCTCTCCAGAGATGCTGCCTGTCCCACTGAGTTACTCCAGCATTTTGTGTCTACCTTCCTCCTGACCATGCAGCATAGTGTTGGAACCAACACATATAGAGTGTATTGTCCCATCCAGCTGTGGCACCATCTCCAGTGTAAAATACAGACACTCTTCTATAAATCGCTGTGGCATACATCCTAGTCCTTCATCTTCTGCCAATACATCTGCACTGCTGATCACGTTCTGTAACTATTTTCTGGCATCTGTGTGTTGTTGCCGCCTTCCACACACGCACACACACACCCACCCAGAGAGCCATTCTATCCGAGTGTGCAGATTACATTAAACTGCAACGGAGCAAATTTCTGCACGAAAGGACACAGAGTGTATTAACCAGCATCTGCAGTCCTTTGTTTCAATAGATTTCTGCATGTTGCCTCTCTTTAAAGAGAAAGTTATTGATTATCTGGGCAAGTGGTGTGTCATGAACCCAGCATTCAGCAGTAATACAGTCAGACCCTGCAGTGTTTTTTTTTTCTTTCATGCGCTTTACTTTATGAAACAAGGAGGACCTCTTTAATTATCACTCCTGTACGCTGCCTCGTGAAGATTCACACCATGATGTGCTGTGTGTACATTGTCACTGCCTGATTGCGAAGCACTAATTCGGATACAGCATGTTTAAATGATGTTGCAGGCAGCTGCCATGGAAGGCTGTTGAGAACATGGGACAATATAGCAGCACGCACACTCCCTCCACTTGGTGACCCGTTCCTGAGCATTACTTCTTGGCACCAATTTCAGACCCATGTGAGATGCTTTGCGACTTTTGCCCTGTAATTGTCCCAAAACATGGCAACTCCCCCACAGGTGCGTGAACAAAGGAAAATATAGATAAATTAGCGTGTAAGAAATATAGATAAATTAGTGTGTAAGAAGGAACTGCAGATGCTGGTTTAAACCAAAGATAGACACAAAAAGCTGGAGTAACTCAGCGGGACAGACAGCATCTCTGGAGAGAAGGGATGGGTGACGTTTCGGGTCGAGAAGAAGGGATCTCAACCCGAAACGTCACCCATTCATTCTCTCCAGAGATGCTGCCCGTCCCGCCAAGTTACTCCAGCTTTTTGTGTCTATTATAGATAAATTAGAATGGTTATAAGCATGTAAGATATAACTTTCTGTATTCGGTAATGCAACAGTCAAAGCAACTGGATGTTAATGGGAGAGTCCAAGACCAGAGGGCACAGCCTCAGAATAAAAGAACATACCTTTAGAAAGGAGATGAGGAGGAATTTCTTTACAGAGGGTGATAAATCTGTGGAATTCATTGCCACAGACGGCTGTGGAGGCCGTCATTAGGTATTTTTTAAGGAGGACATCGACAGATTCTTGATTAGTAAAGGTGTCAAGGGTTATGTGGAGAAGGCAGGAGAATGGGGTTGAGAGGGAAAGATAGATCAGCCACGAATGAAAGATGGAATAGATTCAATGGGCTGAATGGCCTAATTCTGCTCCTATGATGTTATGAATTTATGAATAATAACGAACATAATATGCACTGCGGTTGAATATGAGATTAATGGAACTGTTCAAATCATGCAGTTTATGGAAGATTAAGGGTTTTACTTTAATTAGCGAACAGGACTACTGTTACTTTAAGGTGAGAAGGCAAAATTGAAAGAAGATGTGCTGGGCATGGTTTTTTTTGCATAGGGTGTGGCGGATACCTGGGACACATTACCAGGGGTGGTGATGGAGGCAGATACGATAGTGACATGCAAGAGGCTTTTAAATAGACCCATGGAAATGCAGTGAATGGAGAGAGATGGGTCATGTGCAGGTAGAGGAGATGAGTTTAACTTTGCTTCATGTTCGGCATGGACATTGGAAGCCACAGGGCCTGTTTCTGTGCTGTGCTGTTCCATGCTCTATGTTCATTTCAGATATTGTGTAGAGGCGCAGCAGTAGAGCTGCTGCCTTAGACGCGGGTTCGATCCTGACTACGGGTGCTGCCTGTCTGGAGTTTGCACGTTCTCCCCGTGACCTGCGTGGGTTTTTCCCGGCTGCTCCGGTTTTCTCCCACACTCCAAAGACGTGCAGGTTCGTAGATTAATTGGCTTTGGTAACAATTGTAAATTGTCGCTAGTGTGTAGGATAGCGCTAGTGTACGGGGTGATCACTGGTCGGCGCGGACTCGGTGGGCCGAAGGGCCTGTTTCCGCGCTGTATCTCTAAACTAAACTAAATCTGTTCCAGTGCTGGCCGTTAATTAAGCTATTCTGTCTAATTACCGACATAATCACTGTGCTCTTATCTTCACATTGCTGGGCTCATATTATCCTATTCTGTTTTATTGATCCTAACCTATCTGCCACTGAAGGGGTGAGTACACATAACTTTCCCCCCAACCTTCTGATCGTCACCTGACGGTGCCCTTATCAAAGTCTCACCCTTGCTGCAGTTCTCATCAGCCACTGGCAGCAGCTGTGAAATAAACTTCCCCTCAGCACTCAGAGGAACGCTGGAGTCTGCTTCACACTTTGTTGCTCGGTTTGCAAAAGTAGTCTCTGTTGAAATGCTCCTTGGCGGCTGAGGGCCGCTGGCTCTCACTAGATCTGCCCTGTGAGTTGCAACGGTGTCCGTTCCCGGAGAGGTTCCGAGTCTTTCAAACTCCTGCACTTTCACGCATAAATCCAACGACTTGTTGTCAGCGTTGGCGTAACAGTTTTGCGTTGCTTTGGCTTTGCTCACTGCGCTTTCTGTACACTCGCCCGCAATTCGCTCCGCTCGGTCTAGGCCCGCGTCCCGCCTGCCGCAATTTCCGAACGTTTCTTCCGGGCATTCGCTGTTCTTACGGTTCCTCACAACCCCATCCTGTGGCTTCCTGACAGAGAGGTCCAAGGGTCCTTCATGTTGCTTGGATGTCTTCTCCAATACCTGGCGGATGTGGAATAATTCTTTTCTAATCTTAGTCAGTTGTCCCCTGAGTTGTTTCTGGCCGGGTGTGTCCTCGTCGACCACGAAACACAACTGTTCTTCAACATTCCAATATTCGTGGATGACTTTACAAAGGTCGTCTATCAGCACCACAGAGCCATTCTTCTCGTTGCCTGTCTGAAGACAGTTGGACGCTTTGCCCGATTTGCAGAGGTTGTTACTTGCTGGGGACGTTGCAGTTGGGGACAACTTTCTGAACTCAGGGCTTCTCCTTTGATTTTCCTTTGTCGTTTCCTCCGGCTCTGTGGTCCATTGTGGAGGCATCTTTTGGTACGATGACGAAATGCTCTCGATGCAAGGCGCCTCACTGGTGATAAAAATGTAATGTTAGGGTTATGCCAACGAAATGTAGTCTTTGATCTGAACAGAGATTCCACCAGGGTCCATATTACACACGAGTACAAAAGGCACGCAGAGAGTCACCATATTCCACCTGAGGTAATGGCTGCCTCGCCAACAGTCTGTCTGTCCCTTCCTTCTTTGTTGTCTTATGCATGTGTATGTGTTAAATGTATGTTTTAGTGTTCTTTAGCTTGTTCTATGTGGGGGTTGGGGGTTGGGGGTTGCGGGAAACTTTTTGTTAATCTCTTACCTCGACGGAGTTGCACATTTTTTTCCGTATCGTACCTCCGTCCACACTGCGGCCTAACATTGAGGAGTTGGCGGCCTCTGGCTGGAGACCGACTTTGGGAGCTCCAACCGCGGAAGCCTGCGGACTTTAACATCGTGGAGCTCGCGGTCCCTGGTTAGAGACCGACTTCGGGACCTCCAAGCCACAGGGGGCTTTGATCGCCCCAACGCGGGGGGGCTTTGATCGCCACGACGCGGGGGCTTCGACCGCCGCCGGCTGCGGGAGCTTCCACCGCCCCCGACTGCGGGAGAATGAGGAAGAAGATTGGACTTTATTGCCTTCCATCACAGTGAGGAATGTGGGAATCCGCTGTGGTGGATGCTTATGTTAATTTTTATGTAGTGTGTCTTGTTGCTTTTTTTCGTATGGCTGTATGGTAAATCGAATATCACTGCACCTTGATTGGTACACATGACAATAAAAGACCTATGAATGTTTAAGACGTGTAGGAGAAAACATGTTCACTCAGTTAGAGCAGTAACTGAAACACATTTCAATTGCGGCCAAAGGTGCAACACAGCGGTAGAGTTGCTGCCTCACGGAGCCAGGGACCTTGGTTCGATCCTGACTAGGGGTGCTGTCTGTACGGTGTTTGTACCTTCTCCCCTGTGACCGCGTGGGTCTTCTCCTGGTGCTCTGCTTTCCTCCCACACTCCAAGGACATATAGGTTTGTAGGTTAATTGGCTTTGGTAAAAAGAATTGTAAGTTGTCCCTAGTGTGTTTGATAGTGCTAGTGTACGCGGTGATTGCAGGTTGTCGTGGACTCGGTGGGCTGAAGGGCCTGTTTCCGCGCTGTATCTCTAAAGTAGCCTAAAGTGAACATTTTATTTTTATTATAGAGTCATAGTCATATAGTGCGGTAACAGGCCCTTCGGCCCAACTTGCCCACACCGGCAAACATGTCCCACCTGCCTGCGTTTGGCCCATATCCCTCTAAACCTGTCCTAGCCATGTACTTGTCGAAATGTTTTTTAAATGTTGCGATAGTCCCTGCCTCAATTACCTCCTCTGGCAGCCCGTTCCATACACCCATCACCCTTTGTGTGAAAATGTTACCCCTCAGGTTCCTATTAAATCTTTTCCCTACCCTCGCCTTAAACCTATGTCCTCTGGTTCTCGATTCCCCTACTCTGGGCAAGAGACTGTAATCTATTCCTCACATGATGTTGTGCTAAGATCACTCCGCTCCTAACTGTCACTGTATGCCATGTTGTCACTTGCGGGTGGAGCACCAAGGCAAATTCCTTGTATGTGAATACTTGGCCAATAAACTAAACTTATTCATTATTCTTATTCATCCTCCTGCGCTCCAAGGAATAGAGTCCTAGCCTGCTCAACCTCTCCCTACAGCTCAGGCCCTCGCGTCCTGGCAACATCCTCGTAAAACTTTTGTCAACTAACCTATTGTCTGGTTGCTTTAAATTGTCCGATGAAAGGGGAACCGACAGTAACGTTGACTGGCTTGGATTTTCTTTTGATTCCGGGGTCGACTGTACTTTATTTTCCTCCAGGCTCGCTGATGTTTCGCTTGTTCTTGGGGAAACAGTCAAAGACGTCTCTTGGTTTTTTACAATCGTTGGTTTGATAAACCTATCCTCGGTGTCCCTGGAGTTTGGAGAGTTGTACACAAATGCGTTTTTGTGAGTTACTGCGGGATTTTCCCCGGCGGGTGTCATGTATTTCTGGTCAGGGGCACGTGTCAAGAAGGACTTGTAGTCGGCATCAGCTGAACCGCCGTCCGCCTGCACAGAAGGTTTGCTCACATGAGGCCTTAAGATAGGAACCTTACGCAAATAGGCTTTGTTGGGAATATCAAGCGCCCGCGATGCAAGTATATTTGGAGCCGTCGGGTTTGTTAGGTCCTGGTCATTGTGGCTGGTTGTCGATCTATTCTCCGCCGTGCTGAGGCTCTGCTCGAATAACAGGGGGTAGAAGAACCTGGGTGGGACCGGAGACCGTCCTGGGAGATGTGCAGGTTGCAAATTTCCAGATTGTGGGTGGACTAACTGAGCCGAGGAGCTGAGGAAAGGCAGCTGAGCCACCTGTGCAGGTGTCGTTCCATTGGGATTGATGGCAGGACTCAAATAGGAGAACAGACTGTGGTTCATGGGGTAATTAACCCCTAGCACTGAGAGATTCAGTCCCTGCGGCTCTTGGTAGTCGCTGTAAGCCGGTGGTGGGTAGCACGGAATTATATTTGTCTCCGTACATGATGAAGAAATGTCAGCTGCGTGCTTTCTCTGCCCAGATGTGACCAGCTTCCACTGTTCCATGAGAATCCCATTACTGCTCACACAGTTCCTCGGAAGCTTGTAGTGTTTTAGCTTGGCTTCCAGTCCCGCAGCTGGTAAAACCTTTTTCTTCATGACTGAGTCCTTCAGGGAAAATACATCACTTATAATGAAATCAGTCTCGGCCTTTTTGCTCAGTTTGGCCATTTTGCTTCTCGAGGGCGTTTGTAGGTCAGGGTTGGATAAACACCTTGCCTCCTGCGTTTTCTTGGAGTGGTCCGTTGATTTCGGTTCCGTGCCGAAGCCTACTTTCTCTCTTTCTCTTGAGGAGCACGTCCGTTTGTCAGATCCTTCCAAAGTGTTCAGGTCGGCGCTTAGCTCAACTCTGGCTCTGCAGGCGTCCCACCTGTCGGCGCCTTTGATGGAAGTGTCACCTGCAATGGCGACATCGTCGCTGCTTTCCAATTCCAGTCTGCGTTTCTCCGACCGCCCCGGGTCTGTCGCGCCTTGCAGCAAGCGGAGATCAGAATTGAGAATGTTGTTCTTCTTGTAAGGCCAATCCGATTCTATCAGCAGTGAAAGGGAGTTTTTACACAAGCTGTACTTCATATGGTTGTAAAGGTGCGATTTCTCCATGCAGGTGAAGGGGCATTGAAAGCATTTGTAGTTGTACGGCTTCCCCCATGGCCTGGGAATGTAATGTGGCTTCTTTGGCTTGCGTTCCTTGTGCCTGCAAACCGCACTAATCTTGCAGGTTACCTCGTCTTTGGACATTTTGCTCGTGGAATACTGCAGAGATATCTTTGTGATGTCAAGATTATGCTTCAGATCAGTTGTTGTATCCACCTTTAGAAAGACATGTCATTGGCGATGGGACACTTGCACGTTGATCCTTACAAGAATACAAGCCGGAACCTACAAGATAAATAATTCGCTGATATTTAATATTTGAATGAAAACATTTAATTTAACACCAGTTTAATAAAATAATAATAATAATAATAATAGATTTTATTTATATAGCGCTTTTCAGGACTCAAAGTCGCTTTACAATTGAGAGTCAGGAATAAACAAAACAAAATAGAGCAGTAAGACAGAGGGGAGGGGAACATGGGACTAAGGGTATGCAGAGGTGAAGAGATGGGTCTTGAGGCGGGACTGGAAGATGGTGAGGGACTCAGAATTTCGGACCGGTTGTGGGAGGGAATAGCCATTATTCGTCAAGAATGCCAATCAACATTTTCAATAATCATTTATGTCTCTTTGTGTATTCAGTGGGAGGGTGGTGAATCTGTGGAATCCGTTGCCACAGAAGACTGGAGGCCATCAATGGATATTTTTAGGGCAGAGATAGATAGATTCTTGATTAGTACGGGTGTCAGGGGTTCTGGGGAGAAGGCAGGAGAATGGGGTTGGGAGGGAGAGATAGATCAGCCATGATTGAATGGCGCAGTAGACATGATGGGCCAAATGGCCTAATTCTGCTCCTATCACTTGTGACCTTATGAACCTGCATCTGCAGTTCTCTGCTTCTGCTGTACATCATAATTGCACTTCTTCAGTGTATACTTAAAGTGAACATGGTGATTTTCTTTTAGAAGTTAAGTAAAAGCCATAAGTATCATTCAGGTGTCTTACATGTGTGAAAATAGACACTAAGTCCGCGCCGACCAGAGATCACCCCGTACACTAGCACTATCCTACACACTAACGACAATTGGCAATTTTTAACGGGAGCCAATTAACCTGCAAACCTGTTCGTCTTTAGAGTCTGAGGGGAAACTGGCGTACCCAGAGAAAACCCATGTGGCCACGGAGAGAACGTACAAACTCCATACAGACAGCACCCGTGGTGAAGATCGAATCCGGACCACTGGCGCCGTAAGGCAGCAACTCTACCGCTGCGCCACCATGCCGCCCCGATGCTCAGAATAGTATTTAAATCATATTTAAATTATCTAGCAAAAATGTGTGTGAATACACTTGGCCTTTCGACGTATGGATGTAAATTCATTATCTACCTTGGCCAGAGGACAAAACCGTGAGAGATGATTTCCATAAAGAAAATGAGCCAACAGGGTGCATGTGAGAGCTGCGTGTTTGTGGCTGGTTCATTCACAAGGGTCTTTAATGCTTGTTTTGTTCGTTCACACAATATGGCAAACCATGTTCGGATTTCATGCTTACCTGCCTGGCACCGTGCATTATTTATGCCTGACTACAAGACAATGTAAAAAGGTGCAACACTGCCCTCCCTCAGGCATTACAATGCTTATGAACAACACCTGTTCTGGGAGCACTCTCTCCAAGGTACCATGTGTTAATTGCTCATAACTGTTTCTTTCAGGAAAGCTTAACCCGATGGCAATAAATATGGACAACATCACTTAAACAAAACGCTGGGGTAACTCATCGAGCCAGGCAACATCCATTTGTGGAGAAAAAGGATGGGCTGACGTTTCGGGCCAGGACCCTTCTTCAGAATGAAGGAAGGTCATGACCCGAAGAGTGAAGGTTTGTAGGTTGATTGGCTTTGGTAAAATTGTACATTGTCCCTTGTGTGTAGGACAGTGCTAGTGGATGGGGGTGATCGCTGGTCAGCACCGACTCGATGGGACGAAGGGCCTGATTTTGCGCTGTATCTCTAAAGTCTAAAGCCATTGCACTACCCGCATTAAAATACATTGTAATAGGACTAGATCACAGTTATATAATAATAATAGTACTTTGATTGGTTTGTTAGCTATTTTTTTTTATTTAATGAGGAGAGTCCATTTGGAATGATCTTTCCAAACAAGCTCCAAGTAAGTTTGGAAGTTGATTCAAAAGTAGGGAAATGGTGGGAATCAGAAGAGGGCAAAGCAGAAAGGCCTGATAGCTTTCCCCGTTCCCTCTCAATGTGGAGACGTACTTAAAAAAAAATCAAATGCCTAATATAATTGAATTTGCCCAGTGCCATGCTATTCATATGTGTTATACTGTTCAATAAGAAATTAAACTACGTAAGATCAGCGACATATTAAGAGTTGCACAATTTCCAATGTAACAATGTTCGGAGTTGCTGGATCTGCCGATCGTCATTCCTTGTTGTCCTTTGGCTTTAGTTTAGTTTATTTAGTTTAGAGATACAGCACGGAAACAGGCCCTGGGGCCCGCGCCGACCCCATACACCAGCTCTATCCTACACACTAGGGACAGTTTACCATTCGACCAGGCCAATCAGCCTACAAACCTGTACGCCTTTGGAGTGTGGGATGAAACTGGAGCACCTGGAGAAAACCCACGCAGGTCACAGGGAGAAGGTACAAACTCCGCACAGACAGCGCCCGTAGTCAAGATGGAACCCGGGTCTCTTGGCGCTGTAAGGCAGCAGCTCTACCGCTGTGCCATCGTGCCGAGCTGATTGTCTGCTCAAGATGTAGGATTGAAGAATCTGGGTTGAAATGAGCTCTTCTTGGAAGCTTGAGTTTGGGATAACCAAAAGAGACAGCTGGGGCATTTGGGGACGAGTTGCTGCATTGGACGTGATCCCAGGACTCGTACAGGGAAACAGATTGTGGTTTCTAGGGTAGTTAACCCTGATCACTGAGTCATTACTTTATGTTAGAACATAGGACATAGAACAATACAACACAGGAACAGGCCCTCAGGCCCACAAGGTCTGTGCTGAACACGATGCCATATCAAACTAATCTAATTTGCCTGCACACAATCCATATCCCACCACTCCTGTACATTCAGGTGCCTTTTCTAAAAGCCTCTTAAATGCCACTTTCCAATCTGTTTCCACCACCGCATTCAGCAGAAGTTCCTTGCTACCCAGGATAAAGTATTTTTATAGTCATGATCCAGGATCAATCTCGCCCCAGTCACTCCCTCTTCGCCTTTCTACCATCAGGCAAGAGGTGCCGAAGTTTGTAAACACATACAAGTTCACACGTTATAGGAGTTGAATTAGGCCATTCGGCCCATCGAGCCTACTCCGCCATTCAATCATGGCTGATCTCTGCCTTCTAAGCCCATGTTCCTGCCTTCACCCCATAACCATTGACACCCGTTCTAATCAAGAATTTGTCTATCTCTGCCGTAAAAATATCCACTGACTTGTGGCCTCCACAGCCCTCTGTGGCAATGGGTTCCACAGATTAACTACCCTCTGACTAAAGAAGAATAACTACCTCCAGATTCAGGAACAGTTCCCTCCCCGCTGTTATCAAGCAACTGAACCGTCCTCTCATCAGTTAGAGTACAGTCCTGGCCTCCCATCTACCTCATTGGAGACTGCTGAACTATCTTTAATCTGACTTTGTTGGACTTCAGTGTTATAGCTTGCACTAAATGTTGTACCTTTTATCCTTTAGTGGTGCACTGTGGACTCTTGACTAGATTCATTCACGTACAGTCTTTTCTTTTACTGGATAGTAGCTAATAAAAGCTTTTAACTGCACCTTGATACACGTGACCATAATAAAGAAACTCAACTAAACTGAACTACTTTTGTTTTTTGATTCATTTTTATTTAACTTTTACTTGGTGCTTGTTCTAAATATTCACTCCGACCACTACAGCAGACTGAGTCTACAGTGTGGGAGAGAACTGCAGATGCTGGTTTAAATTGAAGGTAGACACAAAATGCTGGCGTAACTCAGCGGGACAGGCAGCATCTCTGGAGAGAAGGAAGGGATGACGTTTTGGGTCGAGACCCTTCTTCAGACTGTGTCTATAGTGTGTACTATGTGTAAGATGCAATGAAGCAATTTACTGGGTGTCCCTACAATAGCATCTTCAAACCCTTGTGAGTTCCACCATCCAGTAGACTACAAGAGCGTATCTACCACAATGTCTTAATACCAGCTACACAACATATTGAACTAGATGTGTATCACTATCCATTATTGATGGTTCCAATCCTCGACTTCTCTATTGAACAGCACTTTGATCACCTAGCTGATCAAAACATCTCAGTTCCACCTGCAACGCAGGGGCAACAATGCAAGGTCTGTAATTATCATCTTGAGAATAGTTAATTAGTTAGTTAGAGACACCGCATGGAAACAGGCGCTTTAACCCATCAGATGCAGCAGGCAGTGAAGAAAGCTAATGGCATGTTGGCCTTCATAACAAGAGTTGAGTATCGGAGCAAAGAGGTCCTTCTGCAGTTGTACAGGGCCCCTAGTGAGACCACACCTGGAGTATTGTGTGCAGTTTTGGTGTCCAAATTTGAGGAAGGACATTCTTGCTATTGAGGGAGTGCAGTATAGGTTCACAAGGTTAATTCCCAGGATGGCGGGACTGTCATATGTTGCAAGGATGGAGCGGCTGGGTTTGTATACTCTGGAATTTAGAAGAATGAGAGGGGATCTTATTGAAACATATAAGATTATTAAGCGGTTGGACACGCTAGAGGCAGGAAACATGTTCCTGATGTTGGGGGAGTCCAGAACCAGGGGCCACAGTTTAGGAATAAGGGGTAAGCTATTTAGAACGGAGATGAGGGAAAACTTTTTCACCCAGAGAGTTGTGAATCTGTGGAATTCTCAGCCTCAGAAGGCAGTAGAGGCCAATTCTCTGGATGCTTTCAATAGAGAGTTAGATAGAGCTCTTAAAGATAGTGGAGTCAAGGGATATGGGGAGAAGGCAGGAATGGGGTACTGATTGGGGATGATCAACCATGATCACAGTGAATTGTGGTGCTGGCTCGAAGGGCCGAATGGCCTACTCCTGCACCTATTGTCTATTGTCTATTGAGTTCACGCCGACCAAAGATCACCTGTACACTGGTTCTATCCTACTCACTAGTGACAATTCACAGAAGCCAATTAACCTGCAAACCTGCACATCTTTGGAGTGTGGGTGGAAACCGTGGCATCAAGAGAAAACCTACACAAGGTCACAGGGAGAACGTACAAACTCTGTACAGACAGCACCCGCAGTCAGGATCGAACCTGGGTCTCTGGTGCTGTAAGGCAGCAACTCTACCCCTGCGCCACCGTGAAAAAGTAATAAACCATTTTGCCATATGATAGGGGTTGCTGCAGGTAATGAGGGAGCCACATTTAGAGGATTTTAGGCGTCTTTCCAGAGAATAAATAAACCATAAAATAGCTTGACATCTTGAGAGCAGGCTTAGCCATTAGTCCTTGTTTGTTAGTGCAGCAGTCCGAGAGGATGGCGATTTGTATGGTCGTGGAACTTTCTACACTTCAGGTTCGCTCAGATCTTTGCTTTGTTTACAGAATGTACTCATGAGCATTTCCGTTTACCCAATCAATTCTAGATTAGGTGGACGGCACGGTGGTGCAGCAGTAGAGTTGCCGCCTCATAGCGCCAGAGACCCGGGTTTGTTCCTGACTATGGGTGCTGTCTGTACGGAGTTTGTACGTGCTCCCCGTGAGTTTTCTCCGGGTGCTCCGATTTCCCCCACATTCCAAAGACGTGCAGGTTTGTAGGTTAATTGGCTTTGATTTTTAAAAAAAAAGTAAATTGTCCCTAGGGTGTAGGGTGGTGCTAATGTACAGGGTGATGGCTGGTCGGCGCGGACACAGCGGGCCCCGTTTCCTCACTGTATCTCTAAAATCTAAACGGTCACGACAAGAAACGTCACCTATCTATGCTGCCTGACCTGCTGAGCTACTCCAGCACTTTGTGTCCATGCCGACCAAGATGTCCCATCTCAGCTAGTCCCATTTACTTGCCCACTTGCCCAACTTACCCACATCACCCAGCATGTCCCATCTACACTCATCCCACCTGCCTGCGTTTGGCCCACATCCCTCTAAACCTTTTCCCATCCATGTACCTGCCCAAATGTCTTTTAAATGTTGGTATTGTACCTGCCTCATCTTCCGGCAACTCTTTCCATAAACCCGCCACCGTCTAAATGAAAAAGTTGCCTCTCAATTTCCTTTTTAATCTTTCCCCTCTCACATTAAGCTTATGTCCTCTATCCTGGGTAAAATACATCATCTTGTTGCAAGATTATAGGGTCATAGAGAATCATTGAGTCTTACAGTGTGGAAACAGGCCCTTCGCCCTAACTTACCCACACTGACCAACATGTCACATTTATATTAGTACTACCTGCCTGCGTTTGACCCATTCCCTCTAAACCTCTCCTATCTATATACCTATCTAAATGTTTCTTAAGGTAGACAAAAATGCTGGAGAAACTCAGCGGGTGAGGCAGCATCTATGGAGCGAAGTAATAGGTGACATTTCGGGTCGAGACCTATTCCTTTGCTCCATAGATGCTGCTTCACCCGCTGAGTTTCTCCAGCATTTTTGTCCACCTTCGATTTTTCCAGCTTCTGCAGTTCTTTCTTAAATGTTTCTTAAACATTGTTATAAAGCTGCCTCAAGTACCTCCTCTGGCAGCTTATACCACACACCTGCCACCAGTTGTGTAAAAAAGTTGCCCCTCAGGTTCCTATTAAATCTTTCCCCTCTCACCTTTTACCTATTAAGTTTAGTTCAGTTTATTGTCACGTGCACCGAGATACAGTGAAAAGCTTTTGCGGTGTGTTAACCAGTCAATGGCAAGACAATACATGATTACAGTCGAGCCATCCACAGTGTACAGATACATGATAAATGGAATAACTTTTAGTGCAAGATAAAGTCCAGTAAAGTCTGATTAACGATAGCCCCAGGGTCTCCAGTGAGGTAGACAATAGCTCAAGACCGCTCTCTAGTTGTTGATAGGATGGTTCAGTTGCATGATAACAGCTGGGAAGAAACTGTCCATGAATCTGGAGGTAAAACCTATGTCCTCTGGTTCTCGACTCCCCTACTCTGGGTAAAAGACTCTGTGCGTTTACCCGATGCATTCCTCCTGATCGTATACATCACTATAAGATCCCCCTCATCCTCCTGCGCTCCAAGGAATAAAGTTCTAGCCTGCTCTACCTCTCCCTATAGCTCAGGCCCTTGAGGCCTGGCAACATCCTCGTAAATCTTTACTGTACCCTTTCCAGCTTATTTTTCTTCCATTTTTTAGAGCATTCAGTTCCAAATTCTTGCCGTTTCCCTTTTATGTGTTTTTGACCACTTACAATTATTATAGATGACGTATTTTTAAAAGCAAAAAAAATGTATTAATGATACCTTTCGAAAATAATCCAAGGAGTACATGCATCAACCAAAGAAACATACACACTATAATATTTATAACTTTTTGAGAATCTAAACCCATCTTATTTCATCTAAATATGGTACAAATATGGGGTTGGATTGTACTTTCACAAGCTGCCGATATTGAAACTGGACACAATTTCCGCAGCTTTCTGTGTACAAACTGTGATCCTTGTGGTTTCGCTGCTTCCAGCGTTCAGGACTGCTTATGCAAATACTGTAAAATAAAATACTTTCTGGCCATTTTCATTATGTTTTTTTTCCATTTCTAAAAAATACCACGCTTTATTGGAGTAAGGTAATAATAAGCTAACTTTAACAGTCAATACAATATTACAGCAGATGGCTGATTGCATGTACAGTGGAATAATGTGTCTTTTATCCCCCATTTCACTTCAGCATAGAAGCGGCTGATTGATTGAGCATTATTGACTAACGGTTTAATGAAAATTTCTGAACTGATTGTGTGTCAGGACACTGCACATTCATAGAAAATTTGTGATCCTGAAACATTTGATGAACTGTGGCTGAACCTAAATTCTTTTTTTTTTTTTAAGGCTTGTGAGCTTAATCTGTGATTGTACGTGGGGTGGGGGGGGTGGGGGGGGGACAGGGGATGGTGGGATGTGGCAGTGTCATCAAGGCTGAGTCATTAGTTTGCTGTAGCTAACTAAAGTTAACTGGTTTCACTGCCCTCCTGATTAATTTTACTGTTTGCAAGCCTCGTTGTCACCTTCCCCTCAGCCGACAGTAAACCATTATCCATTTCCTTGACCATCGACCGCTTTGATCTGTTGTTTTCACACCTTCCCTTTCCCATACCTCTAATTTCCCCTCTCACACTGACCCTTTTTGAAGATTTTGGACAGCTCACACAATACCTTAAAGATTGTTGGGCGAGTCCAGTACCAGGGGCCACAGTCTTGGAAAAAAGGGGAGGTCATTTAAGACTGAGGTGAGAAAAAAACTTTTTCACCCAGAGAGTTGTGAATTTGTGGAATTCCCTGCCACAGAGGGCAGTGGAGGCCAAATCACTGGATGGATTTAAGAGAGAGTTAGATAGAGCTCTAGGGGCTGGTGGAGTCAAGGGATATGGGGAGAAGGCAGGCACGGTTATTGATGGGGGACGATCAGCCATGATCACAATGAATGGCGGTGCTGGCTTAAAGAGGGCCAAATGGCCTCCTCCTGCACCTATTTTCTATGTTTCTATGTTTCTAAGAAATAATGAGAACATAACAAGCACATGTTATTTTCAGTTTTGCTCTCTGCCTCTGTACCAGCCTCCATCGAGTGTGCTCTCCCTCTCTGTGTTTTCCTCCAGCTACTTAGACCGCACAGGTTAGGAAAACATTTTGAGTAGCAACAGCTCTCAGCAAACAGTGTTTCTCCTGGGCTGTCTCCAGTCAGCGATTTTTAAAAGCCCGCAACTCCAGGGATGCTTCGACAAGTGTGCTTGCAAGCAGCCTTCTTGAGATGATTAAATACAACAGAAACATTTTAGGTTAAAAAAAAAAACTCATTGGAGAAGGAGCCAGTAGTTAAGGTGTTCGCGCCAGTAGCCGTCAGCTCTGACTGCAAGTTCAATATCTCAGCTGCAAGATATAATAAAATAAGTATGTGTGGAAGGAAGATGCTGGTTTAAACCGAAGATAGAAGAAGGGTCTTGACCCGAAACGTCTCTCCAGAGACGCTGCTTGTCCCGCTGAGTTACTCCAGCATTTTGTGTCTATCTTCAGTGTAAACCAGCATCTGCAGTTCCTCCCTACACTTACCTACATACATGATATTAAGTGGTTCTTTGCAAGACCTTGCTTAAAGTAGGATATATGGTCCTTTCACTCTACTTAAAAGCAGTGCTGACCTACTATCTACCTCTTTGGCGACCATCAGACTATCCTTGATCAGTCTTTGCTGGCTTTACCTTGCACTAAACATTATTCCCTTATCATATATCTATACACTGTGAATAGATCGATTGTAATCATGTCTTGTCTTTCCGCTGCCTGGTTAGCAGTCAGCAAAAGCTTTTAACTGTACCTCGGTACACGTGACAATAACTAAAGTGAGGACTGAGATTGTCCACGGGAAGGTCACACACTTTCTCCAGAGCAAAGAAGTTTACTCATTTAGTCCGAAGAGCGGTTCCCGACCTAAAAACGCCATCTATCCACTTTCTTCAGAGATGCTGCCTAACTCCAGCATTTTGTGTTTATCTTTATCATTTTAGGATCTATCTGCCAAAGGGGGCTAATCTGGAAGGCATAATCTGGAAGGCATGAAACCTCTCTTACTCCCTAAAAAACATTTAAAATTTGCACGATGCCTCCAATAATCATGCTGTTATCAGCCCAGGATCCCCACGCAATGCCCCCTCACCTGTCCACTCCCAAAAACATCACCCCGTTCACCATTAATATGGTTGTCAGGGGTTACGGGGTTAAGGCAGGAGAATGGGGTTGAGAGAGAAAGGTAGATCAGCCATGATTGAATGTCGGAGTAGACCTGATGGGCCGAATGGCCTCATTCTGCTCCTATCACTTATGAACTGTTAAAAGCAGAAAGAAGTGTTGGAGTGAATTTAAACCAAGTTTTCCTTTTTTTAAACAAATTTTTACCCACCCTTCATCATCTCCCCAACATATCGGGAGGTTCAAAATTACCTCATGTTGTCTATGTTTACTTTTTTTAAATGCCCTGCTAATTTATTTTTTAAAAAGCACCAATCCAGTTGCATTTCAGTCTTCACGTTTGTAAAGCAAAGGGTCCTTTAGTAAAATGTTATGATACATAGGGGGCGGCACGGTGGCGCAGCGGTAGAGTTGCTGCTTTACAGCACCAGAGACCTGGGTTCGATCCTGACCATGTCTGTACGGGAGTTTGTACGTTCTCCCCGTGACCTGCGCGGGTTTTCTCCCGGTTCTCCGGTTTCCTCCAACACCGGTTTCCTCCAACACTCCAAATACGTACAGGTTTGTCGGTTAATTGGTTTAGTGTAAATGTAAAATTGTCCCTAGTGTGTGTAGGATAGTGTTAGTGTGCGGGGATCACTGGTCGGTGCAGACTCGGTGGGCTGAAGGGCCTGTTTCCGCTCTGTACCTCTAAAACTAAAAAAACTAAAACTAAATAACACACACGCACTAAGTCAAGATAGTTCAATTGTCACACAAACTGACTATTGATTCCACTGATAAATGTTTTTTTAGATTTTACTTTATACTTAAGAAGTACAGCATGGGAACAGGCCATTCGTCCCATCGAGTCCACACTAAGCATTGATCACCCATTGATACTAGTTCCATGCTATCCCACTTTCACATCCACTCTCTCCACTAGGGACAATTTACAGAGACCAATTAGCCTACAAACCCGCACGACTTTGGGATGTGTGAGAAAAGTGGAGCAGACGGAGAAAACCCACACGGAGAACGTGCAAACTCCACAGAGGGAACCTGGGTCTCTGGCGGTGCGAGGCAGCAACTCTACCAGCTGCACCACTGTCCCACCCCCACACTTGGTTGAGAAGAAATGAGTCAAACACCTAGATTTCAGCCGAGCCTTTCACTTCCACCATTGACAACCTCCAAGCTATTCCTTCTCTTATTTGTTGAAGGAAATATAATGATGTCCAATGCTCTTCCGAACTTGATCTTCCCTCCATCGCCCCCCCCCCCCTCCCCCGCCTTATATGGATCAAATATCCGGTTCTAAATTTAATTTCCTACAATTCTTTAGAATTTGCGGGTGTATAATTATCTTATTGGACTAGCATCCAGAAGTCTGAGTTGCAATATTACCATGGAGCCCGGAATACTTGAGATTGTTAGATTATTAGTGTATTATTATCACCTGTACCGAGGTACAGTGAAATGCTTTCGTTTGCATGTTATCTAGTTGAAAAAATACTATACATGAATAAGATCAAGCCGTCCACAGTGCAAAGCTAAAAGATAAAGGGTACGACCTTTAGTGCAAAGATATAACATTGAGGTCCAATAAAGTCTGATTAAAGAAAGTACAAGGGTTTCCATTGAGGTGGATGGGAGGTCAGGACTGCACTCTAGTTACTAGAGGATGTTCAGTTGCCTAATAGATGCCTTAAATTCTAATAATTAAAATAAGCGCTGGAACTGAAAGGAATCCACCGTCAATAAAGGTGCCTATGAAACTACCAGAGCATCATAAAAGCCCATTCAGTGAAAGGCCTGGATAGAGTGAATGTGGAGAGGATGTTTCCACTAGTGGGAGAGTCAAGGACCAGAGAGCATATCCTCAGAATAAAAGGATGTATCTTTAGAAAAGAGATGAGGAGGAATTTCATTAGCCCAGACGGGTGGTGAATCTGTGGTATTCCTTGCCACAGATAGCTGAGGAGGCCAAGTTAATGGATATTTTTAAGGCGGAGATTGCCCGATTCTTGACTGGTAACACTGGCAGGGGTTCCGGGGGGGAAGGCAGGAGAATGGGGTTGAAAGGGAAAGATAGATCAGCCATGCAGAGTAGGCCTGATGGGCCGATTGACCCAATTCTGCTCCTAGAACTTATGAATCGACACATTTGCGCTCCAGTTATGTTGGAGGGTGTGACTCCCACAATCAAAGTATCGCACCATCAGCTGCACAGATGGGCCCCTTTTTTACTATATTTTAATAGCGGACCAGGGGTGCAGCAACCCAGCCTGTAACTGAGCAACTCATCTGGAGATAACACTTGGTGCTGGGCTGTTTAAAAGCCCGCGGCAGCTTAATTACCAGCTGATCTTGGAGGTAGCGTAAGAATTGTTTTCTGTCTCCTCCAGCTTTTGTCAGGATGTTTAATGGCAGTAATTTCTAATCAAAAGGCTCCTTCCTACTTTTTTTGAAAGAGTCTTCATCATGGCTTCAGCTTCACACTCTGATGGTTCGCCTCGGGCAAAAGGCAGGAGGAAGCCAAGTCGGCATTTTGCAGATGCGTTTGCTAACACTGCACTGTCTCCCCACAACAAAGCTGGGAGGCTGGAAGTTTCTTCAAACAAACCCTGCTCGGCAACTCCCTACAAATTGGGTATTAACTTACAGAATTTGTTGCAATGGCTTGCATATTGTTTGAGGGAGTGGAATCCTTTTTATCCAGGAGGTTGAGACAGGATTCATTTTAGTCTTCACAATGTGGGACCGTAAGTCAATGTAGACTTTTACTTTTAGACTCGAGGGATACAGTGCAGGAAACAGGCCCTTCGGCCCACAGAGTCTGTGCCCGACCAGCGATTACCCTGTATGCTAGCACTATCCGACACACCATGGACATTCTGTTGCAATGTTTTACCGAAGCCAATTAACCTACGCGTCTTTGGGACGTGGGAGGGAACCGGAGCACCCTGCGGAAACCCACACAGGTCACGGGGAGAACGTACAAACTCCGCACAGACAGCACCCATAGTCAGGATGGAACCCGGATCTCTGGCGCTGCACGGCAGCAACTCTACCGCTGCGCCACTGTAGCCGTGGTCGTTTTGCACCACTTGAGTATTTCCTGTTAGGCACACCTATTTCAGCACCAGGGATAGATAGAATGATGTAATTCCCCATGCTACATTCCCTTGGAGCTCGGCAAGGCAGCACACACCATGTTGGGTACGGTAACCTGACGCTTATAGCATTGTCCTGGGAGCCTGAAATAATGCAAAGTGAACAAGCATTTTGCACATGGTTTGACGTATTTGCATCCGCCTCCAAGGGAGGATCCACTCATTATAGAATATAGAACATCGAACCGTACAGGATGAGGCCCTTCCACCCACAATGTTTGTGCCCAACATGCCAAACTTAAACTGATCTCACCTGCCTGTACATGATCCATATCCCTCCATTCCCTGTACCTCCTTGTGCCTTGAACACCACGATCATATTGCCTTTGCCACCATAATCATGTGATAGGAGTAGAATTAGGCCATTCGGCCCATCAAGTCTACTCCGCCATTCAATCATGGCTGATCCATCTCTCTCCCTCCTAACCCCATTCCTGCCTTCTCCCCATAACCTCTGACACCCGTACTAATCAAGAATCACCCGTACTAATCACCACCCTGGCAGTGTGTGCTAGGCTTCCATCACACTCTGTGTAACAAAACATGCCCCGCACATCTCCATTAAACTTTCCCCCTGTCACCTCATGGCTATGCCCTCTAGTGTTGGACATCTCCACCCTGGGAAAAAAGTTCTGACTGTCTACCCTATCTATGCCTCTTATAATTTAACATACAAATTATGAAATTGGACAGGGGGTATCCTGTCACAATTCACCTGAGGGCTGGCATCATTTCCCCGTGGGATTTTGAAATTTGGCTCACACCTAGTGCATTTTGTGTACGTATATTTATTTTAGGTATCTGAAAAGAGCCTCTAACTTGATGCAACCCGGCAGTCTGTCCCACTGTTGGTAAAACGTCTCGCTATGGGGGGTAATGGCACCAGTATTTAAGTTGCCCTGACAAGACGAGACTTCTAGAGGACCGACCCCTTGGCAGCACAGTGGCGCAGCTGGTAGAACCGCTGCTTCACCGCGCCAGAGACCCTGGTTTGATCTTCGGCTGCTGTCTCTGTGGAACTTGCACGTTCTCCCTGTGACCGCATGGGTCTCCTTCAGGTGCTCCGGTTCCTCCCACAGCCCAAAGATGTGTGGGTTGTCGGGTTAATTGGCCTCTGTAAAATTTCTCACAAACTATCGGGTGTCATAAGGTCATAAGTGATAGGAGCAGAATTAGGCCATTCGGCCCATCAAGTCTACTCCGCCATTCAATCATGGCTGATCCATCTCTCTCCCCTCCTAACCCCATTCTCCTGCCTTCTCCAAATAACCCCTGCCATCCTGCAGGAATGCATCAATTTAGAAGTTCTTTTCACAAATATAAAGAAAGATATGTATTGATTGCACTTGGCTGTGAGCCAAATGTCAAAATCTGACAGGGAAATGACTCCAGTGGATGAGAAAGTGGGATAATGCAGAACTAGTGTGAACTGGTGATCGATGGTCGGCGTGGGCTCGGTGGGGGGAAGGGTCTGTTTTCATGCTGTATCTTTAAACTAAACTAAAGCCAACTGCTCTAGTCATGCATGTGATTTGCTTGTATGTGCCTATACATGGCATGTAGGTATGTAGGTTCTCCCATCCAAACCAGGAAACTAGGAAGATAAATAGTGGAGAAAACGCAACTCCGAATGTTACTATGCGGCCACTATGCTGCTAGATTGTCAAGCAGCTGGGGATTTTCTGGGTCTACACCATGCCTCAGCCACGGAAATCTGACTTTATCCTTGAGAATAATTTTTAATCATATTCTTTTGTTGGAATGTGACAGACTTTTACGTATTAAAGGACGGCACAGTGGCGTGGATGGTGGAGCTGCCACCTCAATAGGGCCAGAGACCAGGGTTCGATCCTGACCTCGGGTGCTGTCTGCGCGGAGTTTACACGTTCTCCTTGTGACTGCGTGGGTTTCCTCCGGGTGCTCTGGTTTCCTCCCACATCCCCAAGACGTGTAGGTCTGTAGAGTGATTGATTTTTGTCAATTCCTGTAGCGTGTAGGGAGTAGATGCAAAGGTAGGAGGACATAGGTGTCAAATAGATGACCGTTGGTCGGCTTGGACTCAGTGGGGGTGGGGTGGGGTTAGAGAGGCCCGTTTCTAAGCTGTGTCTTTACATTCAATCAATATTGAGGCAAGCTGCCAGCTGAAGACATAAGTTGGTCGGGTGTATGAATCATTTCTTTTGCACACCGTCAGTCAGTTGCTATGGCAAAAATGGTGGGGAGAAACATACAGGCAAGGAACAAATGACAATAATAGCAACAGGAAGTTTGTGCAATGGGAGCATTAGTGTTTCAAAATCAGGACCCTGGGGGAAGTGGAGAAACTACCGTCACCATATCAAATACAGGTAATTGCTGCAAGGCATCAAAGGTCCATCCAGATCAAGGATCGATGGGCATTCAAATCGACATTTGTCAGAAATTCAGTCCAGTTAATACAATATAACTACATCAGTGGTGCAGCGGTAATGTTGCTGCCTCACAGCGCCAGAGACACAGGTTCGATCCTAGCTACGGGGTGTTGTCGGTACGGAGTTTGTACGTTTTCCCTGTGACCACGTGGGTTTTCTCCGGGTGCTCCGGTTTCCTGCGAAATCCCAAAGTCATACAGGTTTGTAGGGTTCTGTAAATTGCCCCCAGTGTGTAGGATGTGAAACTGGGATAACATCGAATAAATGTACTGGTAGACACAAAATGCTGGAGTCACTCAGCGGGACCGACCGTATCTCTCGAGAAAAGGAATAGGTGGTCTATTCCTTTTCTCCAGTATTGATTGGGTTTGGAAATTGAATATCGATGTCACTAACTTCAAGTAACCCTTGCGTCCCCTCTCTCTCCATACCCTCTCCCACCCTAGTCGTCGTACTAGTTTCACTGTCGTCCTGTTGAGTATCCACCATCTGTATAACTCGTTATCACCTAACCCACAGCCAACAATGGACCATTGTGGGCCCCACCTTACCTTGATCTTCGTTGCTTTTTGCATATCTTTCATTCAATTACCCTCTATACCTCTCAATAGACAATAGGTGCAGGAGTAGGCCATTTGGCCCTTTGAGCCAGCACCGCCATTCAATGTGATCATGGCTGATCGTATCCCTTTTCCCTGACTCTCAGTCTGAAGAAGGGTCTCGACCCGAAACGTCACCTATTCCTTTTCTCCAGAGATGCTGCCTGACCTGCTGAGTCACTCCAGCTTTTTGTGTCTATCTTTGGTGTAAACCAGCATCTGCAGTTCCTTCCTAACTGCTATTAGTTTAGTTTGGTTTCCAGATACAGAGCTGGGTGGATGTGTGGGATCCTTTCACTCAAGAGAACATCAATAGGATCCAGGCAGTGCAAAACAGAGCAGCAAGGACCATATCTAACATCTACAATTGGTAGAGCTTAGTCTCCAGCGTGATAAAGGACCTTAAGCTTCATCCACCTACTACTCGTCGCAAGTTCATCAGACTGACAACATTCCACAAGATCAAGAATACCACTATTGATTGAAAGATGGAGGACCACATCCAGTTAACCCAAGCACCCATAGGCATGTCAACCAGAAGCTACCAACCTGGAAATTATTTAATTCCGCAGGGCACTTCATTAGCACTCTCTAACTGGTTTTTCTTCAAGACAGCAAGGGATGGGAATACCCTACCAGCCAGCATCAGAGATCTCCAAAACATCAACACATACAAAGACAAAGACATACAACATACTCAAAAGCACCTCCATCTCGAGTAGTACATCCACCGCCATCATAGTGCTGAGTGATGCTCTACCCAGAGGTTTTCAGCGTACTACATCCAGATCCAGATGTTGCACAGAAATGTGCATCCTGCCAGCCTGCTTGAGTCTAGTGTGAGGCTGGAACTGGAAGTAAATAAGATGTCCTCTGTCCAAAATAGACAGTAATAAAATGTGATGCGCAAAATATTTTCCAAGCTAGATGTCGACAGTGAAAAGGGGAACAAAATCTCTAATTAAGTCCTTTGAGGTTTGCAGCAGTAACAACAAAATATTTTTTAACAAGTCTTGTTGTTGTTGAAGAGGGATTACCAGTGATTCAGGCAGACAGTTCTTCAAAGGGCGGCATGGTGTCGCAGCTGGTAGAGTCGCTGGCTCACGGAGCCAGAGACCCGGGTTCAATCCTGACCTCGGGTGTGTGGGAATCAGCTGCAGATGCTGGTTTAAACCGAAGATAGACACAAAAAAGCTGGAGTAACTCAGCGGGACAGGCAGCAACTCTGTCAAAGTCCTCTGACTTTCCTAGTCTGAAGGAGGGTCTCGACCCGAGACGTCAGCCATGCCTTTTCTCCAGAGACGTTGCCTGGCCTCAGATGTTATCTGTGTGGAAGATGCACGTTCTCCCTGTGACCACATAGGATTCCTCCGGGTGCTCCGGTTTCCTCCCATATCCCAAAGATATGCGAATTTGTAGGTTAATTGGCTTTGGTAAAAATTGTTCCTGGTGTGTAGGATAGTGCTAGTGTACGGGGTGACTGCAGGTTGGCGCGGACTCGATTGGCCGAAAGACCTGTTTCCGTGCTGTATCATTATAGTCTAAATCTGATTGTAAACAGATTTTGGGTGAACATAAATTTATAATAATTTTATTCAATGTCATATTTGGCAAATTCAGGTAACTGGATTTCTCCGTATCAAGACTGTATATCATCCATCTATTTTTCTCTGCCCATTAGCACAGCTAATGGGCCGAATGGTCTAATTCTGCTCCTACCACTTATCCCACACACTAGGGACAATTTACAATTTTACCGAATCCAATCAACTTACAAACCCGCACGTCTTTGAAAAGTGGGAGAAATGGAGCATCCGGAGAAAGCCCACGTGGTCGTAGGAGGAGCGGACAAACTCTGTACAGAGAGCACCCGTAGTGAGGATAAAACCTGGGTCTCTGGCGTTGTAAGGTAGCAACTCTACCGCTGCGCCACTGCGCTGCCCACCTACCTAAAGGTCTTCAACTTGAAACATTAAGTCTGTGCCTTTTTTCAAAAACGTTTGATAAAGCTATTGAGATCTGGAGCATTCCTATTCCCCCCCCCCCCTTTTTTTTCCCTTACAAGCATTCTTTAAACATGACCATTTTCCCTTACTTCCCTTAGAATGAGTGCTCGTAGTATTTCCTAATTTTATATATGTAGTTCAGTACATTTGGAATAAAATTGCCAAGGTAACCAGTCATTAATTCTTAATGTCCAAAACTCCTTTCAGCTGTAGAATGTGATTAAAAGGACTCAACAAGTTCAGTGAAGTTAATTACTTTAGTTGAACAAGGACTAACTAGGGATCTTATAGTAGACACCAACATCTACCCTTCTTTGCAAGCTGAAGTGTGAAATTATTCCTTCACTTTAATAGAGTGATTGTTTGTAAGTTAACGCGCATGCATTGCTTATTTAGGATGAAGGAGGGGAGAGGCCACAAACATGGGAACTGTGAGGCAAAGGGAATTGGTGCCAGGAGGAAGAATTTGGGAAGATATTCAGGATAGTTTGCAGGAGACACAGAGGAATAATTCAAATTTAAGGGGCTCTGTTCCAGTGTTGCTGGTCCCATTGTCGGGGGGGGGGTCGGTGCGGCGGTGGATAATGGCGCCGACCGACGGACGAGACGGACACGTAAAGTGGGGCGTCGGCAGCGGTGGGGCCTCGGCGGCGAAGTCTCACGGGTCGACCCGCGGTCAACGGTCCATGAGAGTGTGGGAGGGACCGCCGTGAGGGGGGGGGGGTGAGAAGAACAATGGACAATGGGGCATTGTGGAGGGAGGGGGGCGAGGGAGGGAGAACAAAGGACAATGGAGACCCAGCGTGGGGGAACCGTTGGGGGGGGGGGGGTGATCAATGGAGGAGCCGGCATGCTTTGTAACTTTGTCTGCGCCGTTTGTGGCTACTATTGGGTATGCAAACAAAGAATTTCACCGTGCCTTGTCACGTTGGACAATAAAATATTCCATCCCATTCTATTCCATTCCTTTGAGGAAGAAATGTGGAATCATTGCACTGTGCTTTGAAGTGACACCTAGAATGGGAGACTTCAATTAAGCGGATGCAGCACCTACAAAACTGAGCTGCTCGCTGAAGCCTCGCTCTCTAGGTGGGAAATTACTAAGTAATGAGATCCCTTAATTAGTTGTCAAATTTAAGTCTGTAACTGGCATTTACAAGCCTTCATTTATTACCCATGAAATGACTGTGCGCAATTCTCAAGCAGTCCAAAATAACACAAGAACGACAGGGGGAAGCAAATTCGATAAACCCATCTTACAGAAGCACGTAAGATTCTTAAAAAGGATGGGACAGGCTAGATGCAGGAAAAATGTTCCCGATGTTGGGGGAGTCCAGAACCAGGGGTCATAATTTAAGAATAGGGGGTAGACCATTTTAGGACTGAGATGAGGAAAAGGTTCTTCATCCAGAGAGTTGTGAATCTGTGGAATTCTCTGCCGCAGTGGGCAGTGGAGGCCAATTCACTGGAATGTTTTCAAGAGAGAGTTAGATTTAGCTCTTAGGGCTAAAGCAATCAAGGGATATGGGGAAAAAGCAGGAACGGGGTACTGATTTTAGATGATCAGCCATGATCACTTTGCTGGCTCGAAGGGCTGAATGGCCTACTCCAGCACCTATTTTTCTGAATCTGAATCTGAAGAAGGGTCTCGACCTGAAACGTCGCCCATTCCTTCTCTCCATGGATGTTGCCTCACTCGCTGAGTTACTCCAACATTTTGTGTCTACCTTCGATTTTACCCGCATTTGCAGCTCTTTCTTAACTCTATTTCTATGTTTCTTTCTATGTTTCTACAACTAATACTGGAAGGGAGATAACTTGTGCTAATTCAGTATAACGAAGCAAAGATCAAGCGCTGTTTGGTTTAGTTTAGAGATACAGCACGGAAACAGGCCGACCAGTGATCCCAGCAAATGTATACTATCCAACACACACCAGGGCCAATTTTTACAATTTTACCAAGCCTACAAACCTGTAGGTCTTTGGAGTGTGGGAGGAAACCGGAGATCCTGGAGAAAACCCACGCCGGTCACGGGGAGAACGGACAAACTCCGTACAGACAGCACCTGCAGTTCAAATCGAACTCTGGCACTGTAAGGCAGCATCTCTACCGCTGCGCCACAGTGCTGGCCTTTCTTCTTCCAGGGTGTGTTAATTTCAGCTGAGATCCTTTCAAAAGGTCATCGGAAAGGAACAAGCAGTCAGCAGTTACTGACTAGAGATGACAGGGTAGGATTTGGCTGCATCCATTCCCGAGACCATTCTTGGCACTGTCTTATATTGTCCAACTAAAACAAATAGCTTGAAGACGTTGATACTTGTTTAAGGAAGAACTGCAGATGCTGGAAAAATCGAAAGTAGACAAAAATGCTAGAGGAACTCAGCGGGTGAGGCAGCATCTATGGAGAGAAGGAATAGGCAACGTTTCGGGTCGAGACCCTTCTTCAGACCTCCGCTCCGATCAGAATGAGAGATCTTAGTCGTCTAGCCGAGATGACTCAAAACAAACAGACTCCCAAATGTATCAGTAATGGGCCTGTCCCACTTAGGCGATTTTTCGGCGGACTGCCGGCAACTGTCAAGTTGCCGACAGTCGCCTGAAAAGCCGGGAACTGGACAGAGTGTCAGAGTGGACCACACACACACACACAAACACATCGCTTCCTTCACCAGTCCATGTGAATTTTTTAGACAGAGCTAAAAAATTCACATGGTGCAAAGCCTAGGTGATACAGACACACACCACGATGAACAGGAAGGTTGGTGCAGTAAAAAGACGCTAAAGCAGTGTACGGTGTCCTTTAAAAGAGGGGAGAGGGGGAGGAGAGGGGGGAGAAGGAGTGAAGACAACATTTAAGAAGCCAGAGATACACAGCTGTGAAGCTCGGCGGACATTTAACATTACCGGTCGGTTATCCTTGGTTCTGAAAACTACTGCTTACCTTTTTTTTTCTCCCAATGAGCCAATGAAATTCACCGATCAGCACCGGCTACAATCTACGAGAACCTCCGAGAACCTTCAACCTTCAACCTTCGACCTCCTGGCAACCCACTAGGACCTCCTGGCGACCCACCTACGGCAGGAGAATTCTCGCTACTCTCCATGGCGGCTTCATTCTGGTCGCCGCTATGTTGAAAAATTTATGGCGACCATAATGAGGCCACGACTAGTTCCCGGAATGCGGGAACTCCTCACGACACACGACCGTGTGAAAATAGACAATCAGTTTACTGCGTCTTACAAAGATGAACACAAAATGTTGGAGTAACTCCGCGGGTCAGGCAGAGACTCTGGGGAAAAGGAATAGGTGACGTTTCGGGTCGAGACACGTCTTCAGTCTTACTGCTTCTTACACTCTTTTAACCTTAAATTACCGACGCCAACAATAGGATCCAAGAAAGACCAAAAGCGACATAGGCCATGAGAGGAATAGTTCAGGTGAACACACGGTGTCTCGTGCCCAGAGTAGGAGAATCGAGAACCCGGGGACATAGGTTTAAGGTGAGGGGGGAATGATTTAATAGGAACCTGAGAGGTAATTTATTCACACAAAGGGTGGTGGGTGTATGGAACGAGCTGCCGGAGGAGGTAATTGAGGCAGTTACTATTGCAACGTTTAAGAAACATTTAGACAGATACTTGGATAGGACAGGTTTGGAGGGATATGGGCCAAACCCCGGCAGGTGGGACGAGTGTAGATGGGACAGGTTGGCCGGTGTGCGCAGGTTGGGCTGAACGTTGTAAGACTCCATGACCAGCAATCCAACTTTGAGCCCTGAAAGTTTCTACAACTTAACACGCAGGGTACTAATATACTTAACAAGGCTTCTAACCAGCCTCTCTTCCATTGACTCTTTTTACACCTCACGCTGCCTCGGCAAGGCCACCAGCATAATCAAAGACGAGTCGCACCCCGGCCACTCCCTCTTCTCCCATCAGGCAAAATGTATAGAAGTATGAAAATGCACACCTCCAGATTCAAGGACAGTTTCTTCCCAGCTGTTATCAGGCAACTGAACCATCCTACCATCAGCTAGAGATCAATCCTGAGCTACCATCTACCTCATTGGAGACCCTCGGACTGTCTTTGATCGGACTTTACCTTGTACTAAACATTATTCACGTTATTGCCTTTATCATGTATTGGCACACTGTGGATGGCCTGATTGTAATCATCTATTATGTTTCCGCTGACTGGTTAGCACGCAACAAAAGCTTTACGCTATACCTCGGCACATGTGACAATAAACTAAACTCAACTCAAAAAGTATTTGCTGTGGCCACCATTTTGAAACTATGTGCGGACATTCAGCTCGCATATATTGGATAAACAAAGCCAAATTTCACATCCCTGGAGCGAAGACAAGTAATTGTTAAAAATATTCGATGACAGGAATTGATAATTCATGAATTTAGTTGCAATATCTTAGTTTGCGCAAATATACTAACAACTGACAGGAATTGTTCAAAATCAGACACAAGTGATCTTACCAATGGAGCAAAATACACATAGTGACTCCCGAATTTCATTTAGACAGTTACATTGTGGATAAAGATTTACAAACACGTGCGATACAAGGTGGAAAATAGGATCTGATC
>CM075981.1:75271785-75400952 GCA_038087875.1 Malacoraja senta
CTCCGGTTTCCCCACCAGACAGAGGGTGGTGGGTAGATGGAACAAGCTGCCATAGGAGGTAGTTAAGGCAAGTACCATATTAACAGTTGAAGTACATTTGGACAAGGATACGAACAGGAGACTGTGAGAGGGACATGGGCCAAACACGGGCAGGTGGGACTAGTGTAGATGGGGCATCTTTGTCAGAATGGGCAAGTTGGGGCCGAAGGGTCTATTTCCATGCTGTGTGACTCTATGCAAGGTTCCCTACAAGTGGCGAGTCAGGTGGACAGGGTGGTGAAGAAGATACTTGCCTTCATGGGCAAGCGGACTGAGAACAAAGGTTGGGGCATCGTGATACATCTGTACAACTCGTTGGTAAGGACCACACTTGAGTACTGTGCACAACTCTGGTCACCAAGCCACAGGAAGGATGCCATTGAGAAAGGCTACAAATGAGATTCACCAGGAATGTTACCTGGGCTGGTAGACTTGATATGGGGAGAGGTTGGATAATCTGGGGCCTTTTCCTTTCGAGAGTGGGAGGATGAGGTGTGACCTTATTGAGGTATACAAGTTCACGAGGAGCATGATTTAAACTACCATTCACAAGTAAGGTATGTGCCGTAATAAGCACCGGCAGTGGCTCTGACATCCACCATCATGAAGTGCTTTGAGAGACTGGTGTTGGCGCATATTAACTCCAGTATCCAAATTGACACAACATTAAACCAAGTTATAAAAGTTTAGATTAGTTTAGAGATACAGCCTTGAAACAGGTCCTTCGGCCCACCGAGTCCACGTTGACCATCGTCACACGTTCACAATAGTTATATGTCCCGCTTTCGCATCCGACACACTAGGGCAATTTACAGAGTTCAATTAACCTGGAAACCTCTACGTCTTTAGAATGTGGGAGAAAATCGGAGCACCCGGAGAAAACCCACGCGGTCACAGGGAGAACGTACAAATTATTTTGCGGGCTGCACGGCGGCGCAGCGGTAGAATTGCTGCCTTGCAGCGCTTACAGCACCAGATACCCGGGATCGATCTGGACTATGGGTGCTGTCTGTACGGAGTTTGTACGTTCTCCCCGCAACAGAGGAGTTCACACAGAGTCTGTGGAATTCTCTGCCTCAGAAGGCGGTGGAGGCCGGTTCTCTGGAAACTTTCAAGAGAGAGCTAGATAGGGCTCTTGAAGATAGCGGAGTCAGGTGATATGGAGAGAAGGAAGGAACGGGGTACTGATTGGGGATGATCAGCCATGATCAAATTGAATGACGGTGCTGGCTTGAAGGTCCGAATGGCCTACTCCTGCACCTATTGTCTATTGACTATTGACCTCGTGGGTTTTCTCTGAGATTTTCGGTTTCCTCCCACGTACAGGTTTATAGGCTAATTGGCTTGGTATAAATGCAAAAATTGTCCCTAGTGGGTGTAGGATAGTGTTAATGTGTGGGGATCGTTGGTCGGCGCGGATTCAGAATGCTGCTGCTCGAGTCCTCACTAAGACCAAAAAAGTAGATCACATTACTCCAGTTCTGAGGTCTTTACACTGGCTTCCTGTCTGTCAAAGAATTGATTTTAAAATACTACTGTTGGTTTACAAAGCACTGAATGGTTTAGGGCCAAAATACATTTCTGATCTTCTGCTTAGCTACGAACCACCCAGACCTCTCAGATCATCTGGGACAGGTCTGCTCTGTGTCCCCAGAGTCAGAACTAAACATGGAGAGGCAGCATTTAGTTTTTATGCACCACATATCTGGAACAAACTCCCAGCAAACTGCAGGTCTGCTGCAACTCTCAGCTCTTTTAAATCTAGACTGAAGACTTTTCTGTTTGCCGCTGCCTTTCAGTAAACAATACAATTTATTAATTACCTATACTGCACTGTAACTTCTATTCCTGGTTTTATTCTATTTTAAATATTTTATTTGATTGCTTTTAATTTTGTAATTATTTTATCTGAATAATCTAATAATCATTTTATATCTAAATGTCATTTTATATGTGTTTCTTTCAAATGCTTTAAATGTTTTATGTAAAGCACTTTGAATTACCTTGTGGTTGAAAGGTGCTATACAAATAAACTTGCCTTGCCTTGCCTTGCCTTGCCTTGCCTTGCCTTGCCTTGCCTTGCCTTGCCTTGCCTTGCCTTGCCTTGCCTTGCCAAAGGGCCTGTTTCCGTGCTGTATCTCTAAACTAAACTAAACTCTACTGCTGCACCACTGTGCTGCCAAAAGCTTGTAGAATGTAGACAAATGGATAAAGGATTTGAAGGAGAATGTGGATTTCGATCTGCTTGAAGCATTGGGGAAGAGGAAGGAAAAGCGTGGAGCTCAGAGTGAGAATACATCACATCTCGGGAACTTAAATACATTCTCTGTGCAAGACAGGCTTTGCCATTACAAATCCAAGCGTGCAAGGGGTATTTAATAATTAATAACCCCTAAGAGCTATTTACATTTTGCTAATATGACTTTAAGCAGTGCCTCAATTAAACCCGAATAGCATGAAGCCAAAGATTGTAGCTACATCAGAGCTAAAAAGGACATTAAAATTTTTTAAATAAAATTGCCTAGCTGTCTGGGTATCCATCTCTCTGATAAAGCAGTGGCTTTGATCCATCTGCATTCAGTTTTGCGAGTAAAGTCTGTGCCCCCGGGAGTAAAATTATGCTGTCACTTTGTATGTTAAGGCCGCCCCTGACACTGCGAGCTGGACTTGACGGCCTAGTTCGAGGTCTGCAGTAAATCAGCCTGGATCGGAGGTACAGGATCTTGTGAGCAGCCGAACAGGTAATGAGTGTGGTGCAGACTATTAACTATTAACTATTAATAGAGTTGCAAACTATTAACAGACTTACACAAAGCCAAGTGTAGCCATTCTTCCAGTTTGAAACACCTCTCTGTTTGATGAGCACTTCAAAAATCTGTAAGTCTTCCACGCTCAGCGGAAGCAGTCTTATCTTACATTTCTTAAGGAAAATTTACGAGTATGTTGCCAGTAGTCGTGGGTCTGAACTCTAGGGAGAGATTTAGTTTAGTTTAGTTTAGTTTAGAGATGTAGCAGGGGAAACAGGCCCTTTGGCCCACCGATTCCGCGCCGACCAGTGATTCCCGCGCACGAGCACTATCCCACACACTACAGTTTTTACCGAAGCCAAATTAACCTACAGACTTGTATGTCTTTGAAGTGTGGTAGGAAACCAGAGCACTTGGGGATGGAGAGAATGTACAAACTCCGTACAGACAGCACCCGACCCCAAAAGGTCACCTCCTCCATTTGTTTCACAGATGCTGCCTGACCCGTTGAGTTACTCTAGCATTTTGTGTCTATCTCAAATATCACTTTATACTTGACTAAAAAACATGACTTTGCCAAGTCTCAGTCCCCCACCTGATCCCAGCTGTGTTACTGCTGCTGCTGTTAATTGACCAGCTTGGACAAGCTCTCGTAAAATAAATCCAATGAAAACACAAATATTGGAAGGCTGAATGGCACTGGAAACCAAAATAAAAACTACAGTGATGAAACAAAACAAAAGGGTGACGTTCCTGACAATGTCGACAGCAGGCATAGATAGAGTGGATGTGGAAAGAATGTTTCCACTAGTGGGAGAGTCTAGGGCCAGAGGTCATAGCCTCAGATTTAAAGGGTGCCCTTTTAGAAAGGAAGTGAGGAGGAACTTCTTTAGTCAGAGGGTAGTTAGTCTGTGGAACTCATTGCCACAGAGGGCTGTGGAGGCCAAGTCAGTGGATATTTTTAAGACAGAGATAAACAGATTCTTGATTAGAACAGGTGCCAAGGGCTATGGAGAGAAGGCAGGAAAATGGAATTAGGAGGCAGAGATCAGTCGTGATGGAATGTATGGGCCGAATGGCCTATAACTTGTGAACTTGTGAACTTGTGAGCAACAGCATAAGTTTGTATTCATATGACATCTTAAATACTCCAACAGGAATGTGATTAAATAAAATTTGATACACAGGAAGAAATAGAACATTGAACATGGACCATGCAACAGTACAGCACAGGAACAGGCCCATCGGCCCACAATGTCTGTGCTGAACATGATGCCAAGTTAAACTAATCACCTCTGCCTGCACATGGTCCACCTCACTCCATTACTTGCATGTGGGTGTTTCCGTAAATACAGCACTCAGTAGTGAAACTGAAGGTCTCCCAACATCCAGGTTATTTTCCTGTTTTTTATGTAATATTCCCATTGTTTCATATCCTGTATTTTAGTAATACAGATCATGGTGTATGGCCAAAATAATGAGATGAAGCAAAAATAAATAAATCTGTTTTTGCAAAGAAAAATATCAGATATGTCCCTGTGTTTCCTTGTCTTTTTTTGTGACATTTTTCAAGTAGGATTTCATCAAATCCTGAGGCTAATTTATATCAGAAAGATCACATTAATTTTGCAATTTACATAAGCCAAATTCCGATTATGCTTATGATTTTTATCTTTTTTTCAGCCGATAAGATGGTTTTCTGATGTCCCCAAGTTGTTGCAGCACAACGTGAGTAGCAGTGTCCATGTGGGCACGTGGGAAATGTGTGAATTAAAAGCAGAGAAACCAGTTTTTATATTTATTGTTTCTTTTTTTATTGTTTATATTTTGTTTTTAAGCTTGTCATTGAAAGACTTAATAATGAATAGAACTTAAAATCATGAAATAAAAATTTATTTTGCTCACCTATTTTAGCGATATCTCATTCTGTTGTCCCCCCCCCTTGAGTAATGTCGTGAATGTTGTTTGTAGCGTTATAACGGGGGGGTTTTCGCAGTCGCGATTTTAAAAGATTTCAAACCATGCGATTATAATGACCCTGGCGTGAACTATGGGCCTCGTGGTGGGTTAGGTGCCAACATTTTGTAAGGGAGCTTCGATATCGGTAAAGGCGCTGTCCCACTTGCCGATTTTTTCGGCGACTGCCGGGCGTCATTGACTAACGTATCAGGGTCGCCGAAAGATTTTGAACATTTGAAAATCCAGCGGCGACAAAGAAAATGTTGCGACACTTGAGGAAACACTTCAATACGCTTCAATACGTCGTCACGTTGAATGTTCATTAAACGCCAGACATTCTTTAATACAATTTAAAGTAATACATAGGTTACATTATTCAAAAACAAAACTACATAAAATTTTTCAACATATCTCACCTATATGTGATAAATGTCAACATTTAGAAGCTACCTTATCTCATATGTTTGCAAACTGTATAAAAATTAAAAAATTCTGGGTAAATATTTTCAGTATAATATCTAAAGTAACCAGCACACAATTGGACCCAGATCCAAAATTAATAATACTTGGAATATTAGAATTAAATCAAACATTTAGAACAACACAAAGAAACTTTATTGATTATAGTTTAATAACAGGAAAAAAATTAATTCTAAAATTTTGGAAAGGCCCTACGACCCCCACAATCAAAATGTGGATTATAGAAATGACGGAGACCTTAAACGTGGAAAGAATCAGATTCTCCCTGTTGGACAAACAGGAATTATTCGTTGGAACATGGTCTCCTTTTATTGATTACTTAAAGGGTCAGAACAGTTCAGCACAGGAACCTGACTAGCACCCGGGCTAAAGAATGGATGAAATGCTATATTTAGAAATGTACGAATATATCTCGAATGAAGTTTTCTATTTTAATAAATTTTTCCATTCTTCTTTAACTATCTTTTTTATTTTTTTTTATTTTTTATTTTTTGTTTTTCTTCTCTTTCTTTTCTTTCTTTACTTCATCTTTCTCTTTAGTTCTATTTAGTTTTAAAAAAAAGGCAAAAGGTATTGGAGACAATGTAATAATAATTGACAATATTATCAATTTAAAAATGTAAGACTGTAATGATGTAACTAGGTTGTGTACGTATCTCCAATAAAAAAATATTTTAAAAAAAATAAAAAAAAATACGTCGTCACGTTGCATCACGCCGCGAATTTTTCGGTGATCCACTACGTCAGTCAATGCTGCCGACAGTCGCCGAAAAAAATTGGCAAGTGGGACAGGCCCTTAAGTGTCCCATATCCTCTTCTTCTTGCATATGGTGTACACAGCCTAAAGTTGAAGATCAAGTGGCATGAAAAACGATATCTATTTATATGTGCATGTCGGGTCGAAACAGGGTGGATCGTATGAAGGTTGCAATCTTCCACCTCAGTCCCATATGTCTTATATGTTTTATAAATAATTTTAATTCCTTTTTTTTTCCCTTCAAATTTTGAAAAGATTAAATTTTGGTCAAATTTTGATCACAAATTATCTCAAAAAGGATCATAGGTAGGCCCATTTTTAATTCTGTGGTATTTCATTATGATTTAATAACTTTCAAATTTGGCCACCCATGTCACAGGTTGGTCGTCTTATTTACGGAAACACCCATATCCCTTGGCCTATTCAAAAGCCTCTTAAATGCAGCTATCGTACCTGTATCCACCATTAAAGCAGTTAATGGTACCACAAGAAGGGAAGAACAGTTTCTAGGCTATCAACTACAAGATTCGGGTATTACAAAATTAAACATAGGCCCCCTTCGGTCATGGCTGACCATGGGTGTCTCCAGGGTTGGAGGACGCCAGTGCGTGACTTTGTTTAACGTGGGGAGACTGGTGCACAGACAGCCACCCCGCGGTCCTTGACAGATCTGGGTCAGGATCCAGTGGCATGGAGTCCAAGACGACCGTAGACCCTTTTCTGCTGCAGCCTTCATCCGCCTTCCGAGCCGTTGTGACGCTCCACTAAAGTCAGCCATCGTCCTCCGCCTGTTCCACCGTTGAGGTCTTGGTTGGATTGGCTTTTTGTCAGAGTGTTCCCCCTCGATCTTACTGCCATGGGTGGCCCTACCAGGAGCATAGCTCCAGACGGCATCGCTCTCAGGATCTCAGGACCACACAAGCGTCTCCACCACGACAAGGTGACAATCCATGGAGAAGCAAAAAAAAAATTTAAATAAAATGCTTAAAGTGAATCGGACTGCATACTTTGTTTTTGAAAATGTCCATGCTTTCATAGAGGCTGCGATTCTTGATCCCACTGAAAGTCTCTACCCAAAGCAGGAGGCTGAAATATTTGGGTTTGTCCCTCAGGCTTCTCGTCCAAATGTAAGTGAAGGACTGTGGTGTAAACCTTCCTGTTAACATTAGAGATCTGACTTAACAGCTTGTTTTCATATGTCAAGGTAGACGATGAGTTGACAACTTGACATGATTAGTTTAGTTTGGTTTAGTTTAGAGATACAGCATGGAAACAGGCCCTTCAGCCCACTTTTGATGATATCCCACTTTCACGTCCATTCGCCCACACACACCAGCGGCAATTTACAGGGGCCTATTCGCCGACAAACCCGCACTGGGAGGAAACAGGAGCACCCAAAAGAAACCCACGCTGTCACAGGGAAAACGTGTAAACTACACACAGACGACAGATGGCGCAATGGGCTAAGTGTTCGGCTGGCAACCGGAAGGTAGCCGGTTCGAATCCCGCTTGGAGTGCATACTGTCGTTGTGTCCTTGGGCAAGACACTTCACCCACCTTTGCCTGCGTGTGAATGTGTGTGAATGTGTGTGAGTGATTGGTGGTGGTCGGAGGGGCCGTAGGCGCAGATTAGCAGCCACGCTTCCGTCAGTCTGCCCCAGGGCAGCTGTGGCTACAGAAGTAGCTCACCACCACCGAGTGTGACTGAGGAGTGAATGAATAATGCGATGTAAAGCGCCTTGGGTATTAGAAAGGCGCTATATAAATCCCATCCATTATTATTATTATTCATTATTACCCGAGGTCAGGATCGAACCTGGCTATCTGGCACAGTGAGGCAGCAGCTCTACCAGCTGCACCACTCTGCTGCCTTAGATGATGCCTGCTTCTTCTGAAGTTCATTGTTAATTTGTTGCCGTCTTTCTGGAATTGATATGAATTTAATTTGGTCTTCTGTACGTGGGTGCACTGATGTTGTACAGTGACTCGCCATGCAGCCTGTCTCCTTCAAGCGCACCACTATTTTAGTGTTGTAAATGTAATTGCCGTTTTCCCCTCAAAGTGAAGGATGCTTACAATTTTTGCATTAACTTTCCTCTGCCACTATTCCACTCATTCAAAGACATCGTGTAATTTACAGGTCCACGATTTTCCGACAACTGATGGTCCATTAATAATCCGGACAAAATTACAAGTGCACGCATGAATTCCCCCCCCCCCCCCCCCCCTCCGGAAATCCCCGGAAAATGTGGCACCTCGGCCGGGAGAGGCAGCCAATCTCGACCTCATTGGGACTTCCACGGCCGATCGGCGGGTTGAATTTTCCCTCTGTGGCTGGGACTCTGGAACTCCGGAACTCCAGAACTCTGGCCTGGCCGGAGCTGGTGGATGGCGTCCCATAGCCGACTTCCGAGGCCGACTTTGCGGGCCGGTATCATAAGATCATGTGATAGGAGTAGAATTAGGCCATTGGGCCCATCATGTCTACGCCATTCAATTATGGCTGATGTATCTCTCCCTTCGAACCCTATTCTCCTGCCTTCTCCCCATAACCCCTGACACCTGCGCTAATCAAGAATCTATCGATCTCTGCCTTAAAAATATCCACTGACTTGGCCTCCACAGCCTTCTGTGGTAAATAATTCCACAGATTCACCACCCTCTGACTAAAGAAATTCCTCATCATCTCCTTCCTAAAGGAACATCCTTTAATTCAAAAGGCCTTCTAGTCCTAGCCTCTCCCACTAGTGGAAACATCCTCTCCACATCCAGTCTATCTAAGCCTTTCACTATTCGAGTAGGCCATTTGGCCCTTCAAGCCATTCAATATGATCACGGCTGATCATCCACAATCAGTACCCCGTTCTTGCCTTCTCACCCTATCCTTTGACTCCGCTATCTTTAAGAACTGTTTAACTCTCTCTTGAAAGCATCCAGAGAATCGGCCTCCACTGCCTCTGAGGGCTTTCTTATGTAATGCTGAGGCTTTATCAGGCTCTGGTGAGGCCACATTTGGAATATTGTGCGCAGTTCTTGGCCCGATATCTGAGAAACAACTGTGGCTCAAGAGAAACAATGAGGAAACTGTAGTGAAAAGTTCTCCACATTGTTTCTCTTGAGTTCACACCTTCGCTAGCTAACAATGGTCGTACCAGGCATCGCCTGGCCTGAGGTCATTTATGGCTGGCCCTGGTCGGTCCTGGTCTTTTCTCTCCTCCAACTCTGCACCTCCCCTCCCCCTCCCCCCCATTCCCACACTTTGAGTCTGAAGAAGGGTCCCACCCGAAACATCACCCATCTCCTTCCTCCAGAGATGCTGCCCGACCCCCGAGTTACTCCAGCACTCTGCGTCTATCATTGGCATCACAAAGACCAAGCGCATGCACAGTGGCCCTGTGGCCTCCATCTGTGCTGCAAATTGCTTGATTCCAAGCAAAATAGTCTGACTAAAAAGCAATACAAGTACTTATGTTGTGATTCCAGTTTTGAGCGACCTTTACATGCGGCCTCCTCCTACATTTGTTTTTTGTGCTTCCCAGACGGATCTCATGGGAGGGAAAAGAGGGAAAATGCCTGGAGATGTTATGTTAAACTTTGTGGAACCTTGCTTTGACCACACATGGAGCACCGCGCACAGTTCTGGTCCCTGTATCGTGTAAAATAACAAACACTTTGCCAAATATGTAATGGAATGAAATGCCAGAATTGAAAGGTCAGGAAAAGATGAGAGATAGTCTAACAGGGGGCTTTAAGTCAACAAGAGGGCATGATAGTGTTAAAGTCCAGAGGGAAGGATGAAATTGGATTCCTTAGTAGTTGGGTGTTGATTTTGTATGTGTTTCATATCGACGCACGTATTAATAGTCTGACTTAGGATGGTAACATTCAACTGTTTATCCATAGAATGGACCAAAAGTGACTTCAGTCTCCACCCAGTGCTGATTTTAAGCCATGCTCTGAAATGGGTTTAACTAACATAGTCAACTTGCACGGAGAACTCAGAGTCTCTGAGTTGTTTAACTGGGATCCCAGTTAAGTTAAGGATTAGGTTTATTGATGTCACGCCTATCAAGGAACGGTGAAAAGGTTTTAATTTAGCTTGGAGATACAGCATGGGAACAGGCCGTTCAGCCCACCGAGTCGGTACTGACCAACGATCTCCCGTACTCCAGTCCTGCGATATTCCAGTTTCGCACCCTACACACTAGGTGCAATTTACAGAAGCCAATTAACCTACAAACCTGCACATCTTTCTAATGTGGCAGGAAGCCGGAGCACCTGGAGAAAGCCCACAGGGTTACAGGGAAAAACTACAAACTCCGTACAGCCAGCACCCTTAAACCCCTGTCCCACGGTACGAGTTCATTCCAAGTTCTCCCAAGTTTGCCCTGATTCGAACTCGGAGATTTACGGCAATGGCCACTCGTCGGTACTCGGGGCTCTCGTGGACATTTTTCATCATGTTGAAAAATCTTCACGAGTCTTCCTGTGCTTACCTGCCGTTAGTGAGTCTTCCCAAGTACCTGCCGTTAGCGGTAAGAGACGTCCTCGAGCTCCGACGTACCCGCTACGTTCATTCTCCGTGCTTGCCACGAGTTTGATTTTTTTAAAACTCGGGAGTGCTCTTGGAATGATCTCGCACCGTGGGACAGGGCTACTAGTCAGGATCAAGCCCTGGTCTCTGGCGCTGTAAAATAGCAACCCTACCGCTGTGCCACTGTATCTGTCACAAGTACAATCCAATTCTAATCGAATAATATTGTACATGAATGCAATCTAGCTAAACGCAGGTTCGATCCTGACTACGGGTGCTGTCTGTCTGGAGTTTGTATGATCTCCCCTTGACCACGTGGGTTTTCTCCGGGTGCTCTGGTTTCCCCCCCACACTCCAAAGACATGCAGGATTGTAGGTTAATTGGCTTCGGTAAAATTGTAAATTGTCCTCTAGTGTGTAGGATAGTGCTAGTGTACAGGGTGGTCGCTGGTCGGCACGGAGTCAGTGGGCCAAAGTGACAGTTTCCTCACCGTCTGAAGTCTAAAGCCTAATTGAACTATTCTCGCATTTAAAAAAATCAAGAATGAAAAAGTTCAATTGATTGTAAAATATTGATTTGATTATATTGATCAGCAGACAAATCTCAGTCAACCACATAGTCTACTTCAGCCCCTGTTTCTTATCTTTTTAACCTTTGGACTCTCAAGTAAAGTCACAATCAATTCCTAATACTTCTTTGAATATTATGTGTAGTTAGGTTTAGGTTCAAGGTTTAATATTGTCATGTGTATCAGGGTACAGTGAAAAAGATTTTATTTGCATGCTATCCAATTATATCAGGTAATATCTATCTATCTATCTATCTATCTATCTATCTATCTATCTATCTATCTATCTATCTATCTATCTATCTATCTATCTATCTTCTATCTATTATATAAAACTCTGTGGCTGCCATCCGTCCATCCGTCCGTCCGCCTGCTTGACTTGTGCCACCCAGCCCCTTTGATACCGCCCTACGCCCACACCGCACGCAGAAACGCTGATATTGTTTTCAATTTCGAAAGAGATGCCACCCAGCCCCTTTGATACCGCCCTGCGCCCACACCGCACGCAGAAACGCTGATATTGTTTTCAATTTCGAAAGAGATTTCATTTTGCTTTACGAATAGCTACTCCTGATTAAATTCCGTTGTGTTTATGTACACTTTTTAAAATAAAATACTTCTCCCCCCCCCCCCAACATTTCAAAATGTTAAACAAACAGCTCTCAGCCATAGAATGTTAGTGAAGTTTCAATTGTGTGATGTCACAATGCCCGATCCTCACACATGTCCAATCGGAATGGATCCATTTACATATGCCTTGGCAGCAGCCCCAGCCCCAGCCCCTCCCCCCCAACCCCACAGCCAGTGTTGAAGGGCGTCGCCACCTGTGTGGTAATAGAGAAAGAGGATTGGGGGTGATAGGAATGGGAACAGATGGACTGTCCCTACCCCTCCTACTTCCACTCTCCCTCCCCACTCTTCCCCCTCTCTCCTCTCCACCTCCCTCCACTCCCACCCCCTCTCTTCCCCCTCCACCCACCCCTCTTCACCCCCATCTCCCCCCACCCCCTTCCCCTTTCTCTTGCACCACTCCCTGCTACCCCTCTGCCCCTCAATCCCCACTCTTCCCCTCTCCCTCACCCACCTCTCTCCCTCCCCCCTCCCTCTCTCCCTCACTTCCCCCTACTCCTCTCCCCTTCCCCTCATCCCCTCTCTCCACCTCTAACATCCCCTCCCCCCCTCTCCCCCTTCCTGCACTCCCCGCTCTCCTCCCACTCCCCCACTCTCCTCCCCTCCCTCTCCCCCACCCTGCTCTCTTCTCCTCACCAATCGCTCCCCTTTCCTCCTCCCCCTCGCCCCTCCCTCCCCCTCTCCTCTTCTCTCCCACCCCGTCTCCCTCTCCCCTCTTCTCTCCCCACCCCGTCTTCCTCCCCCCGCCTGTGTTTTGGGGGTGGTTAGTGTGAGTGTGATGCCGCAGACCTCCCCCCCCCCATCCCGCAAACGCGCGTTGGGAAAACAGCCCGCCAACAGTCTCTCTGTCTTTAAGACGGAACTGCAGATGCTGGAAAATCGAAGAAACACAAAAAAAAAATGTATAACCTCAGCGGATGCAGCAGCATCTATGGATCGAAGGAAATAGGCAACATTTCGGAAAAAAACAGTCTGAGGATGGGCTTCGGCCCAAAGCATTGCCTATTTCCTTCGCTCCATAGATGCTGCTGCACCCGCTGTGTTTCTCCAGGTTTTTTTTGTGTACCAGTCTCTCTGTCCCTCCCTCTCTCTCTCTCTCTCTCTCTCTCTCTGCCCTTCTCTCTTCACAGCCCGCGGCTCGACTCATGCACGCCCGCTCCAACCCACCCTTCACCTCTCTCCCCCATCCTCTCCTTCCTCTCTCCACCCCTCTCCTCTCTCCCCCTCCTCTCTCACCACCTTCCTCTCCCCCCCTCCTCTCCCCCCTCCGAACGTGCTTTGGAGGAAAGGGAGTGGTTAGTGTGACGCCACAGCCCCCCCCCCCCCAAACGCACGTTCGGTGTCCAGACCCAACGGGTCTGCACTTGGTCTAGTATTATATTAAAACTCTGTGGCTGCCATCCGTCCGGCGGTCCGCCTGACGTGCCACAAAGCCCCTTTGATACCGCCCAACGCCCACACCACACGCGGAAACGCCAATATTTTTTTACCATTTCTAAAGAGATTTCATTTATCTTTACGAATAGCCACTCCTGATTAAATTTGGTCGTGTTTATGTACACTTTTTAAAATAAAATACTTCTCCCCCCCCCCCCCCCAACATTTCAAAATGTTTAAAAAAAAAAACAGCTCTCAGCCATAGAATGTTAGTGAACTTTCCATTGTGTGATGTCACAATGCCCGATGCTCACACATGTCCAATCGGAATGGATCCATTTACATATGCCTTTGCAGCAGCCCCAGCCCCAGCCCCTCCCCCTCACCCCCGCAGCCTGTGTCAAAGGGCGTCGTCACGTGTGTGGAAATAGAGAAAGAGGATTGGGGGTGATAGGGAATGGGGAACAGATGGACTGTCCCTACCCCTCCCCCTTCCACTCTCCCTCCCCACTCTTCCCCCTCTCTCCTCTCCCCCTCCCTCCCCTCCCACACCCTCTCTTCCCCCTCCACCACCCCTCTTCACCCCCATCTCCCCCCACCCCCTTCCCCTCTCTCTTGCACCACTCCCCGCTACCCCTCTGCCCCTCACTCCCCACTCTTCCCCTCTCCCTCCCCCACCTGTCCCCCTCCACCCTCCCTCTCTTGCTCTCTTCCCCTACTCCTCTCCCCTTCCCCTCATCCCCTCTCTCTACCTCTAACAGGACTCCCCCCCCTCCCCCGCCTGTGTTTGGGGGATGGTTAGTGTGAGTGTGATGCCGCGGCAACCCCCCCTCCCGCAAACGCACGTTGGGAAAACAGCCCGCCAACAGTCTCTCTGTCTTTAAGACGGAACTGCAGATGCTGGAAAGAAAAAAGTAAAACCTCAGCGGGTGCAGGAGCATCTATGGATCGAAGGAAATAGGCAACGTTTCGGGACAAAAACCCGTCTGAGGATGGGTTTCGGCCAAAAGAGTTGCCTATTTCCTTCGCTCCATAGATGCTGCTGCACCCGCTGTGTTTCTCCAGCTTTTTTTTGTGTACCAGTCTCTCTGTCTCTCACCTCTCTCTCTCTCTCTCTCTCTCTCTCTCTCTCTCTCTCTCTCTCTCTCTTCTCTCTCTCTCTCTCTCTCTCTCTCTCTCTCTCTCTCTCTCTCTCTCTCTCTCTCTCTCTCTCTCTCTCTCTCTCTCTCTCTCTCTCTCTCTCTCTCTCTCTCTCTCTCTCTCTCTCTCTCTCTCTCTCTCTCTCTCTCTCTCTCTCTCTCTCTCTCTCTCTCTCTCTCTCTCTCTCTCTCTCTCTCTCTCTCTCTCTCTCTCTCTCTCTCTCCCCCCCCCCCCCCCCCCCCCCCCCCCCCCCCCCCCCCCCCCCCCCCTTCTCTCTTCACAGCCCGCGGCTCGACTCATGCACGCCCGCTCCAACCCCCCCCTTCACCTCTCTCCCCCATCCTCTCCTTCCTCTCTCCACCCCTCTCCTCTCTCCCCCTCCTCTCTCCCCACCTTCCTCTCCCCCCTTCCTCTCCACCCTCCTCCTCCCCTCCTCACAATTTTTTAAAAAAAACATTAAATTTTCTCTATCTGACCCCACCCACTCGAAACACACCTGAGATGCGAGAGCTATTCGTCAGTGGATAGGGTGAAAGATGGGATAAAAGAAGAAAATTAAAAAATTAAGATAATATCAAGGGGTGTGATGAGTGTGTGTGTTTGTGGGTGCCAGATTCCTACCCCGCAACCGTGCTTTGGAGGAAAGGGGGTGGTTAGTGTGACTCAACAGCCCCCCCCCCCCCCGCAAACGCACGTTCAGTGTCCAGACCCAACGGGTCTGCACCTGGTCTAGTTATATATAAAACAATCAGGCCATACTCAAGTACTATGGATAAGAGTTGGGCGATGGTATTAGATGATGTTCCTTTGAACCAGCACACAAAGACCCACCACATTCTGGCACCATCTTGGCAGGTATGAACAGGGAGTGATAGATATTTTCGTTTAGTCTAGTTTAGAGATACAGGGCGGAAACAGGCCCTTCGATCTACCGAGTCCAAGCCGACTAGCGATCCCCGCACACATACACTACGCTACACACACTAGGGACAATTTACAATTATACCAAAGACAATCAACCTCCAAACTGTACGTCTTTGCAGTGTGGGTGAAAACCGACGATTTCGGAGAAAGCCCACGCAGGTCACGGGGAGAACGTACAAACTCCGTACAGACAAGCACCCGTAGTCAGGATCGAACCTGGGCATCTGACGCCGTGAGGAAGTAGCTCCACCGCCGTGCTGCCGTGCTGCCCACCGCACTGTGGACTGCACGGACATTAATGATGCAGCAGAAGATCTGGAAGGCTTTAGAATTTAACCATGATTATAAGGGATGGTCAAAGAATCTGTGTTACGGTGCAAGTGAGGGTATTTTTGAACTGCCAGCATCTGAAAACTCAAAGCCGTTGCCAAAAAAAAATAATGCAAAATAAGGTAACTGCAAGATGAATCTTTGGGTTTAAAATGTCACAGGTCTGGATCTACTGAATTCAGTTCATACAGTATGAGAATCTCTGAGAGAGGGAACAATGGGGAAGGAGACAGGCGAGTTTCTAAAAAAAAGTAATTGCAGGCATTTCTGTGTCTAATGTAAAATCACAAAACCTGGGAATAATTTGCTTCTGAAATCGGAACTACTGAAGATAAATTGATACATGTTGCTGATTTAGGTATAAAATAAGGGAACATTTACTCAAAGTTTAAATGAAATTTTGGATAAAGACTGGAGGTTGGTTGATACCTGTCCTTTGGGGATATAAAATTGAAAACTGGTCTGACCCTCCAACAGTCCAGCTCTTTGAATTTAGGATAACATTCTAATGAATGTACGTGCAAGATAGCTGCTTATTTCAGGAAATAATAAGCACTCTGAAATAAATAGTCAAAATGCGCTTGTAACAGAGACCAGGTGGGAAGGTTCAATCTAGGTTTTCACTCCAGCTCTTTGTTTCTACCAGCATCTGCAGTTCCTTCCTACGCTTTTCAATTTTTAATACTGTATTGGGAAATAATGGGCAGGCCATTTATAGACAATAGACAATAGACAATAGGTGCAGGAGTAGGCCATTCGGCCCTTCGAGCCAGCACCGTCATTCAATGTGATCATGGCTGATCATCCCCAATCAGTACCCCGTTCCTGCCTTCTCCCCGTATCCTTTGACTCCGCTATTTTTGAGAGGAGATGAGGAAAAACGTTTCCACCCAGAGAGTTGTGAATCTGTGGAATTCTCTGCCTTAGAAGGCAGTGGAGGCCAATTCTCTGGATGCTTTCAAGAGAGAGTTAGATAGAGCTCTTAAAGACAGCGGAATCAAGGGATACGGGGAGAAGGCAGGAACGGGGTACTGATTGGGGATGATCAGCCATGATCACAGTGAATGGCGGTGCTGGCTCGAAGGGCCGAATGGCCTACTCCTGCACCTATTGTCTATTGTCTGACTATTGAAAGGGGCAAACTCAGAGGTAGACACAAAATGCTGGTGTAAATCACTTCAGTGGGTCTGGCGGCAACTCTGGAGAAAAGGGTTCCGACCTGAAACGTCCACCGATTCTTTTTCTCCAGAGATGCCGCCTGACCCGCTGAGTTACACCAGCATTTCGTGTCCATCTTCAGTATGAACCAGCATCAGCAGTTCCTGTCTACACGTACACAGAGGTCATGACCAAGGCAGACTGGCTGCCAATAGGATGTGTAATTTTGATAGTCAGGCAAGTGGAGGTGACAACAGTTAGTTTCAAAGCTGTGCCATTTCTGTGAACAAGTTTTGTTGAGTTTAGTTTATTAACTATTGCCACGTGCACCGAGGTACAGTGAAAACTTTTTTTGTTGCATGGTACCTAGCCTGTGGAATAACTATACTTGATTACAATCAAGCTGTCCACAGTGTACATATACAGGATAAGGGTATAACCTTTAGTGCAAGGTAAAGTCCAATTCAATATAGTTCAACGGTCTCTAATGAGGTCGATGTGAGATCAGAACTGCTCTCTAATTGGTGATGGGATAGTTCAGTCACCTGGTAACAGCAGGGAAGAAGCTGTCCCTGAATGTGGAGGTGTACATGTGTGATGGGAGAGGCGAGAAGAGGGAATAAGACTGGTCCTTGATTGTGCTGGTGGCCTTGCCCAGGCAGCGTGAGGTATAAATGGAGTCAATGGGAGGGAGGCTGGTTTGCAGTTTCTTGCGGAAGGAACAAGAGGAACATTGCACAATAGCCTGGCTGTTAACTAAGACATTGCCCGCGTTTGGCCCATATCCCTCTAGACCTGTCCAATCCATGTACCTGGCTTAATGAGGAATATGTAGAGGAACTACAAGGATACAAAGTGCTGGAGTAACTCAGCAGGTCAGGAAGATCTCCTGAGACCAAGGATGGGTGACCTTTCACAACCGGACCCCTCTTCACCACTGACGAAGGGTCATGACCCAAAACGTCACCTATCCACGTTCTCCAGAGAAGCTGTTAAAGAAGGAAATGCAGATGCTGGAAAATCGAAGGTACACAAAAATGCTGGAGAAACTCAGCGGGTGCAGCAGCATCTATGGAGCGAAGGAAATAGGCAACGTTTCGGGCCAAAACCCTTCTTCTTCTGAAGAAGGGTTTCTGAAGAAGGGTTTCGGCCCGAAACGTTGCCTATTTCCTTCGTTCCATAGATGCTGCTGCACCCGCTGAGTTTCTCCAGAGAAGCTGCCTGACCTGCTGAGTTACTCTCTGAGCTCATTATATCATTCCCTGCTGAGTTCATTATATCCTTTCATGTAACCAACATATGCAGTTCCTTGTCTCCATATGTAAAGGAACCAAGAGGGAACTGGCTTTTTTAAGGTTTTGTCATGATTAATGTCACAGGATTGATCAATGATCTCATTGTAAAGGATCCTTGAGGACAGAGTTATTATAATATAACAGAATTTCAAATTCAGTTTAAGTGTGAGAAACCTGGACCTGAAACTGGTATACCACATGGGAACAGGCCATTCAGCCCACTGGGTCCATGTTGGTCATTACTCATCTATTACCCTAATTCTACACAAATCTTTCTTTATTCTCTGAAAATCTGAAATAAGTACAGAAGCTCGTGGAAATCCTCAGCAGAATAGAATTTGTGAGAAACAGGGGAAATGTTTCAATGGTTTGATCTTACTTGAATCAAAACATTTTGATGGGAGGATTTGGGGATGAAACAAACATAATAAGGATAGAAAATAACAGTTAATCTTTGAGGAAATGAATGTTCCTTGAACAAGGAACAGTTTGTTTTTCTGTTGTACCTCGTTTTCTTCTCAGAGTGTAACAGTAAAACATATCGACAAATGTTGTGTTTATCCCCTCGATTAATACTGTTTAACTAAATTACTAAATTAAGGACGGCACGGTGTCACAGCAGTAGAGCTGCTGCCTTACAGTGGCAGAGGACGCGGGTTCGATCCTGACTATGGGTGCTTGTCCATACCGAGTTTGTACCTTCTCCCCGTGACCTGCGTGGGTTTTCTCCGGGTGCTCCGCTTTCCTGCAACACTCCAAGGATGTACAGTACAGGCTTGTAGGTTAATTGGCTTTGGTATAATTGTAAATCAGTTCTCTTGCGTTTGTTTGCATGGTCTTCCCAACCAATTGGTCAAGCGCTTTTGATTGCAACATGAGCCTTAATTTAGTTCAACAAAGAAACTGACAAGTCCCCAGTGCGTGTCGGACAGTGTAAGTGTGTGGCGATCGCTAGCTCGGCACGGACTCGGAGGGCCGAAGGGCCTGTTTCCTCACAGTATCTCTGAAACTAAACAACTGCCATCATCAGTTTCTTGATCTGCCGATTTTCGATACTGATGACTTCGGTGATCTTAATATTCTTTCTTTGCTCGTATGCTAATCAGCAGCAAAACTTGCCCTGGTGGCTACGAACAATATCAAAGCACATGGCTGATAGAGGATGACAGTTTCTGCTGTTTTCTCACAACCTGGAGCTTCACCAAGAGCAAGAGAATCAAGAAGCATAGCTCTAATTATCCAGTGCATGAGCCCCGACCAATCACTTTATACTGAACAGATGCTCAGTGTCAGTTCTGCTAAAGATAACAATGCTGTTCACGTGTATATCAGCTCACTGTTTCAATAATGGATCAACTATTCCAAAGCTTCCTAAAGGTCTCAAGCTTCATGACTGACTGTCACCAAGAATGGGTCGCCTGGAGTTTATAGTCACTGGAATTAGGAAAGATGAGAGCGGATCTTATGGAAGCACATACAATTCTTAAGGGATTGGACAGGCTAGGTGCAGGAAAAATGTTCCCCATGTTGGGCGAGTCCAGAACCAGAGTCCAGAACACAGTTTAAGAATAAGGGGTAGGCCATTTAGGACTGAGATGAGGAAAAAAAAATTCACCCAGAGAGTTGTGAATCTGTGGAATTCTCTGCCGCAGAAGGCAGTGGAGGCCAATTCACTGTTTTCAAGAGTTAGATATAGCTCGTAGAGCTAATGGAAAGAAAGGGATATGGGGAGAAAGCAGGAACGGAGTATTGATTTTGGATGATCCGACATGATCATGTTGAATGACGGTGCTGGCTCGAAGGGCCGATTGGCCTACTCCTGCTCCTGTTTTCTATGTTTCCAAGCTTGCCCATTGAAAGCCAATCTGTGGTGAATGTGTGGAATTCTTTGCCACAGGAGGCTGTGGAGGCCAAGCCAATGGATATTTTTAAGGCAGAGATAGATAGATTCTGGATTAGTGCGGGTGTCAGCGGTTATGGGGAGCTGGCAGGAGAATGGGGTTAGAAGGAGAGATAGACCAGCCATGATTGACTGGCGGAGTAGACTTGAAGACTTGAAGACCGAATGGCCTAATTCTGCTCCTATCACTTATGCCCTTATGACCTTATGACCAAAAAGAGTTTTGCTTCACAAAACAGGACATAGTGTTAAGGTGAGAGGGGAAAGATTTAGTAGAAACCTGAGGGGTATCTTTTACACGGAAAGTGTGGTAGGTGAATGGAACGAGCTGCCGGGTGAGGTAGTTGTTATGAGCATTAGAGTTTGCTGCCATGTTCTAAAATGGACACTTGATGACTGTTAAAAAAAACCCACAAGGTACTGGAGTAACTCAGCGGGTCAGGCAACATATCTGGAGAACATGGGTAGATGACGTTTAGGGACGGGTCCTTTGTTCAGCATGAGGTGGGAGACAGACAGACACACACACACACACACACACACACACACACACACACACACACACACACACACACACACACACACACACACACGCACACACACGCACACACGCACGCACGCACGCACGCACGCACGCGCGCGCGTGCACACACACACACACACACACACACACACACACACACACACACACACACACACACACACACACACACACACACACACACACACACACACACACACACACACACACACACACAGAGTTCCACAAGCAGAGGCAGACATAAATGTAGATAGGAAAGACACAAAGTGCTGGAGTAACTCAGAGGTTCAGGCAGCAGCTCTGGAGAACATGGATAGGTGGCGTTTTGGGTCAGAACCCTTCATCGGAATGCTGCCAGACCCGCTGAGTTACTCCAGCATTTGGTGTGTTTTTTTTTTTGTAAACCAGCATCTGCAGTTCCTTGTTTTTACATTTTGATGACTGAAATTTGATTTTAACAAATCAGCCACTTTGAGACGTTATGGACAAATTGACTAGACTATCATTTTCTATGGTTTGTAGTGAGTGGAGTGTAGTATCTTTCTGGGACCAAACTTAAGGGCCTGTCCCACTTGGCGATTTTTTTCGGCGACTGCCAGCGTCATTTCAGTGTCGCCAAAAGATTTTGAACGTTTCAAAATCCAGCGGCTACAAAAAATATGTTGCGACACTTGAAAAAACACGCCTCATTTACGCGTCATACATCATCGCGGCTCGTTACCGCCGCATCATGCTGCGTAACGCCGCAAGTTTTTCAGTGACCTGATACGTCAGTCAATGATGCCGGCAGTCGCCGAAAAAAATCGGCAAGTGGGACAGGCCCTTAACGAACTGAAAGTACTTCTGAAGAAAACATAACAACGTCTCACATCAGCCAAAGGTTTCCATAGACATATAATTTCAACTTGGCTTTTCACCTTTTCGAGTACTGAATAGTTGGTTCTCAACACCCTCACTGCAATCTTTGAGCAACAGGACATTGAGGACCTCTAGGTGTAGAATCTGTGGGTCGGCTTGTGAGGAGCCTCCAATTTACAAAGCACTCCAGGCTCTGACATGAAGTCATGTGGATTTACACACAGAAACTTGTTATTTGGCCCAAATGCTATCTGACAAGTTCATAAGTTCTCAGAGCAGAATTAGGCCATTCGGCCCATCAAGACGACTGCCATTCAATCATGGCTGATCGATCTTTCCCTCTCAACCCCATTCTCCTGTCTTCTCCCCATAACCCCTGACCCCCTGACTAATCAAGAATCTCCGCCTTAAAAATATCCATTGACTTGGCCTCCACCGCCATCTGTGCCAACGAATTCCACAGATTCACCGCCCTCTGACTAAAGGGCCTGTCCCACTTGGCTGTCATTTGCGCCTCATTTACGCGTCATATGTAAAATAGGTCGACGCGTCGTTACGTGCTACGTCGCACGCAAATCACGCGTCATCATGCCGTCTGATGCGCGTGACGTCATTAGAATACCCTGTGGCGCTCGGCGACGCATGGTTACGCACGGTGACGTAACCATGCATCACCACGCGATACACGTGAGACGTCGGGACGCCAGAAGCACGTGCAGCACGAAATCCTGGAGCGCCGCGCGATACCGCGCGATACCGCTCGCAACTCCACACTCCTCCACGCCTCTCCATGCGCCCGTCCCGCGCTGCCGACATGCTAACCGTGCGTCACAAGGCGACGACCACATTTTTGGAGGTCGCGTAAATGGCGCACAAATGACGGCCAAGTAGGACAGGCCCTTAAAGAACTTCCTCCTCATCTCCTTCCTAAAGGGAATGTCCTTTTATTCTGAGACACAAAACGTAAAAATAAACAGATTCTTCTGATTTTAGAACGACTACTGGGGTACTGTAGAGATGAATGAAGAAGTGACAATAAGCTACACGGAACTAAACACCACCAGGTTACGTGTCGCACAGCAGGCTGAGATGATTTGCATTGCAGGGGTCATTCAGCACTGATGATAGTGGTGTGTTGGAAGAGTGCATGTTATTCTTCCCTCCATTACCCCTCTCCTCCTGTAACACAGAGCAGTGGCTGCAGTGGAGAATCTAGCACCCTCTCTGCTGTGGTCAGTGCAGCAATGATTAAGCATTGTACGATGAAGGGGAAAAGATTGAATGAGAATCTGATGGGTAACTTTTCCCCCCGAAGGGTGGTGGGTGTATGGAACAAGCTGCTAGAAGAGGTAGTTGAGGCTGGGACTATCCCAACGTTTAAGAAACAGTTAGACAGATACATGGATCGGACAAGTTTGGAGGGAAATGGACCAAAGGCAAGTAGGTGGGACTAGTGTAGCTGGGACAACATGTTGGCCGGCATGGGGAAGTTGGGCCAAAGGGCCTGTTTCCATGCTGTATCACTCTATGACTATGACTCTTCATACATACTGCATTCTGCTGCTGTTGCAAGTCACGCAGGTCACCCTTTAACATGGGAAAGCACACTGTTGTGAGCCGAAACATAACCCTTCTATCCAAATGTCTATCCACAGATGCTGCCTGTCCGGCATTTTGTGTCTATATTCAGTGTAAACCAACATCTGCAGTTCCTTCCTACCCATAGAGTACTAAATGATTTTCTTTAAGCTAAAGTTCAAAAACTTAACAACATTACTGTAAGTTGTTATGTGGGTGGTCACGGTGGCGCAGTGGTCGAGTTGCTGCCTTAAGGGCCTGTCCCACGAGCATGCGACTGCATGCGGCAAGCGCGATCTAACGTGGCCGCTTGAGCCGTACGGCCTCGCGGGGCCGGTCCCACTTCGATCGCCGGAGCCATATGGAGTTGTGCGGAGCTGGTCCCGACATCGCGCGGGGCTCCGAAAAACTGACCGTGTTCAAAATTTCCGCGCGGCAACGGCCTACCGGCCCGTAGCCGCATTGAGGCCGTACGCACCGCCTCGACGGGCCTGCGCAGCGTCTCGACGCCGAACGCAGCATCTTGACACCGTACACAGTGTCTTGACGCCGTACGTCACGCACGAACTTCCCGCGGACTTCGCTCGAACTTCACGTCACTCACTCGACCTCCGCGCGGCCCCCGCTTCCGGTTTGGTCGCGCTTGCCGCATGCAGTCACATGCTCGTGGGACCGGCCCTTAACACACTTGCAGTGCTGGAGACAATCCTGATTACGGATGCTGTTTGTTCCGGAGTTTTACGTTCTCCCCGTGACCACGTGGGTTTCCTCCGAGATTTTCGGCTTCCTTCCGCACTCCAAAGACGTACAAGTATGTAGGTTAATTGGCTTGGTGTATGTGTAAATTGTCCCTAACGTGTATAGGATAGTATTAATGTGCAGGGATCACTGGTCGTTGCAGACTAAGTGGGCCGAAGGGCCTGTTTCAGCGCTGTATCTCTAAACTAAACCAAACTAAACTAAACATTTTGACTTGAGGCTCCGCCGGTTGATGATCAGGGCCAAATGCAGTAGCCATATGGTGTGTCAGAATGGGAGAAATCCAACTTCTACGCAGTTGCTTCTTGTTCTCATTAATCTATCTGCCAGATTTCCTGGACATCAGACTTGAAATTCATGGCACTGATTTCTGCTCGATATTGGATGCATCCATTATGAAGAAATATTTCCCTAATTACATCCACATGCTGACGTTGGATTCAGGAGCAAAGAAGCCAAACGCTGCCATCTCACGTCAGCTTGTTGCCTTCGAAAAATGTAAAGCCTTCAAACCCAGGCACTTTGCCTGCGATATCAGTTGCACACAAATCGATGGTCAGGTCATAGACTTGGCCTGCGATTCGGTCGCCCATTGTACCGCTGCGTCTCCATATCTGTTTTATCAACAAAGAGAATCAAGCCAAGCAAGTGAAATGGCGGTGGACAAGGGAGAGGCAGCACTTCCCCCAGGCAACATCTCACAAGGGGTTTTCGTTTCTGCTCACCATATGTTGCTTGCTGACAAAAAAAAAAAAATGCTTTGCACAGAACTAAGGCAAAATAATGATAATCATTATCGGAGAAGTGGGGGTTTGCAGCATCAGAGAATATTTCCGTTTCTCTATAAATTGTAAAATGCAAATACCGTTGCAAAAAATCTCGACAGCATAATGGCCCCGCATCCATCTTTAGAGGTACTGCTTTCACAAAAAGGCCAATCAATCATCGGACCAAATTTGGTTTTGGATCCATCACTGGGATTTTCCAGCGTTAAAGTGTTGCCATATCAGCCCTGGCTGCTCTTTGATAGCATGGACACAAACCTGTTTTGGCGGCATGGTGGCGTCGCGGTAGAGTTGCTGCCTTACAGCAACAGAGACCCATGTTTCGATCCTGACTGTGGGTGCCGTCTGTACAGAGTTTGTACGTTCTCCACGTGACCGCGCGGGTTTTGTCTCCAGGTGCTCCGGTTTCCTCCCACACTTCAAAGACGTGCACGTTTGTCTGTTAATAAGCTTTGGTAAAATTGTAAATTGTCGCTAGTGTGTAGGATAGTTCTGGTGTACGGGGATTGCTGGTCGGCGCGGGCTCGGTGGGTCGAAGGGTGTATTTCTGTGCTGTATATCTAAGGTTTAAAGTCTAAACTCTGTTCCAGTACTAGTCTTCGAGTGGAGTTCAGTGGCAGTTGCAATCTTGTAATAATTCCCCAGAACCTGCTGTGGGGAAGATGTTGAATGTGACCAGGATAAACTAGATATTGCAGGATGGTCACCATTCATTTAGCTTAGCTTAGTTTAGTTTGGAGATACCGCGGGGAATCAGGCCCTTCGGCCCACCGAGCCCGTGTCGACCAGCGATCCCCGCACACTAACACTATCCAACACACACTAGGGACAATTTATGATTTTACCGAAGCCAATTATCCTACAAACCTGTACGTCCTTGGAGTGTGGGAGGAAACCGGAGCACCCGGAGAAAACCCACGCGGTCGCATGCAAACTTCACGCAGACAGCACACGAGGTCAGGATTGAACCTAGGTCTCTAGCGCTGTGTAGCAGCAGCTCTGCCTGCTGCACCACTGTGCCGCCCTTATGATCAGGCCCATGGTTGGTTTCAGATTTTAATTTTCTCTATGCATTTACACAGTCATTGCATGAATGTTGCCCATTTAAGATTCCATCGTTATATAAGCAAAACAAACCTTTAGTTTTAGTCAAACATGTTTATAATAATTTACTTGGTGCTGCTAAAATTATTGACCCATTAGCAAAGCAGTATTTCCTTTACTGCAGTTTATACAACCATATTAAATCCCAACAAAAAGAAAAGGGACCCTATTAATTATAATAAAAATAGATATGAGCAAAGACATAATGTGAAACAATTCGGGAAAATGACAGAATGCCAGGTTACAATGATCACTACAACTGAAGTTGCTCCTGTTACTGTTACTAGGAATCGGCCACAGAGTCTCAGAATTGCTGCTTTATCAAACAGCTCTGTTACCAAAAAGATTTGTTAATGTACTCAGCTTATTCACCTTAATTTTCTGTTCTGAAGTGATCAAACTGGGATTAAGTCACGAAGTAGAAACAAGGAACTGCAGATGCCGGTTTACAAAGAAGGGCACAAAGTGCTGGAGTAATTCAGCAGGTCATAGAAACATAGAAACAAAGGTGCATGAGGAGGCCATTTGGTCCTTCGAGCCTGCACCGCCATTCATGGCTGATCATCCCCAATCAATAACCCGTGCCTGCCTTCTCCCCATGTCCCCTGATTCCGCTAGCCCCTAGAGCTCTATCTAACTCTCTTTTAAATTCATTCAATGAATTGGCCTCTACTGCCTTCTGTGGCAGAGAATTCTACAAATTTACAACTCTTTGGGTGAAAAAGTTTTTTCTCATCTCAGTTTTAAATGGCCTCCCCTTTATTCTTAGACTGTGGCCCCTGGTTCTGGACTCGCCCAACATTGGGAAAAAAATGTCCTGCATCCAGTTTGTCCAGTCTTTTTATAATTTTATACATTTCTATAAGATGCCCTCTCATCCTTCTAAATTCCAGTGAATACAAGCCCACAATTTCCAATCTTTCCTCATATGACAGTCCCGTCATCCCGGGAATTCACCTTGTGAACCTACGCTGCACTGCCTCAATAGCAATGTCCTTCCTCAAATTAGGAGACCAAAACTGCAAACAATACTCCAGATGTGAGTCTCACCAGGGCCCTGTACAACTGCAGAAGGACCTCTTTACTCCTATACTCAAATCCTCTCGTCATGAAGGCCAACATGCCATTAGGTCGGGCAGCATCTCTGAAGTACATGGACAGGTGACGTTTCAGATTGGGACCTTTCTTCAGATTGTTTTTCATAGTAAACCAAGATGGTCATGAGATCAAAATAAGTTCAAACCAATTCATTCTAATCAGTGTACAAGGGATACAATTAATAAAATTCTACCCATTAGCAGGGTTATCAAGAAAATGTTACCATAATATGTGAAGCTGAGGAATATGAAATTCTACTGCATCACTGGGCACCTCATTATATCACCTGCAGTAAGATAATCTCAATATGCCAGGGCCAGGGTGCGACTCGTCCTTGATTATGCCGCTGGCCTTGCCGAGGCAGCGTGAGGTATAAATGGAGTCAATGGAAGGGAGGTTGGTTTGCGTGATGGTCTGGGCTGCGTCCACAATTTGCTGCAATTTCTTGTGGTCTTGGATGGAGCTGTTCCCAAACCGAGCTCTGGTGCATCCCGATAAAATGCTTTCTACGGCGCATCTGTAGAAGTTGGTGGGAGTTGTTGGGGACATGCCGAACTTCCTAAGCCTCCCAAGGAAGTCGAGGCGTTGGTGTGCTTTCAATATTGTCGTTGCTTCAATATGGGTTGTCCAAGAGAAGTTGTTGGTGATATTTACTCCTCGGAATTTGAACTCTTCAACCATCTCTACTTCGGCACCTTCAATGCAAACTGGAGTATGTGGACCGCTTCACTCCCTGAAGTTGACCACTATCTCCTTTGTCTTGCTGATGTTGAGAAAAAGGTTGTTTTCTCACCACCAGGACACGTCTTGGATCAAACTCGGACATGCCTTTGGCAGCAGTCTTGGTTCCAATGCTACTTTCTCTTTGAACCCTAAGATTTTCAGAAAAGTCTGCCTGCTGTAAGCTTGTGAGCTGTTGAATTTAGAGATACAGTGTGGAAACAGGCCCTTTGACCCACCGAGCCCACGCTGACCAGCGATCCCCACACACTCACACTATCCTACACACTCGAGGGACAACTTAAAATTTTACTAAAGCCAATTAACCTACAAACCTGCATGTCTTTGGAGTGTGGGAGGAAACTGGAGTACCCGGAGAAATCCTACGCAGGTCACGGGGAGAACGTACAAACTCCATACAGACAGCACCCGTAGTCGGGATTGAAGCCGGGTCTCTGGCGCTGTAAGGCAGCAACTCTACCGCTGCGCCACCGTACTCCCACTAACTTTTATAAATGCTGTAATCCAAAATTCTTTGGGATTACAGCATCTCTGCACTAATAAATACACAGAGTACAGTAGATCCATGCATGCAAACAAACTGCAGCCACCAACTATGTACAAAATCCCAGCGATGGCCATGGGTCACAGGAATTGTCATCCAGTGACTCTCATCATTTTTGTTGGAGACGTTTCCTTTGTTCAGCTCAATGTTTGATCTTATTTGTGGTGATTTTCATTGTGCAATGTAATAACTGGGGAGGGGTGAACTTTATATCGGCATCTGTGCGCAGAGTACCAGGCAACGTCCTGCAATAATGCTGCAGGAAGGATGTTTGTCACACATCAAAGTTCGTCCGCAAGTGAAGCAGAGCTGAGAAGATAAAGCTTTGAAGCGAATCCTTAAAGCCAAGTTCCAGTGTGTCGGTGCCTGAGCTTTAGTAACGTGACAACCAACTTTAATCTTGAAGGACCAGGCAGAACCTATCAGGCCAAGTATGGAAAGATTCAATCCGTTTTTGTGGAAGATGCCTGGATCTCTGTTAATATTTAATGCCTGACATTCATTAAGGAGGAAGAAATTGCCATTAGTACATAACTGCAGGTCGAGCCACAGGCAAAAGCTGTTGGAAATGTGTCGGAAGTTGAATAGTCTCTCCATTTTTCCCATCAAATTCAAAGGGTATGAAGTACCGGGCAGTTTGCACACAATAGTGTTTGTACATATTTTGTGTGGAGAAATGGGTCAGTATTTGTACAACAAGCCAGGACAGTGATTGTACATGTTTTGTATGGAGAAGCACCTTGTACCTTCCGAAGAGTCCACCAGGGACTATGCTGGAAGTTGGACAATTTTATACTGGACAATTTTTACATTTATCAAGCCAATTAATCAAGCCAATTAACCTACAAACCTGTACGTCTTTGGAATGTGCGCGGAAAACCGAAGATCTCGGAGAAAACCCACGCAGGTCGCGGGGAGAACGTACAAACTCCGTACAGACTGCGCCCGTAGTCGGGATCGAGCCCGGGTCTCCGGCGCTGCATTTTGCTGTAAGGCAGCAACTCTACCGCTGCGCCACCGTGACCACCTTAGTCAGTGGGTCAGTATTTGTACAAACGACTCTATCGTGTTTCTGTACGTCTGCCTTCGTTGTTCTACTTTAATCGAAAATGGATTTCACTCCAAAGGCATGTGATGTGATGAATTTGGGAAAAGGGCGATGAATCTGTGGAATTCATTGCCGCGGAAGGCTGTGGAGGCCAAGTCAGTGGATATTTTTAAGGCAGAGATAGATAGATTCTTGATTAGTACAGGCGTCAGAGGTTACGGGGAGAAGGCAGGAGAATGGGGTTAGGAGGGAGAGATAGACCAGCCATGATTGAATGGTGGAGTAGACTTGATGGGCCAAATGGCCTAATTCTACTATTCCTTATGACCTTAGAAGAAGACAGAAAAATGACATGGATGGGAGGATACAAAAGTCATAATCATAGAATGATATGACTTCTGTATCCTCCCATTTATTGGTAACTTTTCAGTCTTCTTCATCCCAAATGCATCACCTCACATGTCTTTGGATTGAAATCCATTTTTGATTAAAAACAACAAAGTCTCCAATTTTCTCTAGTTTATGCACAGGGTAATTTTTCTATAATAGGCTAATGGCTTTGACATTAACTCAAAATAATTGATATGTTCCACGAAAGCAGTGAGATTTGTGGACTCCAACTATGACAGTCTTCAGTCTTTAAGAACCTGTTGACTGTAAGCCATTGCTTCCTGCTGCAAAGTAGTTCAGTTGAGTTTTAGTTTATTGTCGCGTGTACTGATGGGAGAGGGGAGAAGAGAGAGTGGCCAGGGTGTGACTCATCCTTGATTATGCTGCTGGCCTTGCTGAGGCAGCGTGAGGTATAAATGGAGTCTATGGAAGGGAGGCTGGTTTGTGTGATGGCTGTGTCCACAATTTGCTGCAATTTCTTGCGGTCTTGGATGGAGCTGTTCTCCACACTGAACTGTGATGCATCCCGATAAAATGCTTTCTACAGCTCATGTAGAAGTTAAATGAATGAATGAATAAGTTTATTGGCCAAGTTTTCACATACAAGGAATTTGCCTTGGTGCTCCACCCGCAAGTGACAACATGACATACAGTGACAGTTAGGAATGACACGTAAAACATTAAACATTAATAATAAAACATTATCGATTAAAAGTTGGTGGGAGTTGTTGGGGACATGCCAAACATCCTATGCCGTCTAAGGAAGTCGAGGAGTTGGTGTGCTTTCTTGGCCGTTGCTTCAATATGGGTTGTCCATGAGAAGTTGTTGGTGATATTGACTCCTAGGAATTTGAACTCTTCCACCATCTCTACTTCGGCACTGTCAATGCAAACTGGAGTATGTGGACCGCTTCACTCCCTGAAGTCGATCACTATCTCCTTTGTCTTGCTGACGTTGAGAGAAAGGTTGTTGTCTCACCACCAGGACACGTCATGGATCGAACTTGGACACGTCTTGGACAACAGTCTTGGATCCAACACTACTTTGTCTTTGAACCTTTGAGTTTTTACTTTTCTGAACAGTCTGCCCGATGGGAGCTTGTCAAAACCCTTGGGGACATCATCATAAGCTAATAATTAAGCATGCTGCCTCATTGGTACTCCCTGATAACTTCTCAAAATGTGAGCCCAGTTAAAAATAACAACTGAATAATAATGTGGATAGACTGTAATCCAAATAAACTCTGTCTCTGCATTTCTGGAGTGCCATGGTAAGCTGTTAAATTTAGTGATACAGCATGGAAACAGGCCCTTCAGCCTGTTGTTGACGCTGACCAACGATCATCCATACACTCCTACACACAAAGGACAATTTACAGAAGTCAATTAACCTACGAATCTGCGCGTATTTGGGATGTGGGAGGAAACCAGAGCACCTGGCAAAAACCCACGTGGTCACAGGGAGATTTGCAAGTTTCTTGGTCTCTGTAAGTGTAGGGGGAGAAGATGAGAAAGTGGGATTTCAATCAGTATCTTTCAATCAAAAAAACATAGCAAGGGATCTGCTCACAGAAGGCTCCCACAAATAACGAACTGATTCTGCAGGTATAATCGGTGTGATAAATATTGTTTGAGGGACAAACACTGATCAGGCAACTAATGTCGACCCGTCAGGCCGCGCGCGGGCCTGTAGGCTTCCTGGATCGGGGGCGCTCCAGAAAATCCAACATGTGTCCTGGACCTTGGACTCTTTGCGCTTTCTGTGTTCTTTATTTTAAGTAAGTAAGTAAGTAAGTTTATTGGCCAAGTATTCACTTGGCCAAAATGGTGGTGACTGTGCATTTGTGGTTGCATGAAAGAATCTCACTGTGCAGTGCATACGTGACAATAAAGAACCATTGAAACGTTGAACCACTGCCCTCCTCTTTACTGGAATCATGTCATGGTGTCTTTAACATGCACCCTCCAAGAGCAGGTGTGGTCTCGTCTCATTCATAAACCGCGACATTCCTACATCACAACACTGAAGGTCAGTGGAGAAACTTTGTACTCAGGTCCTTTTGAGTGTGATTCGATCATGGACCTTTGACTCAAAGCTCCATGATCGAATCACATTCAAAAGGACCTGCCTCGTTCTAGAGTAGGCGTAAGTATTAAGCAACATGTCATGAACAGTTCTTTGTCGGGAAACATTTGAGTTTCTTAATTAAAAAGGTTGCATTCATTTCGCTCGCATGCATTCTCCATTAGGTTCCACGGTGTATAATTCATGAAAAGATGGTTGCGATTTCTTTTGTGCCTTTGGAACTTGCAGTTTTAAAAAGAGGGAAAAAAGGACACAAAGTGCTGGAGTAACTGAACGGGGCAGGCAGCAGCTTTGGAGAACACAGGAACGATTTGGGTCGGGACAGTGTGAAGAAGGGTCACAGTCATACACTATGCAAATCGGGCCTTCAGCCAACTTGCCCACGCCGACCAACTTGCCTCATCCACACTAGTCCTACCTGCCTGCATTTGGCCCATATCCCTCCAAACCGTTCCTATCCCGTAACGTCACCTATCCATGCTCTCCAGAGATGCTCCCTGACCCACTGAGTTCAGACTCAAGAGAAGGCTTTAGCGAAACAGCGTAGAAACAGGCCCTTCGGCTCTACAGGTCCGCGCCAACCAGCGATCACCACATCCACTAACTATCCTACACACTGGGGATAATTTACAACTTTACCATAGCCAATTAACCTACACACCTGCACGTCTTTTCAGTTTGGGAGGAAACCGAAGACCCCGGAGAAAACCAACGTATTCACGGGGAGGACGTACAAACTCCGTACGGACAAGCACCCGTGGTCAGGATCGAACCCGGTTCACTGTTGCAGTAAGGCAGCAACTCTTCCGCTGCGCCACTGAGCCGCCCTGATTACTCCAGCACATTGTGTCTTTTTTTTTCTCCCTGCATCATCAGCACCTGCGCTTCCTCGCTTCCCAAATTAAAAAGAAGGACCGTGCCTCATCAGTGACCTGCAGCCCGATCGGTCCTGCCAGGCAATTGACAGAATCAGTGATCTTTAAACTAGTTCGACAGCGAAGACTTAATGAAGTAACTGCAGTGGCGTTGTGATGGTGATGTGTGCGGACTGCTCGACTACCCTGCAGGCTATGACCGGCTCTGCTGTTGAGATCCGAGGAACTCCATGAGCTGATCATTCAGGCGAGAGGCGCTGCCGAGTTCAAGTTTGTTATCTGCGTGATAGTGAGATGACCCGTGGGCTCTGGGTAAGTGGTGATGTGACCTATGACATTGATGGAGCGCAGTTTAACTTCTGTCAGAAGAATTAAAGTTACGACTTGCTTCTTCAAAATGTAACTGACAGCTATGTTGGAAAATGATGACAATTCAAAGTAAAAGATTATGACATATTTATGGATATGAAATTGTATGAAACATTAGTAATTTATAAATAATGATTTACTGTATCAGGTTCGCAAGCGTCAGTAACTAATTTTATTCCTCTGTTAAGGATGGCGTCTACCCACTTTTAATCAATTAGACGCTAATATTTCATCTGGAATTTTTATTTTCCTCAAATCTTATTGCAAATCTATTGTGGTAGTCGTAGTCATGGAAACAGGTCGCTCGGCCTAACCTGCCCACACCTACCAACATGTCCCAGCTACACTAGTCTCAATCTTCATGTAGCTCAAACTGCAGCTTTATATTATAACAGATTACATGTAGGTGAATATGATGTGTAGGAGGGAACTGCAGATGCTGGTTTACACCAAAGTTAAACACCGGAGTTGAAAAAAGTCTCAACCCAAAATGTCACCTATTCCTTTTCTCCAGAGATGCTCCCTGACCCGCTGAGTTACCCCAGCATTTTGTGTCTATCTTGGTGAATATATTATGACTTGCATAAGACTGACCATCCTGTCTGACCTATATGTTAGTTACTGAAAATAGGAGAATTTAATATTCATATTACAGAACAAATGACAGATGATGAGGATATTTATAGGCAACGACGTATGCTGTATGTACAGGCGAATATTCTCTTGCGTAAGTTTGGTGCGTGTACAGATGTGGTGAAGATGACGCTATTTAGAACATATTGCACACCACTCTATACTGCGCACCTGTGGTCGAACTAGGGAAAGACAAGTTTGCAGAGACTAAAGGTGTCATATAATGATGCCATGAGAACACTGCTAAGGAAACCTAGATGGTGTAGTGCCAGTAATATGTTTGTGGCTGCAGGAGTCAGTACTTTAGAAGCTATCCTAAGAAATCATATGTATAAATTCATTTGCAGGATAAATGACTCTAAAAATATAATTATTGTGGCCTTGTCAAACATAAGGTTTAGCTACACGCTACGAATCCCAGTTGTGGAGACACTGGTATCGCTGTCTCGTTGTGGGACATTGATCATTCTTTTATTCTGGATTTTAATTCATCTATTGTGGTTTTTTTAAAATATATAATTTATGATGCTTTTATAAGTGATATACTAAAATTTAATATGTACTTTATGATATTTTTTAATATGCAATGCATTTTTATGTAATGTTGCCCCTTGTCTGGGCCTTGAGTCCAAAATAAAGTTTATTATTATTATTATTATTATTATTATTATATCATTGAATTATAAGTCAGCATCCGCAGTTCCTCATGCCTAGTTTACCCCCCTCGTTTTAGTTTAGTTTAGTTTAGAGATACAAGTTCAAGTTCAAGTTCAAGTTTCCTTTATTGTCATTCAGACCTTTCGGTCTGAACGAGATTGTGATGCCTGCAGTCATACACAGAACCAATAATAACAAAACAGACAATAAACACAAATTAAACATCCACCACAGTGAGTTCACCAAGCACATCCTCACTGTGATGGAGGCAAAGTCTTAGTCTCCGTCTCTTCCCTCCTTGTTCTCCCTCTGCGCTGAGGCGATCGATCCAGGCCGAAGATGCTTCCCTCCAGTCCAGCGGACCTCCGTGGTGATGTCGCTGCCGCCGAAAGCCGGAACGCCCGCCACAGCATCAGCCCCGGGTCCCGCAGTCTCCGCTCCGGATCCTGCTGCACCAGCTCCAGGTCCCGCAGTCTCCGCTCCGGATCCCGCTGCACCAGCTCCAGGCCCCGCAGTCTCCGCTCGGAAACAGACCCTTCAGCCCACTGAGTCCGCACCGACCAGCGATCCCCGCACATTACCACTATCCCATACTCGGGAACATTTCACATTTGCATCGAGCCAATTAAACTACAAATCTGTACGTCTTAGGAGTGCGGGAGGAAACCGAAGATCTCGACGAAAACCCACGCAGGACACGGGGAGCTCGTGCGAGCTCGTGCAAACTCCGTACAGACAGCACCAGTGGTCAGGATCGAATTCGGGACCCTGGTTCTTTTGACCTTTTGATCTTGCCTACGATGGAAATGTTTCTGAGGTGACAAGGTGTAGATTCATGTCGTTGCCAAAGTAAAGAAACAGTGAAGATTTCCTAAGATAGACACAAAAAGCTGGAGTAACTCAGCATCTCTGGAGAGAAGGAATGGGTGACGTTTCGGGTGGAGATCCTTCTTCAGATTGCTTTGACCATTTCTTTGACCGAGGCAGACGGGCCAGGATAGCAGTGAACTCTCATGACCCACCTAAAGCAATCCAGACTTCCAATTCACAAAACCATTTTTTTAAGAAAGAAGTCTACGATAAATTACTTCCAATTGATTTTTAAATGAGTTAATTACTTCCTGTGGAGGTCAAACTAAAGGTTTAATTTTACCACAGAGTGGAATGCACTGAATCTCTAAACTTATAAGCTTGAATTTCCATGACCGGTTTCTTGCTTTTATTTTCACTTTGCTGGAAGGGGATTGAAATCCTGGTGAATAATGCAAACATTGGGAGAAAGTGACATTTCATAACCTCTTTGTTTTTTTTTAAAGAATAGGTAATCTGACGAGGGATGGAGCATTGGAACTGTCCTTTCAGCCACACCTAGTCCCCACAAACCATTCACTCCAGTTCTATCTTTCACATCCTCTCCCTACATGCTGAAGGTGAAATCAATGGTGTGGTTTCCATGCCCTATCTCTCAACTAAACTAAACCCAGGTGTTTGAGTCTCGAGTTGCTTCTTCCTCTTCTTCTTGCGTTTGAGGCAGCAGAGGTTATGTAACGCCCTCCAGCCGCTGTAGCCAGTTCAATGTGCTGTTGTCGAGGGCCGTGAGGTCTACCCCTCCACCAGGGGGGCAGTTCTGCGCTGTTCGCTGGTCTGGCCCACACACGCAGGCTGATGATGAACACCGCCCACAGCGATGCATGTTGGGCGTTGAACCGGTCGACCCCTGTTCGGAGCTGGTGCAGGGCGAACCACTCTTTGCGGGGCAGGTCCGAGACGGGTGGGGCTGTGGCGTTTTCGGTGCAACGGTGAATTGAGGAGGTCGCGAAGTCTGTTCCCAGCTGGTTCTCCATGCTCCTAGCGTGTTGAAACCGGAGCCGCAGAGGGTCGCTGCGTGACGCAAGAGAGTTGCAAGAATCTACGAGAATGACTACATTAAAAAATCCCTTTATTCTTTTAGTCTTAAGGGCAAATTGGACATTTGTGAGTAGACACTCTGCATTAAAATGAATGAGTGCATCTCTGATAATGAGTGCTAAGAAACGGAGCCATTTACCTGATATTAAAATACTCATTCATTAGCGGAGAGGCTGAGTGGGTGATGGCAAATGTGTGGGGTCTGAAGAAAGGTCTCGACCCGAAACGTCACCCATTCCCTCTCTACAGAGATGCTGCCCTGCCTGTCCCGCTGGGTTACTCCAGCATTTTGTCTGCATTTGGTCAATGTTACTGATGCAGTTGTACTCACCCGCAGAGATTTATAGCTCGCTCGGGTTACTGACCTGCTCTGTGCCTGTCAGGAGATTTGTTACTGACAAAACATCCTTGTCAAGCTAGTGACTCAGAAAAGTAGGAATGATCGCAGTAGCTAATTTGTACGTTGAATGGATCTGACAGGATTTTTTTTTTACAATTGGAAAATTACATAAGAGATGCAGCGAGAGTTTGTCTTTAACCATTACACGCCGGTAGCAGTATTTTTCTCACTCCGTTCATGGGGCCAAGTCCAACACTTGTTGATATACTTACGTCAAGCATTGACTGGAGATAAGGAAATCCACAGTGCAACTAATCTCCCACCCTCCCCACCCACCTTCCTGTCATGGCGATGGGGAGAAAGCAGGAACGGTGTACTGATTTTGGATGATCGGCCATAATCATATCGAATGGCGGTGCTAGCTTGAAGGGCTGAATGGCCTGCTCCTGCGCCTATTTTCTGTGCTTCTATGTTTCTATGATCTTGTCACCTTTTCTTCAATAAGTGACTCTTTATGCGGCAGATAAGTCTTTGCTCCTTAAACAGTGCGGCACGGTGGCGCAGCGGTAGAGCTGCTGCCTCTCAGCGCCAGAGACCTGGGTTCGATCCTGACCCCAGGTGATGTCTGTACGGATGTGCACATGTGAATTATAATATCAATGGATTTTCAGCACTGTTTAACAGTCCTCCTTCATTAATACCATGCAGAAATATTGTTTAACTAGTCATCACAAATATGACTTGCAACACGTGTATTCATTAACATTGAAGAATGCAAGTGCTGTGGACTGCAGTATTGCACTTTGAAAACCCCATCCTTAATATCAAGCCTAATACCATCATTATTAGATCCTTTCGTTTATTTTAGTCCATTGTCACTCCACCGAGGTACAGTGAAAAACGTTTTTGTCGTCAGCTATCCAGTCAGCGGAAAGACTGTACATCATTACAATCGAGCTGTCCGCAGTGTACAGATACAGGATCAAAGGGCCTGTCCCACGAGCATGCGACTCAATGCGGCAAGCGCGACGTAACGTGGTCGCTTGAGCCGTACGGCCTCACGGGGCCGGTCCCACATCGATCGCCGGAGCCGTATGGAGTTGCGCGGAGCTGGTCCCGACATCGCGCGGGGCTCCGAAAAACTGACCGTGTTCAAAAATTCCGCGCGGCAACGGCCTGCCGGCCCGCAGCCGCCCCGACGCCGTACGCACCGCCTCAACGGGCGTGTGCAGCATCTCTACGCCGTACGCAGCATCTTGACGCCGCACGTCACGCGCGAACTTCCCGCGGACTTCGCTTGAACTTCACGTCACTCACTCGACCTCCGCGCGGACCCCGCTTCCGGTTTGGTCGCGCTTGCCGCATGCAGGTCGCATGCTCGTGGGACATGCCCTAAAGGGAATAATGTGTAGAGCAAGATAAAGTTCAGTAAAGTCCAATTAAAAATAGTCCAACGGTCTCCAATGAGGTGGATGGTAGGTCAGGACTGCTCTCTAGTTGGCGATAGAATGGTTCAGTTGCCTGATAACAGCCGGGAAGAAATTGTCCCTAAATCTGGAGGTGTGCGTTTTTATACTTCTGCACCTCTTGCCTGATGGGAGACGGGAGAAGAGGGAGTGAGACTCATCCTTGATTATGCTGGTGGCCTTGCGGAGGCAGCGCGACTAGCTGCCTCTATTTAAGCCCAATTTATCTCTGGGCTTACCTAACATATGCAGTTGATGATGCTAAAGGAAATTACGGGTTCTTTAATGGTAATTTTAAGGAACAAATTACAATTGAACCCACAGCTAACAATTTTGCTTAATGGAGCTTTCATGTTAGCTTAACTGAGTTTAGAGATACAGAGATACGGAATGGAAACAGGCCCTTCAGCCCGCCGAGTCTGTGTCGACCAGCGATCCCCGCACACTAACGCTATCCTACGCACACTAGGGCCAATTTACAATTATACCAAGCCAATTAACCTACAAACCTGTACGTCATTGGAATGAGGGAGGAAACCAGATAATCCTGGAGAAAACCCACGCAGGTCAGGGGGAGAACGTACTAACTCCATACAGACAACACCCGTGGTCAGGATCGAACCCGGGTCTCTGGCACTGTAAAGCAGCAACTCTACCGCTGTACCACCATGCCGCCCGGATAGTTCTTGTATATTTATCCCCTCCACCCCAATTTGTCTTCGTTGGATGCAAAAGGCCAATCTCTCTGGTTTGGACCATTCTAAACCCATGTGACATCATGTGCAGTTACAGAGCCTCAAGCAACAACATGGAGTGGCTTGGCTGGGCCAGAATAAATGCCATTCATTAAAGACTCTGTCGGTCGGCAGTGCACTAACAAGGTGTGATGATGGCATAGCAGTTAAATTACTGGTCTGGTATTGATTGGTTGCTTGAAAGATAAAGCATGGAAACAGACCCACCGAGTCCAAGCCCATCATTGATCACCCGTTCACACTAGTTCTACGTTATCCCATTTTCTCATTCACTCCCTACACACCACAGGGCAAATTAACCTACAAACCTGCACATCTTTGGGATGTGGGTGGAAACCAGAGCACCCGGTGGAAACCCATGCGGTCACGGGGAGAACTTGCAAACTCTGTACCGACAGCCCCCTTAGTCAGGATCGAACCTGGGTCTCTGGCATTGGAAGGCAGCAACACTACCAGCTGTGCCACCGTGCCGCCCATTGATCAAGTAGAGCAAAGACCCTGTCCTAACAATCCAGTAGACTGCGCTCAAATCCCACCATGGCAACTGTGGAAGTGAAATTCTGTTAATAATCTGGGACTTTAAAAAGTAAATTAGTTCTTATTAATAAAGCTGTAAAAATTCACCTTATTGGGAGCAGAGGATGGAAGAATCTGCCATTTTACATGGTCTGGCCTCTATTCGGCTACTGAAAATTGCATACCTGTGGACCTTAACTAAATTAACTTAACCTGTTGTTACTTGTGGGCGGAGCACCAAGGCAAATTCCTTGTATGTGAATACTTGGCCAATAAACTTACTTACTTACTTGCTTACTTACTAAAATTCAATGCAACCTGTTTTCTGCAACCAGAGATAAGTGTTGGGTGGTGGAATAGTTAGAATATCAAAAGGAGAGGACTGATGGTTAATTCATTTTTTTAAAAATGCAACTGGTTGCAGGGACCATGACAATTGATGAATGATTGGTGCATGTTGTTGAAATTATTTAGAATTGCTTGGAGAAAGTTTTGCTTTGGTACAGGTTGGAGATTCCACAGAGACGATTTATGCCTTGTGCTTTATAAATCCATGTTAAAAGAATATTGTTAAATGAAAATAACTACCCTGTAGCAAGATAACTGACTTTGGGCCCGGGCTTGTGACTTTGGGCCCGGAGCGAGGCCGTATACCGCCCGGCGCGGCCTTAACGGCCGTGGGACTTAACATCGCCCGCCTGGGGCTTCAACATCGGGAGGAAAATGGTGCAGGGGAGAGAAATGACTTTGCCTTCCATCACAGTGAGGAGGAGATTCACTCTGATTGATGTTTTTCTGTAAATTGAATTGTTTGTGTGTCGTGTAGGAATTGTTTTGTTTGTATGGCTGTGGAAACGGAGTTTTGTTTGAGCCTCTTTGAGGTTCAAATGACAAGAAATAAAATAAAAATCAAATAACCAATTCAGAATTGGCAGGGTGTGGAAGCATTATTGTGGTCTGCAGGTTACATTTATCACCTTTTGCTTCTAAGCTGTCCAATCTCATGACACCTATTAATAATAATAATAATAATTATAATGACTTTTCAAGCAATATGACCAATCGACCATGCTCTGACTTTTGGCAAAAACAATTTGTCACTGGGCATTGCGTCAGTTCAAAATTGAGTTCGATAGAGCTCTCGAAGATAGCAGAGTCAAGGGACAATAGACAATAGACAATAGGTGCAGGAGTAGGCCATTCGGCCCTTCGAGCCAGCACCGACATTCAATGTGATCATGGCTGATCATCCCCAATCAGTACCCCGTTCCTGCCTTCTCCCCATATCCCCTGACTCCGCTATTTTTTAAGAGCCCTATCGAGCTCTCTCTTGAAAGCATCCAGAGAACCTGCCTCCACCGCCCTCTGAGGCAGAGAATTCCACAGACTCACCACTCTCTGTGAGAAAAAGTGTTTCCTCGTCTCCGTTCTAAATGGCTTACTCCTTATTCTTAAACTGTGTGTGGCCCCTGGTTCTGGACTCCCCCAACATCGGGAACATGTTTCCTGCCTCTGGCGTGTCCAAACCCTTAACAATCTTATATGTTTCAAATATGTTTATATGGGGAGAAGGCAAGAACGGGGTACTGATTGTGGATGATCATCCATGATCTCAGTGAAAGGCGGTGCTGGCTCGAAGGGCCGAATGGCCTACTCCTGCATCTATTGTCTATTGTCTATTGTCTATTGCAGTGGTTCTTAACCTTTTTGGCATACGTACTCAAACAAAATACTGTATGTGGTATGTACCCTTGTTAGGTTCCTAAAAATGGGCTCAACAAATGGATTTGTTATTTATGACCCCTTCATGTCTCCCGGTAAAGTCCCAAACGACCCCCAGTTTAAGAACCACTGGCCTATTGTCTATAAATGTTATTACTTGCACTGTTTTCTCTTTTTTGCAAAATGTTCAGTGTTGGAAGAGATCCAGATCGCGGACTAAAAAACGAACTGGTGGAGGGTCAAGCAACATATGTGGAAGGAAATCAGACGATGTATCAGGTCAGCACCTTTCTTCAGTGTGATTTCCCTCTGCAGAGTCCTCCTGACCCAACTGAGTTCCTCCAGCAGTTTGTAGAAGCAAGGAACTGCAGATGCTGATTAATACACAAAAGGGACGCAAAGCGCTGGAGTAACTCGTCGAGTCGGGCAGCATCTCTGGAGAACATGGGTGGGTGACGTTTCATGTCTCGACCCAAAACGTCACCTATCCATGTTAGTCTGAAGAAGGGTCTCGACCTGAAACGTCACCTATCGATGTTAGTCTGAAGAAGGGTCTCGACCTGAAACGTCACCTATCGATGTTAGTCTGAAGAAGGGTCTCGACCTGAAACGTCACCTATCCATGTTAGTCTGAAGAAGGGTCTCGACCTGAAATGTTACGTATCCATGTTAGTCTGAAGAAGGATCTCAACCTTAAATGTTACCCATCCATTTTCTCCAGAAATGCTGCCTGACCTGCAGAGTTACTCCAGCAGTTTGTGTCCTCCTACCATTTGTTTTTCACTCATGATTCCAGCATCTGCTGTCTCCTGTGTATCCCAGATCACTGAGATGTTGATGACAAGATTGAGCAACAACCTAATAATAATAATAATTAATGTCAGCGATGCGATTATTTAAGATTTTGTTCTGGCATGTTGGCAGGAAAAAGATAAGGAAAAAGATATGGTTGCTGCTAAATGTTATCTAACATTTTCTAACATTTGGTCTTACCCATTTTTGGTTGTCTTCTCAAGAGAGGGCCTCTTCAAATTAAAGAGACTTTCGTCTTGGAGAAAAGATAACAGAGTCAGGGGGATATGGGGAGAAGGCAGGAACGGGGCACTGATTGTGGATGATCAGCCATGATCACATTGAATGGCGGTGCTTGCTCGAAGGGCCAAATGGCCTACTCCTGCACCTATTGCCTATTGTCTATTGTCCATTGTCTAAAACCAATGACAAAATAAGCGCTGGATCTTCTGCTGGAGTTACTTGCGGAACAAGCATAACTCCATTTTTCAACATTTCCTTTCTCCTTTGAGGCTTGCTGGATGTCTATTTGGACAAGAATATGGGTTGGTATAGTCTGAAGAAGGGTCACGACCCGAAACGTCACCCATTCCTTCTCTCCAGAGATGCTGCCTGTCCTGCTGAGTTACTCCAGCTTTTTGTGTTTATCGTTGGCATAGTGAAATACAATGCAAATAATGGAAAGAGGTCCAAAATTAGCTTGTCATTTATATCATAGCTTTGCTGGGACATTTTTATCTAAGACACCCAACATGTGTGATGGGCAGCAGATGTGCTTTGGTGTGGCAAAAGCAAGTTGCTTCTTTCTGCATTTTCACCATTATAATAGTCTGCTAGAACGAGCCTGCAGCCTGATTATACTGTACTGTGGCGGCACGGTGTCACAGCGGTAGAGTTGCTGCCTTACTGAACTTGCAGCGCCAGAGACCCGGGTTCGATCCCAACTACGGGTGCTGTCTGTGTGGAGTTTGTACGTTCTCCCCGTGACCGCGTGCGTATTCTCCGAGACCTTCGGATTCTTCCAAAGATGTACAGATTTGTAGGTTAATTGGCTTGGTATAAGTGTAAATTGTCCCTAGTGTGTGTTACGTACTTACTTACTTACTTACTTACTTACTTACTTACTTACTGCCTATTCTGCCTCCTGGCATGTAGGGCAGCAACGAAGGTTCTCCACTCCTTGTTGATTCCTTCAGTTGCTGTTTCCGTAACATATTTGTTTTACGAGACAGGGTTGTTAGCCCTGTGCTCAACCTCCAACCTGGAGGACCAGTGGATCGCTCATCGTCTCGCCTCTACCCTTCGACCTGTCCAGCATGGGAGACCCTAACAGGAGATGAATCTCCCGCTGGCATAGCTCTCGGGGTCACTGAGACACACAAGCTCCCCGACCTCGACAAGGTTGCAATTCAACGGGGAGCCTAGTGTGTGTAGGATAGTGTTAATGTGCGAGGATCGCTGGTCGGTGCGGAATCAGTGGGCCGAAGGGCCTGTTTCCGCACCGTATCTCTAAACTAATCTACAGGTAAATATCTGAGCCTTTGGGTGCCCCTGGGTTAGAGTCAATTTTCATGGTTAGAAATGATGAAGAAATGATGAAGAAATGCTAATTGTAACTTTTATGGAGGCACCCTTCATCTTGTCTTCCAAACCCAATCGTCTTTACAAAGCCTGCTATTACTCACGGAGGCAGGAAGATCTATATATTTTATAATGCTACTGGCCCATCGCCAGCTCTCTCCGAAACTACTCCGGAGAACTAGACTGCAGACAAGAATTCAGGCTCCACGAAGGCAGGAATCATTTGTCAACTCTACAGAAATCCATTGCAATGTAATTGTAATTGAGGTCTTTGATAACTTTCACCACTTTAAGCCATGGTTTTTGAACAAAGCGTCAAGATAAGACAATGGAAGCTATATCGCACATTCTGAAATGAGTAGCTTTTACCACATTATCTCAACAATCATAAACGGTGATTATTTTTTTTTCCGATTAAAGGCAGACTTAGTCAGGTCTAGACTAGGAGTGCAGTTTGATTCTATGTCAGTGCAGTCCAAACAGAGGAAGAAAATCACATTTTAAAAAAACACGCTGAGTTTATTTAATTTACTCAAGTCGCAGCCATCAGCAATGTTGGGACCAGCAGTTTTTTATGCGCTATTGACGGCCTGATTATACTGTAACATTAACAGGCCCATTTCGCTTACATTTATTGACAATTTCTATCAGCGGGAAGGATCAATACTTCAGCTGAGCTGTGGCCGCAGGTCACGAGAGGAGAAGTTTATGTGTTGTGTCAGCTTCCAACTGAGCCTTAAAGCAGCCTGCAGCTAGCTTTGCTGATAGGTTTAATTGCTTTCAATTGCATCAGCCAGCCAACGGGATGGACAGGGCTTTGATATCCAGTCAACTGTTTTAAGTGACACGGAGAAAACCCTCTAAAATGGAGTAGGACCCAGGGAGGGGATGTAGAGGAGAGAGTTGCTTTCTCCACCCAAACCAAGTTAGTTTCTCTATATGTTCTAGTAATCTCTCTCTCATAAGTTCATATGATCTAGGAGCAGAATTAGGCCATTCGGCCCATCAAGTCTACTCCACCATTCAATCATGGCTGATCTATCTTTCCCTCTCAACCCCATTCTCCTGCCTTCCCCCCATAATCCTTGTCAAGAGGAAGATGACTGAACTTTATTGCCTTCCCTCACACTGGGAATGTTGATCCCGCTGTGTGGGGATGTTCATGTTTAATTCTATCGTGTATTGTGTTCTTTTTTATTTGTATGGCTGTATGGTAACTTAAATCTCACTGTACCAATTGGCACACGTGACAATAATTGCAACTTGAACTTGAACTTGAACTTTACTAATCAAGAACCCAGCAATTTCCGCCTTAAAAATATCCATTGACTTGGCCTCCACAGCCGTCTGTGGCAATGAATTAACCGTCCCTCCCCCACCCTAGTCGTCCTACTAGTTTCATTGACGTCGTATTAGTTTCAGTGTTTGTATCCGCTCGTTATCACCTTCTCCACAGCGAACAATGGACCATTGTGGGCTCCATCTTTCCTTGATCATCGGGGCTGGCTTTGATCTGTTCTTTTCATGCCTTTCATTTGCTTGTTCTTTGTACCTTTTCCTATTTTCAACTTCCCCCTTTCCTGTCTTTCAATCTGAAATAGGGTCTCGATCCAAAAATTCATCCATTCATTCTCTCCAGAGATGCTGCCTGACCCAGCAGTTTGTGTCTATCTTTGGGATAAACCAGCATCTGCAGTTTTTTCCTACAATTTTCTATCGTATCATATCGTATCTCTGCCGATTACCGTTTTGATCATGAAAAGTTCCTTCAGTCAGATCGAACTAACACTTCAGATTCGTCTGAGGAAGGGTTTTGGCCTGAAATGTTGCCTATTTCCTTCGCTCCATAGATGCTGCTGCACCTGCTGAGTTTCTCCAGCACTTTTGTCTACTTCAGATTCAAGTCTGTGTTGCTGTGCCTCTGTGTGTGAAATCTTTCACTTCTGAACTATAAAGTGATTTACAAGCTCTGCTTAAACAGCTGTTTCCTTCCAGATGTTGATGAGTATCTGTACTCCAACCAAGTCTGAAGAGGGGTCTCGACCCGAATCATCACCCATTCCTTCTATCCAGAGATGCTGCCTGTCCCGCTGAGTTACTCCAACATTTTGTGTCTATCTTCAGTGTAAACCAGCATCTGCAGTTCCTTCCAACACATTCCCTGCCCATACTTTTGACACTGCCACACCTTCACTCTGAAGAGCAGTCCTTTTACACATTGTGGGCTAAAATTGGGACCAGATTATAGGGGCTTATAGTTTAGAGTTTCAAGAGATACAGCATGGAAACAGGCCGTTTGGCCCACCGAGTCCACACTGACCATCGATCACCCATTCCCACATAACATTGCATAGAAATGCACAGAGAATTGTGCGCTGTTGTTACAAGCTTGTCTGGGACACCATATCTAGCAAACTGAACATTCGCCTTGTGAATGTTGGCCATAGACATGGTTGAGTTGAAGTGGCACTGTGGCACAGCGGTAGAGTTTCCGCCTTACAGCGCAAGAGACCCGGTTCGATCCTGACTATGGGTGCTGCCTGTACGGAGTTTTTACATTCTCCCCGTGAATTGCGTGGGTTTTCTCCAAGATCTTAGGTTTCCTCCCAATAACTCCAAAGACGTACAGGTTTGTAGTTTGACTCCGGAGATGCTGCCTGTCCCGCTGAGTTACTCCAGCATTTTGTCTATCTTTGGTTTAAACCAGCATCTGCAGTTCCTTCCTACACAAGTGATTCACAAGCTCCGCTCAAAACAGCTGCTGTCTTCCAGATGTTGATAAGTATATGCGCTCCAACCAATCTCTGCCCATAATGTGTCAATGGTTTGTTGTTTTCTTATTAAAGATAAGAAAAGTTATTAATGAAAATTATACTTTATTATCCTACACATTTTATCTTCACACGTCCATAATAAGAATAAGTGAAATTGACCATTGCATTAATATGATTTAAATGTGCTGTAGTTCATGAGAATGTGGATGCTTGTGGACATATCATTGCAAGTTTAAGTTTAGTTTAGTTTATTTAGTTTAGTTTAGAGATACAGCGTGGAAACAGGCCCTTCGGCCCATCGAGTCCGCACCAACCAGCGATCCCCGCACACCAACACTATCCGACACACTAGGAACAATTTACACTTATACCAAGCCAAGTAACCTACAAACCTGTACATCTTTGGAGTTAATGGGTTAATAATGCCCATAATGGTACAATTGTTCTTTATTTTCATATGTGCGACAAAACGGAACAATGAAATTCAATGCGGTCTGAAGAAGGGTTTGACCCGAAATGTCACCTATTCCTTTTCTCCAGAGATGCTGCCTGACCCGCTGAGTTATTCCAGCACTTTGCGTTTATCTTCGGTATAAACCAGCATCAGCAGTTCCTTCCTACACAATGAAATTCTTACTTGCAGCAGCATAACAGGCTTGTAAACACAGCATTCATAGATAAGGTAATAAACAAAAAAATCAATACATTTAAAAACCTTATTTTATTGCAAAAATCCCAAAGTCCTTAATACAATCAAGGCAGTTCACAGTTCATAGTTTAGTTAGTGTTTATGGTGTTCAAGAGCCTGATGATTATTGGGAAGAAGCTGTTCTTGAACCTGGAGGTCACAGATTTCAGACTCCTATAATGGTGCTGAATTAGGCCAGTCGGCCCATCATGTCTACTCCGCCATTTAATCATGGCTGATCTATCTCTCCCTCTCAACCCAATTCTCTTGCCTACAGAGAAGGTTCACCAGACTGATTCCTGGGATGTCAGGACATTCATATGAAGAAAGACTGGATAGACTCGGCTTGTACTCAAGCTTGTTCATTAGAATTTAGAAGATTGAGGGGGGATCTTATAGAAACGTACAAAATTCTTAAGGGGTTGGACAGGCTAGATGCAGGAAGATTGTTCCCGATGTTGGGGAAGTCCAGAACAAGGGGTCACAGTTTAAGGATAAGGGGGAAATCTTTTAGGACCGAGATGAGAAAAACCTTTTTTCACACAGAGAGTGGTGAATCTGTGGAATTCTCTGCCACAGAAGGTAGTTGAGGCCAGTTCATTGGCTATATTTAAGAGGGAGTTAGATGTGGCCCTTGTGGCTAAAGGGATCAGGGGGTATGGAGAGAAGGCAGGTACAGGATACTGAGTTGGATGATCAGCCATGATCATATCGAAGGGCGGAATGGCCTACTCCTGCACCTATTTTCTATGTTTCTATGTTTCTCTGCATAACCCCTGGCACCCATACTAATCAAGAATCTATCTATCTCTGCCTTGAAAAATATCTATTGACTTGGCCTCCACAACCTCCAGATCTCGGAGAAGACCCACGCGGTCACGGGGAGAACATACAAACTCCGCACAGACAGCACCCATAGTCGGGTTCGAACCCGGGCCTCCGGCGGTGCAACTCTGCCACGGCGCCACCGTGCCGCCCTATGGATGCAGAGTTTATCTCCTTCCCGGCTGGGATGTCGTGAATCAGAGGTCATAGTCTCAAAATATTGGGCTGGCCTTTCAGGCCAGAGATGACAAAACATTTATTGAATCGAGATGGAAGGGTATCTTTGGAATTCCATATTTTGGTGTCTGTGGAAATTCAGTATATTCACAGCTGAGATCAATAGAATTTTATTAATTAAGAATATCCAAGGAGATTTGGTTTGTCAATGAATACATATTGCAGGACCATAGTATAAATGTAAAGGTTTAGAGCTGATTTGCTGAACCTTCTTACCATTTGTTAGCAAGGGTTATCGACCATCCAAAGACAATCCCCCATTGACTCTCATTCTGAAAGTGGTAAAAAGCCTCAGCAGAGTCATAGAGTCATATAGTGTAGAGACAGGCTCTTTCAGCCCAACTTGACCACGCCAACCGACATGCCCTATCTACACTAGTCCCACCAGCCCGCGCTTGACCCATATACCTCTAAACCTTTCCTATCCATGTACTTGTCCTATTGCCTCTTAAACATTATGATAATATCTGCCTCAACTGCCTCCTCTGGCAGCTCGTTCCACATATCCACCAGCGTTTGTGTAAGAACCTTCCACAACAGTGGCAGAGCTGCTACCTCACAGCGCCAGAGACCCGGGTTCAATCCTGACTACGGGCGCCGTCTGTACGGAGTTTGTACGTTCTCCCTGTGACCGCATTATCTTCCTCCCACACTCCAAAGACTGGAAGATTTGTAGGTTAATTGGCTTCGGTAAAATTGTAAATTGTCCCTAGTGTGTAGGATAGTGCTAGTGTTTGCGTGGACTCGGTTGGCCAAAGGGCATGTTTCCGTGCTGTATCTCTAAAGTCTAAAGTCTAAAATATTTGCAGTTTATGGTTATTAATATATTTTCTCCTTCCTCAGACCACTGTATGAAAATTATCTTTGAACAGATGACTCATATTAAAAATGGGAAGACTTTGGCAATTGCATTTTCTTAAAATGTAATACCCACAGCCTAAAGGGGGTAGTGTGAAGGATTCAAACCCTGATTTTCATACATAAAAGAAAGTAGTGTGATTTTCTTACTCTCCAAGTGTTTAAGCCAAATTCATGTTGGTTTATACATTTCTGTGCCAATCAGATTCTCGGCGGTTTCTGACGGAGTTTTGCTTGTGATGAGGTTGGCACAGATTTTGACGTAATGCGTCAATTATGCCATTTATAGAAAATCCTTACGTGTTGGTGGTTTCTCGCCATGAGTCTCCCAGTGAAGGAAAATCGCTCCACATCCACTCTATCCAGGCCATTCATTATTTGGTAAGTCTCAATGAGAACCCCCCCTTCATCCTTCTGAACTCCAGCGAGTACAGGCCCAGTGCCGTCATACATTCAATAGCAGGAATGTTTCGTTTAGTTTAGAGGTACAGCGCCCTTCGGCCCTCGGAGTCCGCGCCGACCAGCGATCCCCGCACACTAACACCCGCCCTACACATACTGGGGACAATTTTGCGTTTATACCAAGCCAATTAACCTGCAATCCTGTACGTCTTTGGAGTGTGGGATGAAACCGAAGATCTGGGAGAGAACTCACGCGGGTCACGGGGAGAAGGTACAAACTCCGTACAGACAGCACCCGTAGTCGGGATCTAAGCCGAGTCTCTGGCGCTGTAAGGCAGCAACTCTACCGCTTCGCCACCGTGCCGACCTTTATGTGTAGGGTCACAATTGAATGAGGGTGAACTTCTGTGCAGGACAAGGTGTTTGTAGAGTTTGAATGTGAGACAGAAGATGGAAGGACTACGTCAGGAACGGGCCATGACTCTTTCTCGCTACTGAACTGATGGAATTGTGTACTCTTTAAGCATGCCTTGAATAGATCAAGAAAGCACTGCCCTGCAAGGGGGAAGCCAAGGGGCTGTAATCATCCCCACATATATGTTTAAGAAAGAACTGCAGATGCTAGAAAAATCAAAAATGCTGGTGAAACTCAGCGGGTGAGGCAGCATCTATGGAGTGAAGGAATAGGTGACGTTTCGGGTCACCTATTCCTTCGCTCCATAGATGCTGCCTCACCCTGCTGAGTTTCGCCAGCATTTTTGTCCACCCACATATATGTTGGCTACTTTTGTCGCTGAAGCAATGGATAACTGAGAGGAATGCAAGGATGGAAGGAGAACCTGTTTAACAAATCTACGAGAAAAACAGGTTAAGGAATAATTGATCAGCACTGTGAATAGATAGGTTGTAGGAAGGAACTGCAGATGCCGGTCTAAACTGAAGATAGACACAAAATGCTGGAGTGACTCAGCTGGACAGGCAGCATCTCTGGAGAGAAGGAATGGGGGGACATTTTGGGTCGAGACTCTCTCCTGATTGAGTCATTTCCTTATATCTGTGTATCTCCCTCGACCCTGATTCAGTCTGAGGAAGGGTTTCAACCCAGAGTATCACCCATTCCTTCTATCCGGAGATGCTGCCTGTCCCGCTGAGTTACTCCACCATTTTGTGTCTATCTACTGTGAATAGATATACTTACAAGTGGATACACTACAAAGAGAAAAGAAAAATAAACTTTGATAGCGAACTTGAACTTAGTACTCTGGTATCTCATTGGGAATCTATTTTCAACAAGAGTAAGGTTTGATGAATTTAATTACTGACCTAAGCATATTCACAGAGCATTGTACTATAGTACTGTAAGTCACCCACATCATGTTATGTCTCTGTCAGATGAGTCTAGCACCAATTTACACATTGTTATGTCTTTGTTCGAAAAGCCTGGAGAATTATATTAATATAAAACATTCCAAGCTCCTATTGATAACACATGTTATGCAGTTTGTGGAAATAGTGATTGGCCTCTCCGAGTGGAATGGTATCTGTGAACTTTGCAATCCCAGACCAAATTCCACGCTTCTGTCAAATAATCCAGTTTCCCCTTTGCCAGGTTCTAAAGATCATTTTGTGGAGCTACCTGCTCCATGGTCGGATAGTCGGCGACTAAACCGTCTCCCCCACCTGGTTTGCCAGGTGAGGAGGGGGCTGTCGACCCCCAGCAGGACCAAAAAACAAGACCTGTCAAAGGGCGGATGAGCTCCTAGCGAGCCAACGGCCATCCACTCGTCAGTAGAAGTTGCGATCACTGTCGTACATAGCTTTGTCAGGAACGATGATAAAGCGCACACACAGCTACATCATGTACAATGGATTTAGAGATACAGTGCGGAAACACGCCCTTCGGCCCAAAGGGGAGCCAAAGAGAGACAAGAGAGGAGCTTGCCAGCTGCACGGAGGACAGAGATGTGTGGTGCGTCCGTCACCGTGTCCGTCGGAAACCAGCACCACTGCGTCGCTAATGTTTTCAACGATGATGATATATGAATGATATATGAATGATATATGAATGATATATGCTTCCTGTGTTCACCCACGGCCAATCGAATCTCCCAGCCCAAAGAAACAAATAGATAACGTAACATGGATGATGACGGATATCTACGTTACATCGTTAGAGTTGGTACTCAAAGTCAATGCAGAAGTTGTATGTTGTAAACAGCGTCTTCCGCTGGCCCTAACCCCTCCAGAAGGAAGTGCTAGAACTAGGGGACATAGTTGTAGAATAAGAGGGGGCTCTTTTAAAACTGAGATGAGGAAGAACTTCTTCACCCAGAGGGTGGTTAATTTATGGAATTCACTGCCCCAGGGAGCAGTGGAAGCAGAAACATTAAATATATTTAAATCTAAAATAGATGTTTTTTTAGCTGCCAAGGGGATAAGGGGCTACGGGGAGAGGGCAGGGATATGGACCTAGGTATGGTTAGTATAGTAAGACCTGAGTGATCTCCTGGACAAGTGTCGATCGCCTGGATTGGGGTCGGAGAGGAATTTCCCGGATTTTTTTCCCGAATTGGACCTGGGTTTTTATCCGGTTTTTTGCCTCCCCCAGGAGATCACGCGGTTCTTGGGGTGGAGAGGGGTGATAGCGATATAAAGGGGAGGGTAGTGTCTTGTGTTCTGTGTCTTGTGTCTACTGTTTGTGGGTAAGGGTGTCTGTTTAGTGTTCAGCCATGAGCGAATGGCGGTGCGGGCTCGATGGGCCTGGTGGTCTACTCTCGCACCTACTTTCTATGTTTCTATGTTTCTATGTCATACGTGGGTCAGGCAGTGTCTCTGGAGATAGACACAAACAGCAGGAGTAACTCAGCAGGACAGGCAGCATCTCCGGAGAGAAGGAATGGGTGACGTTTTGGGTCGAGACCCTTCTTCAGACTGGTTAGGGATAAGGGAGACGAGAGATACAGACGATGATGTAGAGAGATAAAGAACAATGAATGAAAGATATGCAAAAAGGTTAGAATGATAAAGGAAACAGGCCATTGTTGGCTGTTTGTCAGGTGAAAACGAGAAGCTAGTGCGACTTGGGTGGGGGAGGGAGAGAGAGAGAGGGAATGCTGGGGTTACCTGAAGTGAGATAAATCAATATTCATAGCACTGGGCGATAAGCTACCCAAGCAAAATATGTGATGCTGTTCCTCCAATTTGCATTTAGCCTCACACTGACAATGGAGAGACCGAGGACAGAAAGGTCTGTGTGGGAATTGGAAGGAGAATTTTACTTCGGAGTCACGTGAGTGACTACGTGAAGAACCCCGTCAGGGCGCATGCGCGTCATTACGTCGGACGCATTGGCGACAACGGCAGCGGGAGCTCGGAGCTCTTTCTGCAACGTGAGTAAATACAGCTCCACCAAAGTCGGGGAGACTTTGGAGGAGTTAGAGAAAAGTAAATAAATTGTTTCTGCTGTTTTGTTTTTTTTTCCCCATAGACAGGAACAAGTAAAAGGTGCAGGCTGCTGCCGACAAGGAGAGAGAGAGCTGCGGGACGCAGTCTCTGAAAGGCAGCCTGTCACCTCGGGGGAGTCGCAAGCCGGTAGCGGTGCGGCGACAGACTTGGCAAAGTGCCCAGCTGGGTACACAGCCAACGCCAGTCGGGCGGTCGGCATACGCCAAGTCTGTCAGGGCTATAGACTCCGCAGAGTCGGGCCACGAGAGTCCCGTCGGGGACAGGATACCGTTCCCCAGCGGTTATCCAAAAGGAGCAGCTCATACAGGGGCTGCTCCACAGAGACGCTCCAGGAGGAGTAATACAGGAGGGAAACCATAGGGAAGGCTCCACTGGCAGTGCCTAGGAGAGGTCTGCCTCATAAAGCCACAACTCCAGGAGGAGTTGTGCAGGCGGGAAGCCTTAGGGAAGGCTCCGCTGGCAGTGCCTAGGAGAGGTCTGCTTCACAAAGCCATACTCCAGGAGGAGTTGTGCAGGCGGGAGGCCGTGGGGACGGCTCCGCTGGCAGTGCCTAGTAGAGGCCTGCTTGAAAGCACCCTCTTTGCAAGAGGTGAGTGCAGAAGGGCAGATACGCTCTGACCCTGAGTCCGACGACTTCCAAAGGGAGGGCAGGCAGCTGTCAGAGCTGACACCGTGTGCAGCACGGTTTGCCATGTCGTCGGATGCTGGTGAGCCTCTGGGTGAAGAACTTGCCACCAGCATAAATTACCAAGTCTCACATCAGCTACAGGAGCTGACAATGGATGAGACAGTAACGAAGTATGAAGCCCCAATCAACTGTGGACTGTTAAAAGTTCCTGTTGGGAACAGGAAGAATTGGGGTAAGATGGGCATACTAATGAAAGCCCAGGAGCATGTGAAGCTCAGCATATTTTTAAAGTTGCTGGCATCTGGTATAACGAGCTTTGCCAGGATGGTGGATGGAGAGGGCATGACAAATTACAACAAAAGGCGCTATTGTGGAGTGCCCACTTTGAGATCAACTGCCTCCGCAAGATGCGATTAGACCAACCATCAATGCTAAATATGCTTCACTCTGCCAGCCTGGCACAGTGCAACTGGCACAGCTGTTTGGCGAGGATTTCGCACAGCAGGTGAAGGAGCTGGAGGAGGAGGCTAAGACGGCAGCCACATATTCACCAAAGCGGAAGTATCCCTATAAGGGAGCAGACTGGTCCGGGCAAGGGACGAGTCCAGCTACGATGCAGCGCAGTTGGCGTTCGGCTGTAGCACCGCCACGGAGGTGAGATATCCAGCTCAAGGCTGGGGAAGAATGCCAGGTGGTAAGGAGGAGAGGGTCTGGTTCTCATGTAGACAGATCTAATGTGATACAATTAAATGTTTACCTCAGATATGTTTATACTGAAGGTTATTCAAGGGCATCGAATAAAGCTTAAATGCAAATTCTGATTTACCCATGCAACATGTTCCAAAAAAGGAGTTTGACTTCAGTATCACTGAACAATTGGAAGTTCAGCTGGAACTTGCAAGCTTATGTAATAAAGGTGTAATTGCTAAGGCAGTTTACCAAAGCCATCAGTTTGTGTCCAATATCTTTCCCCAGACCAAAAAAGGATGGGGGGATGCAGAATTATACAGACCTGAATAGGCTTAACCCTTTTGTACGGTATAGACATTTTAAGATGGAAACGTTTGTGAGGGAGATCTTAAAGATGCGGATTCAGTGTCTGTTCATTTGCAGGATAGAACATTTAAAATTCAGCTGGATGGGGAATTATGACAATACAATCCACTGCCTAATGGTTTGTCTTCAGCTCCTAGAGGGATTACAAAGTTGTTAAAACCTATTCTGGGCATGAAGAGAAGTCAAGGTCATGTGCTCATGGCTTAGCTAGATGATATCTTGATTGTAGGACAATCAAAGGAAACAGCTGAAGCATCAGTGGCAGTTGGTAAAAACCAATTTTTAATTGGGCTTTATAAGCTATTCTGAGGAATCTAAATTTATACCTGTGACACAAATTGACTAGTTGGGTTCACAATGGACTTAATCAATATCATTGTGACCTTGCCCAGGCAAAAAAGGGTACAGCTAATTAAGAGCTATATCAAGTTAATTGCTAACACACAGCCTTCAATTAGCCAGGTGACAAGACTGCTGTGGTAATGGCTGGCAGCATTTCCAGCAGTTCAATATGGCCACAATATGGCCACTTTATTACAATTACAAAGGTCAAAGGAACAGGCATTGAGGATACATTGGGGTCATTATAATAGACCTATGCTTCTATCAATAGAGGCTGTTGCTGATGTACAATGGTGGATTCAGCATGTGTCCACTAGTAGTTCCAAAGTGTTATTGGACCAAGCTTCCATGATTTGCAGACAGATGTCAGAGCACTTCGGTAGGGTGCTACTGATACAAGATCCAGCGGTGGAGACAGATGAACATTGCTTCTGCATACATGGGGAATTAACCAAGAGTATTTTATGGACTCAAGGCTTATGGCACTAACTAAACTAGTTTGCATGTGCAGTGCAAAATAGACAACACTGCAGCAGTTGCTGATATGAATCACATGGGTGGAATCAAATCGTTATCATGTGACAGGTTGGCAAATACAATTGGACCTGGAGTAGGGATAGAGAGATTTGGATTGGAGCTATCTATCTGCCAGGGAAACTTAATGTAGTACCAGATGGCAGCTCACGAAAATTCCATCATAACACAGAGTGGATGTGGAACCAGGATGTGTTCAAGAACATAGTACTTCTATATGGAAGGCCAAAATATGTTTCATAGGCACCAGATCCAGGGGCAGTGGCAATTGATGCTTTTTCACTAAATTGGGATGATATGTTTGTGTACATTTTCCCACCATTCTGCCTCATAGGTCGGTGTTTGAGAAAATCAAGCAGGATGCCGCTCCAGGGGTTTTGGTGATACCAAATTGCCTGATTCAACCATGGTTCCCTTTGATGTTACAGATAGCGATCCAACCTCTTTTTGCTGATTCCAAACAGTAGGAATTTGCTGGAGCATCCAGTAACGCATTAAGTTCATCCGTTATGTGACGGTATGGATCTGTTAGTTTGCAGGTTTCAAGAATGCCTTACATTGGTCGAGGACTTTCTAGGCCAACGGTGTATATACTCGATGCAGTCTGGAGAAAGAGTACTTAAAAACAGTATATGACATGGAAAAAAAAAAAAAAAAAAAGGAACAATATTGTGTTCAAAAGAATATTCAATATGATACTGTAGTTATTGAAAATGTGTTAGAGTTTATCTACACTTTATTATGATGAAGGTCTTAGCTATACTGCTATCAATACAGCTAGAAGTGCTTTGTCCGCATATCTTGTAATAGGTACACGGACACAAAGTATAGGTTCTCACCCTCTCATATCTAGGTTGATGAAAGGAATCTAATTCCAAACCGCCTAAGCCTAGGTATATGGTAATCTGCGAGCTCATTCCACTAGCGCAGTAGCAACATCCGCGGCCAGGGCGATGGACGTTCCCATCGACCATATATTAAAAGCCGCAGGTTGGAAAAATGAACTTGTGTTTCAGCAATACTACCATCGGCCGATTGCCGATGGAGGGCTGTTTGCTAACTCAATATTGAGTGCTGTTGCTATTGTTTAAAGTCTGTTTTCAATACTGTTTCATTCTGTTTCGTTTGTTGCCCTACATTAAGAGGGTTTATTGGTTGTTTTATGACCAAAAATAAAACTGTTTTGTTTTTGCATGATATGCAATGTCATGTTTACAGCATTATTGATGATACTCAGTCAATCGATGCAGTGAGAAGCCGGGATTTTGATCTGCGGTATAAAAATCACAGAGCTTTAAAATCTTCACGTAGTCACTCACGTGACTCCGAAGTAAAATAGTAAGATTAAACGAGAACTTACCAGTTTGAAGTTTGATCTTTATTTTATGAGGAGTTACGTTGGTGATTACGTGCCTGCCACGCCCAACCCTCTCTCATAGAAAAAAGGTCATAATGGTAGTTCTCATGTTGATCATCTTAATATGTTACTTCAATTATGGTTTTGTCTGTGATTTCATACCGCTGCTTTGAAGATTGACGCGCATGCGCCCTGACGGGGTTCTTCACGTAATCACCAACGTAACTCCTCATAAAATAAAGATCAAACTTCAAACTGGTAAGTTCTCGTTTAATCTTACTATTAAAGTGTTCAGCAACTGGGAGGTCAGGTAGGTTCAGGCAGGCTGAGCAAAGGAATGGATGATGTTTCGGGTCGAGACTCTTCATCGGACTCAGTCTGTTTGTGCCTGAAGGGCCTGTTTTTGTGGGTACTCTTTCCAAGTTCTATGTTCTATGTCGCATTCTAACTATCATGTTTGTGAATCACTGCTTCAACCCAATAGTTTGGGATCAAATGTCCATTCCTGCTTCTAATTTAATAGTTCAATCCAAGCTCCAGTTCTTGGTGAGAGACGCAAAATGCTGGAGTTACTCAGCGGGTCAGGCAGCATCTCTAGAGAAAAGGAAGGATTTGTGTCTATCTTTGGTATAAACCAGCATCTGCAGTTCCAATTCTATTGTACAGGTACGGTATTGTGTAAGATTTTTTCTATGGAAGATTTACACAAAATGCTGGAGCAACTCAGCGGGTCAGGCAGCATCTCTGGAGAAAAGGAATAGGTGACGATTCGGGTTGAATCCCCTTCTTCAGACCAATGTGGCTTTTTGATATCTGTAAAAATAATAAAGTGACTCCTGTTGAAAAGATAACCCGTCCACAACTTAAATGAGCGGCACGGTGGCGCAGCGGTAGAGCTACTGCCTTAGAGGGCCAGAGACCCGGGTTCAATCCTAACTACGGGTGATGTCTGTACGGAGTTTGCACGTTCTCCCCGTGACCTGCGTGGGTTTTCCCCGAGATCTTCTCCAAAGACGTGCAGGTCTGCAGGTTATTGGCTTGGTATAAATGTAAAATTGTCCCTAGTGTTTGTAGGATAGTGTTAGTGTGCGGGGGTCACTGGTCGGCGCGGACTCAGTGGGCCGAACTGTACTTCTAAACTAAAAAAAAACGAAACTGCATAGTCCTCTCCCCATTTCACCCCGTCAACCTTCCTTCTTCCATCAGAGTGAGCTGGGGGTGGGGGGGAAGGTGGGGGGGGGGGGGGCGTGGGGAGGGGAAGGGGATCTTTCCCACATTTAATCCTTGCCCTGCATCAGTATTCTTCCTTTGAACTTTGCAATGCATATTCCATTTGCTGCTGAACAGTATTGTCCCATAGTTCTGCCAGAACTGAGAATGCCGAGTATGCCAATTTCATAACTCAGTTACAAGTCTGTATGCTTCAGCCAAAACAACTATGTACATTGAATATAAATTAGAAATTAATCTGATTGACTAAAATTATGCACACTTAGTTTCAACACTAGAATTTTAATGTGTGATTTTTAAGCAACTGCTTTTTAAATGCTAGCTTAATCGTCATATCAACACGTGTTATTTGTCACTACTGATGATCTTCACTTATTTATTGGGACGTCTTTACAGAGTATAAGATGGAATCATGGTATTCGGTACAAAATAGGATGCTATCTACTGTTTTCATCCCAACATTCCCTGACTATCGCTGTATCAATGGTCCAATGGGTCGACGATTATTTATTCATCACCGGTACCAAGGTACAATGAAATTATATTTTTGCATACAGTTTTGGGGTTTTAGTTTTAGAGACACATAAGCGTAAACAGGCCCTTCGGCCCACCGAGGCCGTGCCGACCAGCGATCCCCGCACATTAACACTACTCTGCACACACTCGGGGACAATTTTACATTTATTCCAAAACCAATTAACCTACAAACCTGTAGGTCTTTGCAGTGTGGGAGGAAACCGAAGATCTCGGTGAAAACCCACGCAGGTCACGGGGAGAACGTACAAGTTCTGTACAGACAGCGCCTGGGTCTCTGGCGCTGTAAAGCAGTAGTTCTGCTTTACACCGAGCGTTTCCCAATCAGAAACCTTGGATGAACTTTGAGATCCGCACTCTTCTGAAGTCCAGACACCGGGCATTCATGTCTGATGATACAGTGGCCTACAAGGAGTCCAGATACGACCTTGGTAAGGCCATCAAAAAGGCCAAACGGGACTTCTGCTTCAAACTGGAGGAAGAGACTGATGTTCGGCGGCTGTGGCAGGGCCTGAATGCAATCACCTCTTACAAGGCAAAATCAGGGAGGCAGCTCGAATGTCGGCGAAACATCACTCCCTGATGAGCTCAATGCGTTTTACGCACGCTTTGATAGGGAGAACACCGATGTGCCTTGCCGAGCCCCCATTCGCTGTGATGGTATTTCAGTCTCAGTCACAGAGGCCGACGTCAGGAAATCCTTCAGAGGGGTGAACCCTCGAAAAGCGCCTGGACCTGATGGTATACCTGGTCGCGTTCTAAAAACCTGTGCGGACCAACTGGCTGGAGTTTTTACAGACATTTTCAACCTCTCACTTCTGAGGTCTGAGGTCCCCACCTGCTTCAAAAGGGCATCAATTATACCAGTGCCCAAGAAGAGTAAGGTGACGTGCCTCAATGACTATTGACTAGTGGCACTAACGCCTGTGGTGATGAAGTGCTTTGAGAGGTTGATCATGACGCAGATCAACTCCTACCTCGACAAAAACCTGGACCCACTGCAGTTCGCTTACCGCCACAACAGATCAATGGTGGATGCGATCTCGCTGGCCCTCCACTCCGCTCTGGACCACTTGGACAACAAAAACTCATATGTCAGGCTGTTATTCATCGATTACAGCTCGGCATTTAACACAATCATCCCCTCCAAGCTGGTTACCAAACTCGCAGAACTGGGTATCTGCGCATCCCTCTGCAATTGGATCCTCGACTTCCTCACTCTCAGACCACAGTCTGTTCGTATTGGTGGAAATGTGTCAGACTCGATAACAATTAGCACGGGAGCACCTCAAGGCTGCGTGCTCAGCCCCCTGCTGTACTCACTCTATACTCATGACTGCGTAGCCGGACATAGTGCGAACTCCATCATCAAGTTCGCTGATGACACCACTGTTGTGGGACGTATCACTGATGGGGATGAGTCAGAGTATAGAAGAGAGATCGAGCAACTGTCCATATGGTGCCAGCACAACAACCTGGCCCTCAACACCAGCAAAACCAAGGAACTGATTGTGGACTTTGGAAGGAGTAGGATGGGGACCCACAGTCCCGTTTATATCAACGGGTCGATGGTTGAAAGGGTCAAGAGCTTCAAATTCCTGGGCGTGCACATCTCTGAAGATCTTTCCTGGTCCGAGAACACTGATGCCATTATTAAGAAAGCACATCAGCGCCTCTACTTCCTGAGAAGATTACGGAGAGTCGGTTTGTCAAGGAGGACTCTCTCTAACTTCTACAGGTGCACAGTAGAGAGCATGCTGACCGGTTGCATCGTGGCTTGCTTCGGCAACTTGAGCGCCCTGGAGAGGAAAAGACTACAAAAAGTAGTAAACACTGCCCAGTCCATCATCGGCTCTGACCTCCCTTCCATCGAGGGGATCTATCACAGTCGCTGCCTCAAAAAGGCTGGCAGCATCATCAAGGACCCACACCATCCTGGCCACACACTCATCTCCCTACTACCTTCAGGTAGAAGGTACAGGAGCCTGAAGACTGCAACGACCAGGTTCAGGAACAGCTACTTCCCCACAGCCATCAGGCTATTAAACCTGGCTCGGACATAACACTGAACTTTACTAGCCAATACTGTTATTTGCACTTTATCAGTTTATTGACCATTGTGTATATATTTATAGAATGCCTTGTAGTAAATGCCTACTATGTTCTGTTGTGCTCAAGCAAAGCAAGAATTTCATTGTCCTACCAGGGACACATGACAATAAACTCACTTGACTTGACTTGCTACGCCACCGTGCCGCCATAAGATCAGTAAGATTATTGCCATTCATAAGTATAATCCCAGGTTAAGTACAGAATGCATAGAAACAGCCCACTGAGTCCATTTGCAAGAGTCGCCAGGTTTTGGCGCCATTTTCAAGGTCCATGCTGCAGCTGGCCCATTGAAGGCCCATTGCAGCCGTGGCCTCCGTCCAGATCGTCCCGCGAACCGCCATCCCCCTCCTCGCCCGCCCACCGTCAGCTCTTTGTTCCTTTTTTTATAATCAAAAATAATTTATTCAGTTACGATACAAATCAAAACCATGGTAACACACCCACCGCCATCGTACAAAATCACTAATTTATCTCAGACACTAACTTTTCAAATGACTATAATAAGTTATCGAGGATGCGTTCCACCCCCCGCGGTGCCCAACGGTCCCGGAAATCCCCCAGGGCGCCCGTGGACAGCGTGTAATCCCTTTCTATTACCACCCGGGCATGGACGTGACCCTGGAAAAGGGGCAGGCACCCGGCTCGGGCAGAGACCACTTCCGCCTGGTGCCGTGACTCGCGATGGCCAGCTTGGCCAGGCCTAGGAGCAACCCAACCAGGACATCCTCGGCCCTACCCTCTCCCCTACGCACAGGGTGTCCGAAGATGAGAATGGTGGGTGTGAAGATTAGCCAGAAGGCAAGGAGCAGCCCCTTTAGATATTGGAAGAGGGGCTCCAACTCACACACTCCATACACACGTGGTACACAGACTCTTCCGGCCCGCAAAAGTGGCAGGCGGCTGGCGAGTCTGTGAACCGGGAGAGAAACGGGTTGCACGGAACTCCTCGGTGCAGTGCCCTCCACCCCAGGTCACCGACCTTCAGCCCTTTGTGCCGTGGGCACCTCCCACCATCGACCTTGAAGGCACTGTAGGTAAGACCCCCCCCTTCGGTTCTTCTCACCGGTCCTTTGTCCAGCATCCATCTCTGTCTCCCTCCACCCTGCTCTCTGGTTCCCAGTCTTCGGCGGAGAGGGGGGGGGGGGGGAGCGGGGGCCGGGCTCGGCGGCTTCCCTCTCCCAGGTCCGTGGTGGACGAGCCAGTCCTGCTGTCGGCGTAAGGCCACGGTTTGCCGGAACCTTCCGCCACTCGCAGCTCGCTGGAACCTATCTGTGTCTACTCTCATGTACATGACGGTATCCTTGCCTCTGAAGCAGGAGACTCTCAGTCAAATATTAAATCCCCAATACCTGGATTTGAAGTTGAACACTGCAAATATTTGGCTTGGAGATCAGAGCGCTATCTTTAGAGCAAACTGAAACTTCAAGTCACTGAGAGATGCAAGTCACAGTTACTTTAAAGTTTAATATTGAAACATTTACGGTAGCGCAGCGGTAGAGTGGCTGCCTCACAGTGCCAGAGGTCTGATCCTGACTACGGGTGCTGTCTGTACAGAGTTTGTATGTTCTCCCCGTGACCTGCGTGGGTTTTCCCCGGGTGCTCCGGTTTTCTCCCACACTCCAAAGACGTACAGGTTTGTCGGCTAATTGGCTCGGTAACATTGTACATTGTCCCTAGTGCGTGTAGCATAGTGTTAATGTGCGGGGATCGCTGGTCGGCGCGGACTCGGTGGGCCGAAGGGCCTGTTATCCGCGCTGTATGTCACAATCATCATCATCATCATAATCATACTTTATGAGCCAAGTATGTTTTGCAACATACGAGGAATTTGATTTGCCGTACAGTCATACCAATAAAAAGCAACAGAACGCACAAAATACATTTTGACATAAACATCCACCACAGTGACTCCTCCACATTCCTCACTGTGATGGAAGGCGAAAAAAAGTTCAATCTCTTCCCTTCTTTGTTCTCCCGCCCTCTAAACGACACTAAACTAAAAGGCCTGTCTCACGAGTCTGCGGTCATTGGCGGCGAAACAGGAACTATCTACCGCTCCTGGGCCGCCAGAGACCGCGGGCTCGGTCAAACGCACAGTGCCGGGGCCGTGCGGCGTTGTTCCCAACACCGCACGGTGCTAAAAAAAACACAACACTGTCCAAAAATATGTTCCTACCGCACAGCCGCCGCCAGTGAGGCACGAGTGCGGCACGGTCACCGCCACAGCCGCCGCCAGTGAGGCACGAGCGCCGTGAGTCGAACCTGCACCGCCACAGCCTCCGCCAGTGAGGAACGTGTGCAGCACGGCCGCCGCCACAGCCCCGCGATCCGAAAGACGTCATCAGCCGAAACCGCAAGCTCGTGGAACCGGCCGTACTTGGCCCCCCGCGCAGCATCCGTGCGGCGCTCTCGTGGTTGCCGTGCGGTCCCCTCTTCCGGCGACGCCGCGCTTCACCGCCAACGACCGCAAACCCGTGGGACAGAGCCTTAATCTACCATCAGGAGATTCCTAAAGGGCCTGTCCCACCAGCATGCGTCTGCATGCGGCAAGCGCGACTTAACGTGGTCGCTTGAGCCGTACGGCCTCGCGGGGCCGGTCCCACTTCGATCGCCGGAGCCGTATGGAGTTGTGCGGAGCTGGACCTGACATCGCGCGGGGCTCCGAAAAACTGACACTGTTCAGAAATTCCGCACGGCAACGGCCTGCCGGCCCGCAGCCACCTCGACGCCGTGCGCACCGCCTCAACGGGTGTGCGCAGCGTCTCGACGCCGTATGCAGTGTCTTGACGCCGTACGTCACGCGCGAACTTCCCGCGGACTTCGCTCGAACTTCACGTCACTCACTCGACCTCCACGCGGCTTCCGGTTTGGTCGCGCTCGCCGCATGCAGTCGCATGCTGGTGGGACAGGCCCTGTACGGGGATCACTCGACCTCCGCGTGGCCCCCGCGCAGCCCCCGCTTCTGGTTTGGTTGCGCTTGCCGCATGCAGTCGCATGCTCGTGGGACCAGGCCCTTAATGCAATTGTTTGCTTTTGACTGCAATCTCGGCTCTATGTACAATGTATCAGGACTAATTGCAGGCTGTGGATTCCATTCGACAATACTGCACAAGGCTCTGGTTAAAATTAAAGATGACCATAGGGACTATTTAACATGAGAAATATTCCAAGTAGTTAAAGATCGGGAGCTCCTTTGAAGCCTGCAAAGTGTCTCATATGCGTGTGATTATTCCATGCACCAGATCAATTTGTCCATGTGGGTGTAGTTTCTGCTGGATTATTCCATATGAGTACAATTGTTCAGAGGATCTAAAGGTTATCAACTAAATGTGATTACTTGTGCATTTGACAGAATAATTTCTGCAACGTTTTCCATGAAACCTAAGTGCCGTCACCCAGTGAACCGAAGATTTTTAAATAGGAGTTGCAAAACCTGTTTGAAAAGACTTGAAGATAGACACAAAAAGCTGGAGTAACTCAGCGGGTCAGGCAGCATCTCTGGAGAAAAGGAATGGGTGACACTATCAGGCAACTGAGCCATCCTACCAACAACTAGAGAGCAGTCCAGAGCTACAATCAACCACATTGGAGACCCTCAGACTATCTTTGATCGATCTTTACTGGCTTTATCCTGAACTAAACAGTATTCACGTTATCCCCTTTATCATGTATCTGTACACTGTGGACGGCTCGAATGCAATCATGTATTGTCTTTCCGCTGACTGGTTAGCACACAACAAAAGTTTTTCACTGCATCTCGGTACACGTGACAATAAACTAGAACTCAAATTCAAAACCTCCATTTACATTATTTAATTGGGTATTTTTACATTTAATGTTATAACAAGCTGGTTGTGTAATTAGGATTTTATTGAGTATCGGGAACCATTTGCTATTTTATAATGCAAATTAAAAAATTGCAAATAACCTGATATTCAACGGAATATTCTGGTGGTGCAAAGGATTTTGATGAATTATGGGATGAATTATGAATTCCATAATCAACGTGATTTAATAACATAGAAATAAATGAATAGACAATAGTAAGTAAGTAAGTAAGTACGTTTATTGGCCAAGTATTCACATACAAGGAATTTGCCTTGGTGCTCCGCCCACAAGTAACAACATGACATACAGTGACAGTTACGAATGACTCAGAAAGCACTAAACATTAATAATAATAAAACATTAATGATAAAACACAATTGATCAAGCATGTGAACCAACAAAATACCAGATCAAATGGAGGCTACAGATTTTTGGCTGTTCAGTAGAGCAACTACTCGTGGATAAAAACTGTTTTTGTGTCTGGCTGTGGCAGCTTTGACAGTCCGGAGTCGCCTTCCAGAGGGAAGTGATTCAAGGAGTTTGTGGCCAGGGTGAGAGGGGTCAGAGATGATCTTGCCCGCTCGCTTCCTGGCCCTTGCAGTGCACAGTTCATCAATGGAGGGAAGGTTGCAGCCAATAACCTTCTCTGCTGATCGGACGATTCGCTGCAGCCTCCAGGTGTCGTGCTTGGTGGCTGAGCCAAACCAGACAATGATGGAGAAGGTGAGAACAGACTCTACAATGGCCGTGTAGAATTGGACCATCATTGCCTGTGGCAGATTGTGCTTCCTCAGCTGCCGTAGGAAGTACATCCTCTGTTGTGCCTTTTTGACTGTGGAGTCGATGGTAGCCCCCCACTTAAGGTCCTTGGAGAACCTAAGGAACTTAAAAGACTCCACAGATGTGACTGTGGTGTTGTTGATGGTGAGTGGGGTGAGGGGGAGGGGGAGCTCTCCTAAAGTCTACAATCAATTCCACTGACTTAAGAGCAGTGAGCTCTAGGTTGTTGCGATGGCACCAGGACGCCAGCTGTGAGTAGGCCATTCGGCCCTTCGAGCCAGCACCGCCATTCAATGTGATCATGGCTGATCATCCACAATCAGTACCCCGTTCCTGCCTTCTCCCCATATCCCCTGACTCCGCTATCTTTAAAAGGAAGAACTTAGAGGTAAGGTGAATATGAGCGGATCAATTCAATGTCGAATCAGATCCAAAAAGAGAAGTGATGAGCAAGGAGCAATTAGATTAAGAGGAACAAAGCAAGAGTTGGACATAGTGAGAGAGAAAGATAAATCTGTTGATTCCCTATCAGCAATTAGAAAGATAACATATCTTATTAATTATTAGATCTCACCTGCGGACAGTTTAATAGGAAATTATTACGGAAGCAATCAAAATATCATATAAAGCTTAAGGGTGATGACATTTCACTAAATGTATTTAGCATCAGCATCAGTTTTGTTAATAACTTAGTGATTTGCAGGGTTAAGAGCACTGATTGTCCTCTGATTTGTGGATCATGGGTTGTGTTTGTTCATGTAATCATTTTCATCGCGGCGGCACGATGGCGCAGCAGTAGAGTTGCTGCCTCACAGCGTCAGAGACCCGGGTTTGACACCGACTATGGGTGCTGTCGGTACGGAGTTTGTACCATTCTCCCTGTGACTGCGTGGGTTTTCTCTGGGTGCTCAGGTTTCCTCCCCACATTCCCACATCCCACCGCAGGAGACTAGGAGGGAAGGAGTGTCCACCCCTGCCATTCAATCATGGCTGATCTATCTCTCCCTCTCAAACCCCATTCTCCTTCCTGCCTGCTCCCCATAACCCCCGACAACCCCGATTTCAGAGAGAAAAAACTGATTGCAAGTATAAAACGAGCAACAATCCTCATAAAAAAAACAAGGGCCAACCAAGAAGAGATAACAATTACTTTTAGTTTCAGTTTTCCTAGTCAGTCCCTGAAAACTAATGAAATGGAAGGCAAGGGATTATTTAAGTAGAATAGTTCATTTGAAATTGCACTGGACGTACATTTTGTCCAAACTCCACTAAATCAAAATGATCTAATCTTGCTTATGGATGCGTTTTTTGTAAGTATGTAATTCTGCTGGTATTCAGCCAGCCCTGCTGAGTTGCTTCTCATGGCTCTCAGCTCTTCTGACGTACTTTTATATTAAATGTTTTTCAGAGCCGGCACTAACCAGCCCAAGCATCGATTTAGTGTACGGGGGTGACCGTGCTGTATCACCAAACTAAACTAAACTAAACTAAACCACACCACTGCTCGCTGCATCTCTACACTTCAATCTCCGTTTACTCTTACCCAATTTGGAGCCTGATACTCAGAGAACCTCACAGTGGTGCAGCGGTAGAATTTCTGCCTTACAGCGCCAGAGATCTGGGTCTGATCCTGACTACGGCTGGTATCTGTACGGAGTTTGTACATTCTCCCCGTGACCGAGTCTGTTTTTTACCCAGGTGCTCCAGTTTCCTCCCACACGCCAAAGAGGTGCAGGTTTGTAGGTGAATTGACTTCGGTAAAATTGCAAATTGTCCCTAGTGTGTAGGATAGTGCTAGTGTATGTGGTGATCGCTGGTCGGCACTTGGTGGGCTGAAGGGCCTGTTTCCGTGCTGTTTGTATCTAAAGTCTAAAGAGCCAAGATAGACCCAAAAACCTGGCTCGATGCGCACGTGTATAGAATGCAGAACAGTACAGCACAAGAACAGATCCCTCAGTCTACAATGTCTATCTCGAACATGATGCCACATTAAACACATCTCCTCTGCCTGTACGAGATCCAAATCCCTCCATTCCCTGCATATCCATGTGCCTATCTAAAACCCTCCTAAATGCCACTATTATATCTGCCTCCACCACCACTCCTGTTCCAGGCACCCACCACCCTCTGAGCAAAAAAACCTTGTCCTCCACATCTCTGTTAAACGTTGCCCCTCTCAACTGAAAGCTATGCCCTGTGAGTCTGTCATTTCCACCCTCGGAATAAGGTTCTGACTGTTTACCCTATCTGTACCTAACATCATTCTACCAGGTCTCCTCCTCAAGGGCCTGTCCCACTTACGTGTCCTTGGCACGCAAATTACGCGACCTCGTGGTCGCGTTGAGCCGCGATGGTCCCACGAAGGTCGCGCGCGATTACATGCGTACGCACAGCCGTCTGGAGCGCATTACGTCATTTGAAGATGGACACAAAGCTGGAGTAACTCAGCGGGACCGGCAGCATCTCTGGAGAGAAGCAATCGGTGACGTTTCGTGTCGAGACTCTTCTTCAGTCTGAAAAGAAGGGTCTTGACCCAAAACGTCACCCATTGCTTCTCTCCACAGATGCTGCCGGTCCCGCTGAGTTACTCCTGCATTTTGTGTCTATCTTCAATTTTCTTGGCCCCGCTCTGGGAGTAGGAGTGGGGAAGGATCCGGACCGCAACGGCCGTGAGCCCCAGGCCGAGTTCGGCGATCGTTTGCCTGCTTCTGCTGCTGTTGGAGGTGAGACGTTGCGTCGCGCCAGGGTCTTGGGCCTGTCCCACTTTGGCCGTCAGTTCCGCGACAGGTCGTTGGCGCGCGAAGATTTCATTCACTACAAAAATTTCAGAGCCCCGCGCGATGTCGCGCACAACTACATACCCCTCCGCGCTTCTAAGTGGGACCAGCCCCGCGCGGCCACACGATGCCCGTGCGCCTCAACGCGACCACGAGGTCATGTAATTTGCGTGCCAAGGACACGTAAGTGGGACAGGCCCTTTAGTCTCTGGTGCTCCAGAGGAGACAATCCAAGTCTGAAAGTCTTGAGGTTGTTCAGGGATAATGCAAATTGACAATATCACTTAACAGTGCCACTCCATACAGCAGAGTACAGGGGAAAAACTAAGTGATGGTGAATGGACTGTTGAAAGCATGAGCACGGAACGCTTGAAAAATTGAATGAACTACCTTTAGACCATCAAGGACCAGTATCACCCCGGTCACTTCTTCCACTCCCCTCTCTCATCGGGCAAAAGGTACAGAAGTTTGAAAATGCACACCTCCAGATTCAGGGACAGATTCTACCCAGCTGTTATCAGGCAACTGAACCATCCCCTCACCAGCTCGATAGCGGTCTTGACCTCCTATCTACCTCATTGGAGACCTTTGACCTATCTATCCCCCTCGTGTCTACGAGACAAAACTTAGATTAAATAGAACTAATGTATGGGTGATCGCTGGTTGGCGCGGACTTGATGGGCCGAAGGGCCTGTTTCCACGCTGTCAGGATTGAATCAGAATTCAATCCTGATTAAGGGTGCTGTCTGTGCAGAGTATGCACAATCTCCCTGTGGCCGTTTGGGTTTTCTCCAGGTGCTCTGGTTTCCTCCCACATTTCAGAGACGTGCAGGTTTGTAGGTTAATTGGCTTCTGTAAATTGTAAATTGTCCCCAGTGTGTGGGATCGTGCTAGTGTACGGAGTGACCGCTGGTATTTGTCCAGTGAGGGAGAGCTGTTAGCAATGAGAGGCTGGTGGTGATTGTGGTGGTTGTGGGAAACAGGTGAACCCCTGTGTGCTTTCCTGAGGCAGATTGACGTCCTTTCATAAAGATGGTCGCCATTATAGAATTGCTGAGGTCTCCTGGTATATTCTCCTCTTCCCAGATGTGGCCAGTGTGGTTGTGGATTTATGACTGTAGGTCACCATTGCTAATTTTCAAAACCAATTGCATTCAAGGCTTTTGGGGTTTTTAACTGACAAATGGCGATTTCAGCTTCTTGTAATTCTGCGTAGAAAGGTAATTGAGCCTTGGTTCTTTAAAAGGTCTACCTACCTCAAACCATGCCCCTGCTTTCTCCCCATAGCCCTGTGTTTTACTATCTTTAAGTATTTATCCAATTCAAATGTTAATGTTACTATTGAATCCGTTCCAACAATTTCTCTGCCATTTTATACCAGACGATAGCTCGCTACTTTAAAATAAATGCTTCCACATTTTGCTTATGCTTTTTTTACCAATCACCTGAAAATCTGGGGTCTCTTTGTCCTGATCATTCATTTCCACTGCAAACAGGTTGTCCTTGTTAAATCCATCAAAACCACCCATTTTTGAACACCTCCAAATATACGGGCAAATTACTTAAAGGGGAAGAAAGATTGAGGAGAATATTTTAAATATATAAAAGGGCGGCACGGTGGCGTAGAGGTAGAGCTACTGCCTTCCAGTGCCAGAGATCCTGACTCCGGGTGCTGTCTGTACGGTGTTTTTACGTTCTCCCCGTGACCACGTGGGTTTTCTCCGAGATCTTCGGTTTCCTCCCACACTCCAAAGACGTGCAGGTTTGTAGGTTAATTGGCTTGGTGTAAATGTAAAATTGTCCCTCGTGTGTGTAGGGTAGTGTTAATGTGCGGGGATCGCTGGTTGGTGCGGACTCGGTGGGCCGAAGGGCCTGTTTCCGCACTATATATCTAAACCAAACTAAACTAACCTCGATAGGCAAAAGGTATAGAAGTGTAAAAATGCAGATTCAGGGACAGTTTCCTCCCAGCTGCTATCAGGCAACTGAACCATATTACCAACAACTAGAGAGCGCTCCTGGATGACTATCTACCTCATTGGAGACCCTTGGACTTTCTTTGATTGGACTTTACTAGCTTGATCTTGCACTAACCATTCACGTTATTCCCTTTATCATGTATCAGTACACTGTGGACGGCTCGATTGTAATCATGTATTGTTCTCTGCTGACTGGTTAGCACACAACAAAAGCTTTTCATTGTACCTTGGTACACGTCACAATAAACTAAACTCAACTCTTATAGCCCTGTCCCACGGTGCGAGTTCATTCAAGTGCTCTCCCGAGTTTTAAAAAAAATCAAACTCGTTGTAAGCACGGAGAATGAACGTAGCGGGTACGTCGGAGCTCGGGGACGTCTCTTAATGCTAACGGCAGGTACTCGGGAAGACTCGCTAACGGCAGGTAAGCACGGGAAGACTCGTGAAGATTTTTCAACGATGAAAAATGTCCACGAGAGCCCCGAGTACCGACGAGTGGCCATTACAGTAAATCTCCGAGTTCGAATCAGGGCAAACTCGGGAGAACTCTTGGAATGAACTCGTACTGTGGGACAGGGGTTTTAGCATTCTCTTACCAAAGGAGAAAGGTTTGGCTCCTCCAAGCCCTTACTATATAAAAAATACTTAGAGAACCCAATAGCATAAAGTCCTAAAAGTTCTCTCCTGAAATGATGCATTGTGGCTGAAGTTAGTCATTTGCTAGTGTTCCTTACCTAGACTACCCCAACAACACATCCCAAGCACAGCCAAGCGCAGGGAGACGGGTCTGAAGAAGGGGCTCAACCCGAAACGTCACCCATTCCTTCTATTCAGAGATGCTGCCTGTCCATGCTGAGTTACTCCAGCTTTTTGTGTCTATCTACTATGTAAACCAGCATCTGCAGTTCCTTCTTACACAGCCAAGAGCAGACTGGGTGATCGTTTCGCTGAACACTTACACTCAGTCCACCTTGGCCTACGCCATCTCCCAGTTGCCTTCCCTTCCCATTCCCATACTCCCCTTCACATTCCCATACTGAGCTCCCCTTCCCATTCCCATACTGAGCTTTCTACCCTGGGCCTCTTCCACTGAAGGAAAAGCATCTCAGATTTCTCTTGGGCAGCTTGCAACCCAGCTGTATGAACATTGTTTCTCTAATTTCAAGTAATCCCTGCATTCCCTCCCTCTCCCCCACCCAAGTCGTCCCACCAGTTCCACTGTCCCCATCCCTGTATCCCTTCATTATCACATCTTCCCCAGCCAACAATGGACCATTGTGGGCTCCACCCATCTTTGGTCATTTGTTGCCGGCCCTGATTTGCTCTGGCCTTTTCCTACCTCTAGTACCCTCTCTCCCCCCCTCCCCCCCCTCCGCCCCCCTCTCCCCCTCCCCCCCACCTCTACTTTCAGTCTGACATGGAAGCTCACCCATCCTTTTTCTCCAGAGATGCTGCCTCACCCGCTGAGTTACTCTAGCACTTTGTGTCTATTTCCGCTATAAACCAACATCTACAGTTCCTTCCTGCACGGCACATTCAATTGACTGTGAAAGATTCAGCTTGCAAACAGCCATGCAAACAAGCCCTTAGTATCATCAGTGAACAGGAATCAGCAACACCTCAGAGGGTCTAAGAGTTAGATGGAGCTCTTAAAGATAGCGGAGTCAAGGGATACGGGGAGAAAGCAGGAACGGGGTACTGATTGTGGATCAGCCACTATCACAGTGCATGGCGGTGCTGTCTCAAAGGGCCGAATGGCCTACTCCTGCACCTATTGTCTATTGCCCCATAGCTATTTTCGCTTGTAGTCTGTCAGGTATAGAAGTTTGAAAGGTGATCTGATTAGACAATAGATAATAGACAGTAGACAATAGGTGTAGGAGTAGGAAGAAGGAAAAAACTCACGGGAGACGAAGGATCTGGAATTGAACGTCGCTGGACCTCGGTGGATTTGCAAATGCATTTTTGACCCATATGGTTGGCATGGTTATTTTCTTGTCTAAACTACCTGACAGCCCCTGATCATCCCTTCGGATTATTTAAAGTTGCCCAGTCAGGCTCATACTTTCACCCATCACCATTGTACATTCATATTTCTCCAGGCGAAGTGTTCTGGCGTAAAATTTACAATATGCTCCATCTAGCCTGCGGGAGGTGTAAAATATTCACCACAAGCGCCCATTAGAGTCAATCTGAATCAAGAGTCACGGAGGCAAAGTGCCTTCCCTACTTCACAGTCACTTTTCACTTCACGAATGCAAACAACAACTTTTCTTTTAAAAGGCGCTTCTGATAAACAACTGGTACGTGGAAGAGAGCGCAAACAAAGTCAAAGATCAGACTCTTTTATTTCCTCCCTGGACAATATGTAACAACATGTGTTAAAAATGAAGTTAGAATCTATCGGAATGAAGTCAGAAATGAAGTCCGAAGTCAGGGTTTCTAGTTTTACCCACATGTGGGCTCCGTTCAATGTTAAGATCTTCTGGATTATTATTTTGTGTGCTAATAAATCATACTAACGAGGTTGTAAATATATTTAATTAAATTCAATCTTTGTGGGCACAGTTTTGTGTAAATAACTCCGATCCTCATGATTACAACTGACCTCTTTTTGGTCCTGGAAGCAGCTTCCCATAGCTTAGAGTTTAGACTTTCGGGAGATACAGCGGGGAAACAGGCCCTTAAGCCCACCGAGTTGGTGCCGACCAGCAATCCCTGCACACTAACACTACCCTACACACGCTAGGGACAATTTTACATTGACGCCGTCAATTAACCTACAAACCTGTGTGTCTTTGCAGTGTGGTCTCTACCCAGGGTAGAAACCAAAGATCTCAGAGAAAACCCACACGGGTCACGGGGAGAACGTACAAACTCCGTACAGACAGCACCCGTAGTCGGGATCGAACCCGGCTCTCTGGCACTGGTACCGCTGCACCACCGTGCTGACGTAGCCAGGTTGTATTTACGCTATGCTTGAATAGGTGCTGAGAGGCTGGTGGTGTATTCAGGCATCAGAAAGAAGTGACTCGTAACCAAATTTAATTACCTTAGAATGCATTAGGGACTATACAGTGGCACGGCTGATAGAGCTGTTGCCTCAAAATGCCAGAGACCTAGATTTGGTCATGACTTCAGGTGCTGTCTATGTGGAGTTTGCACCTTCTCCCAGTGCCCGTGTGGGTTTCCTTTACGTGCTCCTGTTTCCTCCCACGTCCCCAAGACGTGCGGGTTTGTAAATAGATGACATAATATATTCGGAGCGGCACGGTGGTACAGCGGTAGAGTTGCTGCCTTACTGTGCCAGAGACCCCAGTTTCATCCTGACAACGGGTGCTGTCTGTACGGAGTTTGTACGTTCTCCCCGTGACCTGCGTGGGTTTTCTCCGGGCGCTTTGGTTTCCTCCCGCACTCCAAAGACCTACAGTTTTGTAGGGTAATTGGCTTGGTAAAATGGTAAATTGTCCCTAGTGTGTGTAGGATAGTGTCCGTGTGCGGGGATCGCTGGTCGGTGCCGACTCGATGGGCCGGAGGTCCTGTTTCCGCGCTGCAACTCTAAACTACCACGACCAACACCACAGCACTGGTCAAGAGAGCCCAGCAGCGACTACACCCTCTCCGAAGACTACGTAAAGCAGGTCTCCCCACTACACACCTACGAACTTTTTATAGGGGGACAGTCGAGAGCACATTAACCTACGGCATCACTTCCTGGTTCGGGAGCTGCAAGGCGTACGAACGGCACCAACTAGACAGGATTGTGAAGACCGCCAGCAGGATTATTGGTGCTCCACTCCCTTTCCTGCTGGACATATACAGGAAGAGATGTATCAGCAGAGCCATCTCCATCATCAAAGACCCCTACCACCCATCGCATCACATATTCTCCATCCTGCCATCTGGGAAGAGGTACCGGAGCATTAGGTGCAAAACCAGCAGGATGCTCCTCAGCTTCTTCCCGCAGGTTATAAGACTGATAAACGGACTTTGTCCCCTGCCAAAGTATCGTGCACCAACCACCAACCTGGACACACTGCAGCAGAGCCACTGTCGTGCCGCTGCCGATCGGAACGCCTGTTGATGTTTAGTAGAGAGTAGAGTGTTAATTTGTTCATGATATATGTATTTTTACTTCTATTTATTTTTTACTGCACACTGAAATGGACACTGGTTGAGGAACGTTTTTTTGTTTCCTCTGGGTATGTGAATACTCAGGAAATGACAATAAAGATATACAACAACAATACAACAACTAAACGTGGAATTTGTAGGTTAGTTGGCTTCTGTGAGTTGACCCTAATGTATAGGGGGTGGATGCGAAAGTGGTATCCACTTGTGTGAACGGGTGATCAATGGGCTCGATAGACCTTAGGGCCTGTTTCCACGCTGTATCCCAAAACATCCAATTTCCCAAAACAGGTGAGAATGGCATTAGTGTAAGAAATAGCCAAGCACACAAATACTGCCAAATTACAAAGGGAATGATTTCAAACTTACGGTAAGTCTGGTGAAGAGAGTTGGCTATTGGGGTAGAGGAGCAGGTGTAGGAGCACCTGGCACGGTGGCGCAGCGGTAGAGTTGCTGTCTCACAGCGCCAGAGACCCTGGTTCGATCCTGACCACGGGTGGTGTCTGTGTGGAGTTTGTACGTTCCCCACGTGAGCCCGTGGGTTTCCTCCGGGCGCTCCGGTTTGCTCCCGCACTCCCAAAGACGTGCAGGTTTGGAGGTTAATTGGCTTCTGTTAGTGGTCCCCAGTGTGTAGGATAGAACCGGTGCATGGGGTGGCGGCTGGTCAGCGTGAACTCGGTGGGCTGTAGGGCCTGTTTAAACCGCTCCAGCACTAAACTAAACTAATCTAAAGGGGGAAAAAACACTTTAAAACTTAAAATGCAAATTTTAAAATAAATCTGACAGAGATTTGAGGAATGTGGGGTGATTTTTACTCACATAATACTCAGATAAAACAAGGTTAAGTGCCAAATGTACCAGGAACATACCCTGAATAATTCTTAGCTCCATAATAACAAGAAGATACAATTTTTACACAGAAACATAGAAAATAGGTGCAGGAGGAGGCCATTCGGCCCTTCGAGCCAGCACCGACATTCATTGTGATTGTGGCTGATCGTCCCCAATCAATAACCCATGCCTGCCTTCTCCCCAAATCCCTTGATTCCACTAACCCCTTTTGTTTGACTTATACATGCACTTTTTATGAACTTACTGGAAACACTGAACTTATCATACCAACTTTGCTTTGGCCAGCCTTCTGATATATCAGACAAAGATTATTTTCCTCAACATACTGCTTTTATAAATCCATAATTTTATAAATTGATAAATGTATTGTAAAATGTTGGCCCGTATTCCTTGCAGATGCAGAACATCAAGATAAATCAGCAGTAACAACAGATGTTTTAAATAGTTAAGCAGCTTGCAATGAAGTCATTAGTACAGCTTGGAACTACTTTAAGGAAGTCTTTTTGCAACAAAATAGAACAAGATTTGTATTTAAATGTGAGAAAACGTTTGTATAGATCTTTCGTTCGCTGCAGCCACGGGAAGCGAATAACGGCTTGTGAGAGACGAGGTGCACTTTAGTTTGTTTTGCTTCTCTGCATTATCTTCTGATTAAATGTTTGCTTCCGTGGTAAAACTTAAAAACTCCACGTTATTGAATATATCTCCGCAGATGTATTCAATAATACTCGGGTATTTCCCGAACCCACAACCTCTCCCCTCAAGAATAACAAGGGCGGGATAAATATGGAGACACAACCACTTGTGAGTCTAACAGTGTGGGAAGAGGCCGTTCAGCCCAACTTGCCCACGTCAACCAACGTGTACCATCTACACTAGTCCCATCTGCCTTCAGTTGGCCCCCAATCCCTCCAAACCTGACCTATCCACGTACCTGCCAAATTGTATCTTAAACTTAGCAATAGTCCCTGCCTCAACTATCTCCTCTGTCAGCTCGTTCCATACACCCACCACCCTTACGTTTCTTCTCCACTCACCCTGACATGGGAGCGCTTTGCGGTTCCATCTTCATTGACGGGTCTAAATTTTGGGAATCTCTTACCTAACGATACAGAGGGGACACCTTCCCTAGAATAAGTACAGTGATTCAAGTAGGGGCTCTATCGTCTTCTCGATACTCCAAATGCTGCCTGGGCAATATCTATCAATGTAGAAATGAATTCCAGTCCATATGCAGGACCAAATGGAAGCACGGTGGTGCAGCGGTAGAGTTGCTGCCTCACAGCACCAGAGACACCGGTTCGATCCTGACTACGGGTGCTGTCTATATGCAGTTCGTACGTTCCCCCGTGACCCGCGTGGGTTTGCTCCGGGGGCTCCGGCTTCCTCCCACACTCCAAAGACGTACAGGTTTGTACTAGAATTGGCTTTGTATGATTGTAAGTTGTCCCCAGTGTGCGCGGGATGGTGTAAGTGTATGGGGATCGCTGGTCGGTGAGGACTCGGTGTGCTGAAGAGCCTGTTTCCGCACTGTGTCTCTAGACTAAACTAAGCTAAACGTGCTTAACAGGGTTTTTACTAAAAATTTGAAAGAGCACCTGGAATTCCTTTTTTTTCCGAAAACTGTAGATTTTTTTTCAGGAGTAAGTTAAAAAGTTCAAGAAATAATTACGCCGTTTCAATTGTAAAACAAAGGCACTGAAAGGGAGTGCAGGGGGCATTATTTCTCATGGCAGTAAGATGATTATCAATCTTCAAGAATACTTTGAGAATACCATCTGTTTAGGTGGGTACTGAGGATGATTTTAATATTTTCTGACAATATCTTTGTAATGCAAATATGTTTGCCTGGAAATCATTTTAACTTGCTCTAAGGAGAGAGGGATTCAGCTGTCTGGGCCCTTCTGTACAAGTTCTTCTTCGGAGAGATTAGTGATGACCACACAATATGGCAATATAATTATTTTGGGTGGAATCTTGATGTGCTTAACTTCCCGAGTCTCCTGGATAACGATATATTCTGTCAAATCATATTATTGCAAAGTAACAAACACTGTTGGATAAATCCGACCCTGTGTTGCTAGCCGAATAACCAAAAGGAAAATAGACGGAGCCAAATCAAATATCATTTTTATGCCTTTTCCGAGTTTAGGTTTATTACTAAGAAGATAGACACAAAGTTGGGCGAGTCCAGAACCAGGGGCCACAGTCTTAGAATAAAGGGGAGGTCATTTAAGACTGTGGTGAGAAAAAACGTTTTCGCCCAGAGAGTTGTGAATTTATGGAATTCCCTGCCACAGAGGGCAGTGGAGGCCAAGTCACTGGATGGATTTAAGAGAGAGTTAGATAGAGCTCTAGGGGCTAGTGGAGTCAAGGGATATGGGGAGAAGGCAGGCACGGGTTATTGATAGAATGGTGGTGCTGGCTCGAAGGGCCGAATGTCCTCCTCCTGCACCTATTTTCTATGTTTCTATGTTTCTAAAGTGCTGGAGTAACTCAGCGGGTCAGGCAGCATCTCTGGAGAAAAGGAATAGGTGACGTTTCGGGTCGGAATGCTTCTTCTGACTGAAAGGTAGTGGTGGAGAGGGAAGTGGGGAGGGGAACTGGAGGCAGGAAAAGGCCAGGACAAAATGGGGTCGGCAACAGATGACCTCAGGAAGGGTGGAGCCCATAATGGCCCATTGTTTAGTTTAGTTTAGTTTAGTTTAGAGATACAGCGTGGAAACAGGTCCCTCGGCCCACCAAGACTGCGCCGACCAGTGATCCCTGCACATTAACGCCACCCTAACACACACTAGGGACAATTTACACATACACCAAGCCAATTAACCTACGAACCTGTATGTCTTTGGAGTGTGGGAGGAAACCGAAGATCTCGGAGAGAACGTACAAACTCCGTACAGACAGCACCCGTAGTCGGGATCGAACCCGGGTCTCCGGCGCTGTAAGCGCTGTAAGGCAGCAACTCTACCGCTGCGCCACCGTGCTGCCAACTCACTGTTGGCTGGGGAAGAGGTGATAATGAGAAGCACACAAGGATGCAAACAGTGGAACTAGTAGGATGACTCGGGTGGGGGACGGGAGTTAGAGGGGGGAAGGGGGAGGGGAAGCAATGCAGGAGTTCAAAGATATCAATATTCAGACCGCTGGATAGGAAGGAGAGTTAGATCAGCCATGATTGAATGGCGGAGTAGACGTAATGGGTCGAATGGCATATTTCTGCTCCTCTCACGTATGACCTTATGACCTCATGATTGTTAGCTGCCCAAGCGAAATTAGGTTTATTATTGGCATGTGTACTGAGGTACAGTGAAAAGCTTTGTTTTGCATGTTTAAACTTTTCCTTTTTTCACCTGGTAATCTCGTCCCAAGATAGAGCTCAGACACGTGTCTGTTTTATACATAGAAAATGGGTGCAGGAGTGGGCCATGTGACTCTTCGAGCCAGCCACAATTGAATGGTGGATTGAACCGCCATTCAATATGATCATGGCTGATCATCTAAAATCAGTACCCCATTCCTGCTTTCTCCTCATATCCCTTGATTCCGTTAGCCCTAAGAGCTAAATCTGACTCTCTCTTGAAAACATCCAGTGAATTGGCCTCCACAGAAGTGGCAGAAAATTCCACAGATTCACAACTCTCTGGGTGAAAAAGTTTCTCCTTATCTCAGTCCTAAATGGCCTACCCTTATTCTTAAACTGTGACCGCTGGTTCTGGACTCCCCCAACATCGGGAACATTTTTCCTGCATCTAGCCTGTCCAATCCCTTAAGAATGTTACAAGTTTCTATAAGATATCCTCTCATCCTTCTAAATTCCAGTGAATACAAGCCCAGTCAGTCCATTCCTGGGAGTCTGCTGTTTTGGCAGTGTGAGGGACATCAACTCATCAACGGAGCCATCTGAAAAATAAAAACCTCTTCAAAATGTATTTTGAATTAGTAGGATAGAAGTTGAGGAGACAATGGAGATGGCGTTGGGAAGAAGTTATTCTTGAACCTGGAGGTCACAGTTTTCAATCTCCACACTTCTCTCTTTACCATTATTTCAGGTCTCTTATAATTATATTTTCTTATTGCAGGTATTAAGCTGAACATCTTCCTCCATATAATTCCAAAAGTGATTTATCTTTGCCTTGAGCAAACATATCAACATAAATTCTACTCATTTTTCAATATTTCCACTTGTGAAATGTTCAAAAGTTCATGTTAAAAGGAGCAGAATTAGACCATTCGGCCCATCAAATCTACTCCGCCATTCAATCATGGCTGATCTATCTCTCCCTCCCTACCCCATTCTAATGCCTTCTCCCCATAACCCCTGACACCCGTACTAATCAAGAACCTCTCAATCTCCGCCTTAAAAATATCCAATGACGGCCTTCACAGCCGTCTGCGGCAATGAATCCCGCAGATTCACAACCCTCTGTTATTTCCTTTGTTTTTCAATTACTTCATGTAACTGCCCCAGTGGCTTGCACTTCCACTTTATTGACTCTCCCCCTTGATGGATTATGCAACTGAACATAGTTTTAAGTCATTAATAAAAATAGCGATGGCATGCTGCTTCCATTTCAGTTAGAAAAGCAGAGCACTCCATTCTGTACAAGGTATTTGCAACACATACCACAAGGGGGATTTATCACCTCTATTCTCTTACATAAGAACAACTGTGTTGTTTTATTAGTTTAGAATTTTAATATTTTCAATGTCTACAAAAAGGTTGTATGACATAATCTACACGAATGAGTCAATTTTTATTTGATAACAATCAATAACAGAAGCTTATATGATGATGACACTCTATCATTATAAGTACCTAGGTACAATGAAATTCTTTGTATTGCGTACATTCCAGTAAAATTATACTGTAGCTAAGCACAATCATAGATCAGCACAAAAGTGCAACGATCCCAACGTTTAAGAAACAGTTAGACAGTTAGATAGGATAAGTTTGGAAGCATGTGGACCAAACACAGGGAGGTGGGACTAGTGTAGCTGGGACATGTTGGTTGGTGTAGGCAAGTTGGGCTGAAGGGCCTGTTTCCACATGGTATCACTCTATGACTATGGTTGTAGTGTAATTGTAAACTTGAGCCGTTAAACATACTATAGTATTTGGTACATGGATAGAAAAGGTTTAGAAGGATATGGGCCAAATGCGGGCAATTAGGTCTAGAGTAGATAGAAACATAGAAACATAGAAAATAGGTGCAGGAGTAGGCCATTCGGCCCTTCGAGCCTGCACCGCCATTCAATATGATCATGGCTGATCATCCAACTCAGTATCCCGTACCTGCCTTCTCTCCATATCCCCTGATCCCCTTAGCCACAAGGGCCACATCTAACTCCCTCTTAAATATAGCCAATGAACTGGCCTCAACTACCCTCTGTGGCAGAGAGTTCCAGAGATGGGGCATGTTAGTCAGCATTGGCAAGTTGGGCTGAAGGACCTGTTTCCGTGCTGTATGATTCTGTGTCTCTATGACTCTGTTTCTCAAGAATGTTATCAAAGTTTGAAAATAAAGCTATTAAAACCCCTTCACTAAATTAAATTTTTTAATAAATTACAATTAATTCCTTTTGGGCCTCATTGAGACCCTTGTATATTTTACTTTGTTTATCGGCACAGCATAGTTTTAGCACATCAATCACTCTCTCTTCACCCCTCTCCCATCAGGCAAGAGGTACAGAATTGTGAAAACGCACACCTCCAGATTCAGGGACAGTTTCTTCCCAACTGTTGTCAGGCAACTGAACCATCCTAACAACAACTAGAGGAGAGCGGTCCTGAGCTACCATCTACCTCATTGCAGACCCTCAGACTATCTTTAATTGGACTTCACTGGACTGTATCTTGCCCTAAACATGATGCCCATTATCCTGTATCAGTACATTGTGGATGGTTCAAAGGTAATCCTGTATAGCCTTTCCACTGACTGGATCTGAGGAAGGACATTATAGCCATAGAGGGAGTGCAGAGAAGGTTCACCAGACTGATTCCTGGGATGTCAGGACTGTCTTATGAAGAAAGACTGGATAGACTTGGTTTATACTCTCTAGAATTTGGAGATTGAGAGGGGATCTTATAGAAACTTACAAAATTCTTAAGGGGTTGGACAGGCTAGATGCAGGAAGATTGCTCCCGATGTTGGGGAAGTCCAGGACAAGGGGTCACAGCTTAAGGATAAGGGGGAAATCCTTTAAAACCGAGATGAGAAGAACTTTTCTCACACAGAGAGTGGTGAATCTCTGGAACTCTCTGCCACAGAGGGTAGTCGAGGCCAGTTCATTGGCTATATTTAAGAGGGAGTTAGATGTGGCCCTTGTGGCTAAAGGGATCAGAGGGTATGGAGAGAAGGCAGGTACAGGATACTGAGTTGGATGATCAGCCATGATCATATTGAATGGCGGTGCAGGCTCGAAGGGCCGAATGGCCTACTCCTGCACCTAATTTCTATGTTTCTATGTTTCTATAGCATGCAACAAAAACGTTTCAAAGTACTTTGTTACACGTGACAATAAACTAAACTAAACTTGCCTGTAGTTGTGCACTGTAACCCTGTAACACTATAGCCTGCACTGATTATTTTTTATCCTTTGCCTGATGCAGTTTTTTATGGCTTGACCCTACACACATGCGGTATGATTTGCCAAGATAGAATGCAAAACAAAGTCTTTCACGGTTTCATGCTGCGGTACAATAATAGATATAACCTTTAACATTCAACTTTCATCAGAATCCTACGGCTTGCGGTAGCTGAGGCTGGCTGTTTATGTTCCAACAGGTTTATGCCTGTTGTGCCACCTACTGTACATTCCCTGAATTGCAACTGGATTCTCATCGTTCTTGAATCCATCAGCAAAATACCTGCTACCTTCCACGCTTTGTCCTGCCTCTTCCAGCTTTCTTCTCCCATCCTGCAGTCAGTATGATGAAGGGTCTCAACCTGAAGCATCACCTATCCATGTTCTCCAGAGATTCTGCCTGACCTGCCACGTTACTCCAGCACTTTGTGTCCTTTTGTGTATCTTCTGCAGGTGCACAGTAATAATAATAATAATAATGAATTTTATTTATGGGCGCCTTATACCGAGGTCTCAAGGACACCTTACAGAGATTTATGGTTAACATATAATCAGAATAATCAGAATTTAAAAAATAAGTTATAAAGACCAATACATAAATCAGGGACAGAATTCCTTCCAAAAACACAAAAAAGAAAATCAGAAACACAATTTGAGGAGAGAGCAGCGGCAACGAAACCGCGCCAGCGTCCACTCTCCCCTCCGACTGCCATCTTGAACACAGACTAACAAACACAATTACAAACAATTACAAACAAAAATCATCCCCCCACAATGATTTCCACTGTGGGGGAAGGCACAATGTCCAGTCCTCCAGCCCCAGTTCAACCAAAAAGTCAGGCCAAATGAAGCCCCCGCTATTGCCTCTACGGAGGCCCGATGATCCTGGCCGTTCTCGCCGGGTGATGTAGCCCCGGCGTCGGGAGAGTCCTCCAGCAGCTGGGCCACCTGGAACGGCCGCATTCCTCACCGGAGGCCGCATCTACGGCTGGAACGGCCGATTTCCCGCAGGCGTCCGCAGCACCTGAAGCCGCCAGGGCCGCGCCGAATTGGAGCCACGAGGCTCCCGATGTTGGAGTCGGCGCCGCCGCCCGCGGATGGTCGCTCCACAGTCCCGCAGCCCGGAGGTGTTGAGCTCGGCGGTCCAGCTCACCGGAGCTCCAGCGCGTCGGTCCAGCGCGGCGACCCAGGCAAGGCATCGCCCGCTCCACTGCACAATAGCGCTCCAGCACCATGCCGCCACTGAAGCTGAGGGTGCTGTGCGGCCCCCGCCAGGAAACGCCGCTCCACGCCCGCTGGTAGGCCGCAAGGACTGGTCGACTGGGCAGCCGGAGAGAAGGCTGCCTCACCGACCAGGTAGGGACCAGGAAGTGGTTTCCCCCTTACCCCCCCAGTAGAGAGCATGCTGACCGGTTGCATCGTGGCTTGGTTCGGCAACTTGAGCGCCCAGGAGCGGAAAAGATTACAAAAAGTAGTAAAGGCAGCCCAGTCCATCATCGGCTCTGACCTCCCTTCCATCGAGGGGATTTATCACTGTCGCTGCCTCAAAAAGGCTGGCAGCATCATCAAGAACACACACCATCCTGGCCACACACTCATCTCCCTGCTACCTTCAGGTAGAAGGTACAGGATCCTGAAGACTGCAACATCCAGGTTCAGAAACATCTACTTCCCCACAGCCAATTAAACTCAACTCAACTCAAACAAAACTCTGAACATTAATAGCCCATTATCTGTTTATTTGCACTTTATCTGTTTATTTATCCATGTGTGTATATATTTATATAATGGTATATGGACACACTGATCTGTATTCATGCCTTCTATATTCTGTTGTGCTGAAGCAAAGCAAGAATTTCATTGTCCTATCTGGGCCACATGACAATAAACTCTCTTGAATCTTGAATCTTAAATCTACAGTGGCTTGCAAAAGTTTTCATACCCCTTGAACTTTTCCACATTTTGTCACGTTACAACCACAAACGTAAATGTATTTTATTGGGATTTTATGTGATAGACCAACACAAAGTGGTGCATAATTGTGAAGTGGAAGGAAAATGATACATGGTTTTCAAATTTTTTTACAAATAAAAAACTGAAAAGTGTCACGTGCAAAAGTATTCAGCCCCCTGAGTCAATACTTTGTAGAACCACCTTTCGCTGCAATTACAGCTGCACGTCTTTTGGGGTATGTCTCTACCAGCTTTGCACATCTAGAGACTGACATTTTTGCCCATTCTTCTTTGCAAAATAGCTCAAGCTCAGTCAGATTGGATGGAGAGAGTCTGTGAACAGCAATTTTCAAGTCTTGCCAGAGATTCTCAATTGGATTTAGGTCTGGACTTTGACTGGGCCATTCTGACACATGAATATGCTTTGATCTAAACCATTCCATTGTAGCTCTGGCTGTATGTTTAGGGTCGTTGTCCTGCTGGAAGGTGAACCTCTGCCCCAGTCTCAAGTCGTTTGCAGAATCTAACAGGTTTTCTTCCAAGATTGCCCTGCATTTGGCTCCATCCATCTTCCCATCAACTCTGACCAGCTTCCCTGTCCCTGCTGAAGAAAAGCATCCCCACAGCATGATGCTGCCACCACCATGTTTCACAGTGGGGATGGTGTGTTCAGGGTGATGTGCAGTGTTAGGTTTCCGCCACACATAGCGTTTTGCATTTAGGCCAAAAACTTCAATTTTGGTCTCATCTGACCAGAGCACCTTCCTCCACATGTTTGCTGTGTCCCCCACATGGCTTGTGGCAAACTGCAAACGGGACTTCTTATGGCCTTTTTTCAACAATGTCTTTCTTCTTGCCACTCTTCCATAAAGGCCCGATTTGTGGAGTGCACGACTAATAGTTGTCCTGTGGACAGATTCTCCCACCTGAGCTGTGGATCTCTGCAGCTCCTCCAGAGTTACCATGGGCCTCTTGGCTGCTTCTCTGATCAATGCTCTCCTTGCCCGGCCTGTCAGTTTAGGTGGACGGCCATGTCTTGGTAGGTTTGCAGTTGTGCCATACTCTTTCCATTTTCGGATGATGGATTGAACAGTGCTCCGTGAGATGTTCAAAGCTTGGGATATTTGTTTATAACCTAACCCTGCTTTAAACTTCTCCACAACTTTATCCCTGACCTGTCTGGTGTGTTCCTTGGGCTTCATGATGCTGTTTGTTCACTAATGTTCTCTAACAAACCTCTGAGGCCTTCACAGAACAGCTGTATTTATACTGAGATTAGATTACACACAAGTGGACTCTATTTACTAATTAGGTGACTTCTGAAGGCAATTGGTTGCACTGGATTTTATTTAGTGGTATCAGAGTAAAGGGGGCTGAATACTTTTGCACGCGACACTTTTCAGTTTTTTATTTGTAAAAAAATTTGAAAACCTTGTATCATTTTCCTTCCACTTCACAATTATGCGCCACTTTGTGTTGGTCTATCACATAAACTCCCAATAAAATACATTTACGTTTGTGGTTGTAACGTGACAAAATGTGGAAAAGTTCAAGGGGTATGAATACTTTTGCAAGCCACTGTATCAACCAGCATCTGCAGTTCCTTATTTCAGCTAAACACATGGTACTGGAACAATTCAGCGGGTCAGGCAACATCTATGGAGGGAATAGACACTCAACAGATTTGGTAATATTTGTGAAAAGATTGGTTGTGGGTTTAGTTTAGGTTAGTTTAGTTTACTAGAAATAGGCTCTTTGGCCCACCAAGTCCATGACAACCATTGATCACCCATCATTCACACTAGTTCTATGTTATCCCACTTTCTCGTATGTTCCCTACACACTAGAGGCAATTTTCTGAGGCCAATTAACCTACAACCCACACATCATTGGGACGTGGGAAGAAACTGCAGTACCCGGAGAAAACCCATGTGGTTGTAGGGAGAATGGACAAACTCCACACAGACAGCACCCAAAGTCAGGATTGAACCTGGGTCTCTGGTGCTGTGAGGAAGCAGCTCTACCAGCTGCACCACCCTGCCGCCTGGGTTGTTTTGCACTGATAGCACAAGGAACCATGCAGCCTACAATCAGGTCCAATTAGATCAAAAGATCTTAAGTGATAAGAGCAGAATTAGGTCATTCGGCCCATCAAGTCTACTCCACTATTCAATCAGGGCTGAGCAATCTCTCCCTCCTTACCCCATTCTCCTGCCTTCTCTCCATAACCCCTGACACCCGTACTAATCAAGAATCTATCCATCTCTGCCTTAAAAAACCCTAATAATTGCTGCTTATTAGAACAAATTGGCTGCTTCTAAAGGACCTCACTATCTCTAACTAGCTGAAGGACATCTTGAGAACCTGAAAGGCATTATATAAATGTGATTATTATTTAATGGTGCTGATAGGGTTGCCAACTTTCTCACTCCCAAATAAGGGACAATGGGTCAAAATACGGGACTAATTCCCGACGGCAATTCGTTGACCGACTCAGCCATGGCTGGGTGAATGATGAGTTGGCCCGGGTGCTGGACTGCACACAACCGCCGGGCAAGCTGAGGAGTTTTGACCCGGGCGACCAGCACCCTATCCAACTCATGAACCGATGATCGACCATGAGAAGGAGGGGTGGTGGTGTCGGCGGTAAGCGAAGGTCGGAAGGTCGGACAGCTGGCCGGGCTGCCGACCGGCGGGGCCACTGGCGAGGCGCTGCTGCTGCACTCCATGGGCTGCACTACGTCGGGACGGGTGAGGCGGGGCCGGACGCGGCGCTCCGACCCGACAGTCCCCTCGACCCGAGTAGTAGCAGTCATATACGGGACAAGGGCGGTCCCGTATGGGACAATCCAACTTAGCCCAAAATACGGGATGTCCCGGCTAATACGGGACAGTTGGCAACCCTAGGGTGGTGATGACAGTTCATCAAAGAGATATCTTTCTCATTTTGATAAAATCATTCACTCACAAGAAGCAAATCCAGAGAACAGACATAGAACATGAACATAGAACAGTAGATCATAGGGACTGGCGCTTTGACCCACAGTGTCCATGCTAAACATGATGCCAAGCTAGACTAATCTCCTCTGTCTGCACTTGATCCATATCCCTCCCTTCTCTGCATATCCATGTGCCTATCTACTGTAAAAGCCTCTTAAACACCACTATCCCACCTGCCTCCACCAAATCCCAGTTATTATTTTTTCGGACAGTCAAACAAATGGATATAAATCTTAGTTACCAATTAAATCCATTTCAAAATGCAAATGCTTTTATTCCCTCAAAACATGAAAAATGTTTATTCTGGTGAACTTTAAAATCTCAGGAGATGTAGCAGGAGGTGACGCTGAGAAAGATGAGGAACTGAATGGTCGCACAGGAGACTGGACAGATGCTGGAAGCTGAAGCAACAAACCAAATGCTGGAGGAACTCGCGTGGTTGAGCGGCATCTGTGGGGGGACAAGAATGGTCAACATTTTGGGTTGAGATCTTGTATCAGGTCAGATTACATAGGGAGGATGGGCAGTATAAAGGGGAGGAGCAGAGGCTGGTGAGATATCTAGCCTGGTGGCACGGGTATTTTTAAAGCGGAGATTGAAAAGCCCTTGATTAGTAAGGGTGTCAAAGGTTATGGGGAGAAGGCAGGGTAATGGGGTCGAGAGGGAAAGATAGATCAGCCATGATAGAATGGGTGAGCAGACTCGATGGGCCGGATGGCCTAATTCTGCTCCCATATCTTATAGTCTTATGGGCATAAGGAGGAAGTTTTCTTAGTTTTCGTTTTTGTTTAGTTTTAGAGATACAGTGCGGAAACCGACCCTTCGACCCACCGAGTCTGCACCGACCAGCGATCCCTGCACACTAACACTATCCGACACACACACTAGGGACAATTTTACATTTATACCAAGCCAATTAACCTGCAAACTTCGGAGTGTGCGAGGAAAGCGAAGATCTCGGAGAAAAACCCACGCGGTCACGGGGAGAACGTACAAACTCCGTACAGACAACACCCGTAGTCAGTATCGGACCTGGGTCCCTGGCGCTATGAGGCAGCAACTCTACCGCTCTGCCGCCGTGCCGCCACGGAGAAGGTTGTGGATGTCTAGCGTTGGGTGAGTTGAGAGGCTGGATGGGGGCGAGAGGAATGGAGGGTAATAGGTGGAAACAGGGATTGAATGTGTTACCATGAGGGGATATCTAAAGAATAACTTTAAAGAAAGATGCAATATGCATTAGAATTGTCACCCTGAGAAATATTAACCTATGATTAAATATGAATATTCTCCCTCCCCCCTCCTCCACCTACATTCCTTCCTCTGGCTTCACAATTCACAACTCTTCAATCTTTTTCCAACTATCTGCCTATCAACCCCTCCCCCCTCACCTGCCTTCACCTATTACCTCGAGTTTTCCTCTCCCCTGACTCTCAATCTTGACCCAAAACATCACCTATTCCTTTTCTCCAGAGATGCTCTCTGACATGGTGGGTTCCTCCAGCGTTTTGTGTCTATCTTCATCGTAAACCAGCATCTGCAGCTCCTTCCCGCATATTGGTTCACCTATTACCTGCCGGGCTTTGACCTGCCCCTCCTCTCTTCTCTCTTCCACCCCCCCCTGACAATCAGTCTGAAGAAGGGTCCCGATCCGAAACATCACCTATCCATGTTTTCCAGACATGCTGCCTGACCCGCTGAGTTACTCCAGCACTTTTGTCCTTCTTTATAAACCAGCATCTGCATTTCCTTGTTTCTATTCTCAACATTCCAGACTGGTTCCACCAAGATGCAGTACAGGACGCCACAGGAAGGACATCCTTGTGATTGAAGCCCATCCTTGTGATTGAGGCAGTGCAGCGTAGGTTCACGAGATTGATCCCTGGGATGGCAGGACTGTCATATGAGGAAAGATTGAAAAGACTAAGCTTGTATTCACTGGAGGTTAGAAGGATGAGCGGGGATCTTATAGAAACATATAAAATTATAAAAGGACTGGACACGCTAGATGCGGGAAAAATGTTCCCAATGTTGGGCGAGTCCAGAACCAGGGGCCACAGTCTTAGAATAAAGGGGAGGTCATTTAAGACTGAGGTGAGAAAAAACTTTTTCACTCAGAGAGTTGTGAATGTATGGAATTCCCTGCCACAGAGGGCAGTGGAGGCCAAATCACTGGATGGATTTAAGAGAGAGTTAGATAGAGCTCTATGGGCTAGTGGAATCAAGGGATATGGGGAGAAGGCAGGCACGGGTTATTGATAGGGGACGATCAGCCTTGATCACAATGAATGGCAGTGCTGGCTCGAAGGGCCAAATGGCCTCCTCCTGCACCTAGTTTCTATGTTTCTATGTTTCTATGTTCTTCCCTGTGGCTATCAAACTGTACAAGTCCTTCCCCCTTCTGTTGTGGGGTAGACTGACACCCCCCCCCCCCCCTCCAATCTTTGCACATCCCCAACCCTTTCCACTCATCGCTTTAATTTCATGTTTCATGTATTTTGTGTTTTTATGACTGTTGTCAGATCAATTTCCCTCCTGGGATAAATAAAGTTCTATCGTATCGTATTTCTTTACCTTCATCATGATTTGTTGCAACCCACTAAATGAGACAGAGAGAGAAGAGAGAAAGAAGGAACTGCAGATGCTGGTTTACAACAACAAAAAAGATGCAAAGTGCTGGAGTAACTCAGCAGGTCAGGCAGCATCTCTGGAGAACATGGATAGGTGAGGTTTTGGGTCGGGACCCGCCTTGAACGAGACTTTATTCCAGCACCAAGGACCTGGCGTGCTTTAAACAAATGTTTGCAGCAGATGGCGCTCCAGCCCAGGACTTGGTTTTATATAGAGATGCCAACTTTTAAATTTGAGACCATTTTTTAATTCAGATTCAGATTAGCTTATTGCCATAAAACGGCAGGGGTGCGATGACGTTCCTTGTTCACATCCAGTTCACAGAGTAAACAGCAATGATAAATACAACAATAAATATAACGCAAGATTGTGCTGCAACATCTAAGCAGAGCAAAAGAATATTAATGTGCAATAACGGAATTCCCCAAATGAGGTAGAATTAAGAGTGAGAGTATCTGCCAACGTCTCTGGTACAGGGTTTGAAAGAGGTGATTTGTTCAGGAGTTAGAAGAAGTTGTTGTGGGCCGAAGGGCCCGTTCCTGTGCTGTACTCTTCTGTGATCTATGGTCTAAGCTGTTCTTAAGTCTCGACACCCAAGCTTTCAAGCTCTTGTACCTTCTCCCAGATGGCAAAAGGAAGACAAGGCAGAGGCTTGGGAGCTTCCCAGTGAGTGGGGTGAGTAGCTTCTTCCCCTCTGTTATCGGGCTTCTGAACGGTCCTTCCATAAGCTAGGGTACTGTCCAATCCACCTCTTGCCCATTACGGACATAGGACCTTGTCCATGGAACTGGCGGGCTGCAATGCCGAGAATTATATTCTGCACTCTGTATCTTCCCCTTTGCTCTATCTATTGTACTTGAGTTTGAACTGATTGCATCTATGTGTGGTATATCTGAAGGTGCACAAAGTAATGGAATAACTCAATGGATCAGGCAGCAACTCTGGAGAACTTTCGGTGAGGTTTCTCTGGTGAGGTTTCGGGTCGGGACCCTTCTTTAGACTGAATGTGGAGGGGGGGGGAGAAAGGTGGGAGAGGGAAGAGACAGGACAAGCGGCTTCAGGTAAGAGGCGGATATAGGCAAGGAGATATCATATATCTGATTTGTATGGATAACATGCAAAACAGCTTTTCACTGTTTATTTATCTAGTTAGTTTGTTATTAACATTGTCACGTGTACCGAGGTACAGTGAAAAGCTGTTTAGTTGCCTGCCATTCAGTCACATGACAATAATAAACTTAAGCCAAAATCTAACTCATTTGAAATTTGTAAATGATTCTCATTAACTGGTTGTTAAATTAGAAGACATTAATACAAGTGTTGTTCCCTTTACATGAGTTGCCTATTCTATCCTATAAGAGACTAAGAGATTTATTAATCTAAAAAAAAACTCATGGACACCTTTCATTGAATTGATTCCAAGCATACTACTAAACTTTGGAAATAAAGACTTTAGAAAATTGAAACTAGTTTGGGAGGAAACCGAAGTTCTTGGCGAAAACCCATGCAGGTCACAGGGAGAACGTGCAAACTCTATACAGGCAGCACAGCACCCGTAGCCGGGATCGAACCCGGGTCTCTGGCGCTGTAAGTACTGCAAGGCATCAGCTCTACTGCAGCGCCACTGTGCCGCCCCATGGTGCCTTAAGATTCTTCCCGCTATGTAAACATTCTCATTAATAGGTTTTCAGAAACCCTAGGACATCGCTGTTATTTGGGATTGGAAGAGGAATAGGAAGTAATGACAGCTGCCAAAGACATTGACAGTTCCCATTTCCTATGTCGTAGGTTGATACAGGTTTTAGCGTTATTTCAGCAGAGATGGAGTGGGAATGGGTATTGACCAAAGCAGAGAGACACATCGTTGAGATGGGAACGGAGGGGGAAAATTGTAGATCCTTTAACACCTTAAAAGGCCTGGATAGAGTGGATGCGGAGAGGATGTTTCCACTAGTGGAAGAGTCAAGGACCAGAGGCCACATCCTCAGAATAAAATGATGTACCTTTAGAAAGGAGATGAGAAGGAATTTCTTTAGTCAGAGGGTGGAGAATCTGTGGAATTCATTGCACAGATGGCTGTGGAGGCCGTCAATGGATATTTTTAATGGTGTCAGGGGTTATGGGGAGAAGGCAGGAGAACGGGGTTGAGAGGGAAAATAGATCAGCCATGATTAAATGGTGGGGTAGACTTGATGGGCCGAGTGGCCTTATTCTGCTTCTATAATTTATGAACTTATGAAAACTTATCAGTGAGGTGAAAAGTCTTAATGGTCTTGAAACTTTTGTGATGTTGTTACTTATCGGGGATATGAAAACACATTGAGTGGTTCAGCATTAATTTTCCTGAAAATTGTGGTTGCATCAGTACCAAGAAAAGGTAGGAATTTTAGCCCTAATTGTCAGCTGTAGTGGCATTACTGTGCCCGACGATGAGGGACTTGGTCTACTCCTGCAGTTGCACAGGGCCATAGTGAGATCACACCTGGAGTTTTGTGTGCAGTTTTGGTCTCCCAATTTGAGGAAGTACATTCTTGGTTTTGAGGGTGTGCAGTGTAGGTTCACGAGGTTAATTCCTGGGATGGCGGAACTGTCATATGTTGATAGAATGGAGCGGCTGGGCTTGGAATTTGGAAGGATGAGAGGGAATCTTATTGTACTGGAATTTAGAAGGATGAGAGGGAATCTTATTGAAACATATAAGATTATTGAGGGATTGGACACGCTAGAGGCGGGAAACATGTTCCCGATGCTGGGGGAGTCCAGAACCAGGGGCCACAGTTTAAGACTAAGGGGTAAGCCATTTAGAACCCAAATGAGGAAAAACGTTTTCACACAGAGAGTTGTGAGTCTGTGGAATTCTCTGCCTCATGGAGGCTGGTTCTGTGGATGCTTTCAAGAGAGAGCTAGACAGAGCTCTTAAAGATAGCGGAGTCAAGAGATATGGGGAGAAGGCAGGAACGGGATACTGATTGTGGATGATCAGCCATGATCACATTGAACGGCGGCGCTGGCTCGAGGGGCCGAATGGCCTACTACCTATTGTCTATTAACTATTAACTAGCCATTCAAAAATGGCTGATCTATCTTTTCTCCTCAACCCCATTCTCCCGCCTTCACCCCATAACCCCTGACACCCTTAGTAATCAAGAATCTGTTAATCTCCACGTTAAAAGTGTTCATTGACTTGACCTCCACGGCTGTCTGTGGCAATGCGTTCCAGATTCACCACCGAAATGTCACCAAAACAGATTTCTCCCAAAACTGGCAGGGACAGAAAGGACAAGACAAAAAAAATGCTGGAGTAACTCAGTGGGTCAGGCAGCATCCGTGGAGGAATTGCACAGGTATCGTTTTGGGTAGGGAACCTTTTTCAGACTGATTGTAGAGTGTGGGGGGATGGTGGGGTGGGCAGGGAGAGAGAAGAGGCAGGACAAAGAAGAAGAGGTCTGAAGAAACCCACGCAGGTCACGGGGAGATCGTACAAAATCCGTACAGGCAGCACCCGTAGTCGGGATCGAACCCGGGTCTCTGGCGCTGCATTCGCTGTAAGGCAGCAACTCTACCGCTGCGCCACCGTGACCGCCCAGTTACTCCAGCACTTTGTGTTTTGCTTAAAATTCTAGCCTCTGCAGTTCCTAGTGTCTGCTGGGTTGGGATAGAGGTTGGTGGGTCAGAGGTCAGGTAGGTAGACACTGTCTCCTGACCTACATGGTAACCATTGGGGACCTTTGGAAGTGGCTACACTGAGCTTGTCCAGGCTCTAGAATCTTTCAGCTATCCCTTGAAATGTTGGCACTGAGAGATAGAATTCTAATTCAATGATTACCATCAGAGGCTCAGTGGTAGATCTACTCTCTTGCAGCGCCAGAGACCAGGGTTCGATCCTGACTACGGGTGCTTGTCTGTACGGGGTTTGTTCGTTCTCTCCATTCCCTGCCTGGGTTTTCTCCAAGATCTTCGGTTTCCTCCCACACTCCAAAGACGCACAGGTTTGTAGGTTAATTGGTATAAATTTAAAGTTGTCCCTCATGTATGTAGGATAGTGCTGGTGTAGGGGGATGGCCGGTCGGCACGGACTCGGCGGGCCGAAGGGCCTGTTTCCATGCCGTATCTCTAAATGTAGGCTACATCTAGATCCAGCAAAGTCTTCAATCAAATTGATTCACTTCACATGATAGCAAAGACGGGCTTTGGATGAGGTAAAGACCAGGGCGTTAGACCATGTTGTGACTACAATGTTGATGGCATGAGATTAGGAATGGTTACACCAGCTCAGGTATATCTACGCAACACAGATAGCATCAGCCTGGTCATTCGTAAAGTGAAGGAAATGCCACTAACTGTGTTATTAGGCAGCACTTAGTTCATTAAGGAATACAGCGCCAGAAACAGGCCCATCGGCCCACAGAGTCCACACCAACCAGCGATCCCCGTACACTAGCACTATTCTACACACACTAGGCACAATTTACAATTTCCAGAAGACAATTAGCCTACAAGCCTGCACGTCTTCGGAGTGTGGGAGGAAACCGGAGCACCCGGAGAAAAACTCACGCGGGTCACGGGGAGAACGTACAAACGCCATACAGACAGCACCCGTGATCGGGATCGAACCCGGGTCTCTGGCGCTGTGAGGCAGCAACTCTGCCGCCTGTTTCGCAGGGCTGCCAATAAATAGAGAAAATAAAGAAAAAAAAGAAAATGGAAATGGGAACAATCTCAGTGAACGTGATGAAGATCGATTTGCAATGTCTGTTCTACCTGCACCAATATTTATGTAACTCCAGACTTCGGTGCAAGTCTGTGATTACTGTGAACATTGAATCTTTGACGCAAACTTGGACTGTTGCCATGTGTAAAACTGCTGGTTCACCACAGTTCACCAGCATCATCGAGCCACTTCCTCCGCCTCCGGGACTCTTGGTTCATCTGATGTGGTGACAGACGTCAGGGTTTCCACCTCAACGCTTGCCGAATTACAACCATCAATGGCAGGAAACTGCAGTATCCGTCGATTAACTCAGAAATGGAAGCCACATGCACTTCTTGCCTTTCCCCGTCCCCTCCATTCAAACCGGCAGGATTAACAGGCTAATCTCTGTAACACTGGGGGAAGGTGATACGGAATAAGCATCTGTGGTCTGGTGGCATCTATTGAGCGAGTACACGGTAGTTTCAAACACTACTCGAGTGATGTGGCCACACAATTGAGAGAGTTCCACGTTGCTGGAGGCACTGTCTTTGGGAAGAGATGTTAAAATTATAGACCAGGGGTTCCCAACCTTTTTCGTCCCATTTACCCCTGGCAACTTTAATAGCACATAACAATGTTATTTCACATATTTATGAACAACTGATGATGAACAGATACAGGTATCCCAGAACCAAACACAGTCAGTCAATGAGAACAAATATGTACAAATGCAGAATCAACATATTTACCCCCTGGGTGGGCAAAGTTTACCCCCTGGGGGTAAATTTACCCCAGGTTGGGAACCCTAGCTGTAGACTTTCCATTGTGTTTAGACTTTAGATACAGCGTGGAAACAGGTCCTATAGCCTACCGAGTCCGCGCTGACCAGCGATCATCCCGACACTCGCACTATCGTACACTAGATTATCTTTAATCAGACTTTACTGGACTTTATCTTGCACTAAACATTATTCCCTTTATCATGTATCTGTACACTGTGGACATCTTGATGATAATCATGTATTGTCTTTCCAATAACTGGTTAGCGCCCAACATAAGCTTTTCACTGTACCTTTACACGTGACAATAAACTAAACTACACTAAACTATCCTACGCACTGATGATAATTTACAATTTGCAGAAGCCAATTAGCCTACACAACTGTGCATCTTTCAGAGATTCAGCACGGAAACAGGCCCTTCGGCCCATCGAGTCTGCACTGGCCAGTGATCCCCGCACACTGCCACTATCCTACACACACTAGGGGCAATTTACCATTTTACCAAAGCCAGTTACAGCTTTGGTATGTGGGAGGAAACCAGAGCACCCAGGGAAAATCCACGTAGGTCACAGGGAGAACGTACAAACTCCGTATAGACAGCGCCCGCAAGTCAGGATCGCACCCAGTTCTCTGGCCATGCAAGGCAGCAACTCTACCGCTGCGCCACCGTGCCACCCGTGACATTGATTGGCGAGGGAGCCATTAGCACGTGAAGCATTAAAATGAATCAAGTTACTTGATGTTGCCAGTATTAACAATTTGAACCTGTAACACACCTGATCCTTTCCTCTTGTCAGAATAGATACACTTGCATTGATTTTGGGAACTAAAATGGCGCCCCCATTGAGAGCACTACCCTGGTAACCTGCCTGCATCAGCCTGTAACCCCTGCAGTGACGTGCGCAGCTGTGTTTGGAGAAACACTCTCTGGTTTCAGAAGCTGACCCCTGGCAAGGGTCACTCCACTGCTGCTGTGCATCAGGCCACAGCTGTACGAACATCTACATCCATCCCCTTCCACACTGCATCTCATTGACTGCTGTCTTTGTTCGGCATTTTTCATAACGTTTCCATGGAAACCGCCTTCCTCCATGTTACTCCTCAATCTGAACCTGATAAACACGGGAACTCCAGAATATTGAGCACCTACTTAAAAATCCTGCCTTTCTTAACAATCCCTGTAAACAGATGAATGAGATTGCCAGCCAGCGAGCTTACCGTATATCCTAAGTAACTTTCAGGCACTATTTTTCCTCTGATTTATATACTTCTTACTTTCTTCTCATTATCACTCATGCCACAGATGCTTCCAGCAAAACTGCAACTAATGGTTGTTAGGTTTCTCAGACAGATTCTGAACGCCGCTGTGATCTTTTCTAGCTAGTGAATTGTAAATGGTATTTTGTTCCGTGTGCTTTAACTGTTGTAATCACCTTGGAGGATGCTCTCGAAATAGCCAGCTTCCCTTGCATGAGAACAGATATAACATTCATTGAACTCAGTGGAATAAATGTGGAGCTACTGTAAGTGCACGACAAAGAGCAGGAAATTGTAACAAATTTGCACATAGCTTCAACATAAGAGAGATTTGCAACACCACGACAGACTAAAAATAATATCAGATGCACCCCGCATAAAATAATCTTGTCTAATCAAAAGTCAAATCAAGTCAAGTCAAGTTTATTGCCATATGCACATGTACAGTAAGAGACAGGTACAATGGAAACATTACAGCATTACAGATATATAGACACAGACAAACACAGACAAACATATGCTATACATAAATGACACCTAAAATCTACGAGACGATAAAAATAAAAAGACAGAGCAAAGAACTATGGGCGACCACGGTGGCACAGCGGTAGAGTTGCTGTCTTACAGCGCTTGCAGCGCCAGAGTCCCGGGTTCGATCCCGACTACGGGTGCTGTCTGTATGGAGTTGGTACGTTCTCCCCGTGACCGCGTGGTTTTTTTTTCCACACTCCAAAGACGTACAGGTATGTAGGTTAATTGGCTTGGTGTAAATGTAAAATTGTCCCTAGTGTGTGTAGGATAGTGTTAATGTGTGGGGATCGCTGGTCGGTGTGGACTCGGTGGGCCGAAGGGGCCTGTTTCCGCACTGTATCTCTAAAACTAAAACTAAAACTAAAAACTAGACATTAGTGTAAAACACAATTAGAAAACAAGTCCACGGTAGTGCAAGAAGTGGTCCATAACGCCCTAGTGTAAAAGACAATAGACAATAGACAATAGGTGCAGGAGTAGGCCCTTCAAGCCAGCACCGCCATTCAATGTGATCATGGCTGATCATCCATAATCAGTACCCCTTTCCTGCCTTCTCTCCATATCCCTTGCCTCCGCTATCTTTAAGAGCTCTATCTAACTCTCTCTTGAAAGCCTCCAGAGAACCAGCCTCCACCGCCTTCTGAGGCAGAGAATTCCACACTCACAACTCTCTGTGTGAAAAAGTATTTCCTCATCTCCGTTCTAAATGGCTTACCCCTTATTCTTAAACTGTGGCCCCTGGTTCTGCATTCCCCAACATCGGGAACATGTTTCCTGCCTCTAGCGTGTCCAAACCCTTAATAATCTCATATGTTTCAATAAGATCCCCTCTCATCCTTCTAAATTCCAGAGTATACAAGTCCAGCTGCTCCATTCTATCAACATATGACAGTCCCGCCATCCCAGGAATTAACCTTGTAAAACTACGCTGCCCTCCCTCAATAGCAAGAATGTCCTCCTCAAATTAACAAGGAACTGCAGATGCTGGTTTATACCAAAGATGGACACAAAATGCTGGAGTAACTCAGCGGGTCAGGCAGCATCTGAAGAAGGGTCCCGACCTGAAACGTCACCTAGCCATTCTCTCCAGAGATGCTGCCTGACTCCCTGAGTTACTCCAGCACTTTGTGTCTGTCCATAATGTTCTGTTGGAGTGAAGTAGGATTAGGGTTGCGCAAGAATCTGATGGTAATGAGAAAGTAGCTATAGCTTAGTTTAGTTTAGTTTAGAGATACAGCGCGGAAACAGGACCTTCGGCCCACCGAGTCCGTGCCGACCAGCGATCACCCCGTACACTAGCACTATCCTGCACGCTAAGGACAATTTACAAATTGTTTTACCGAAGCCAAATTAACCTAATTAACCTGTATGTTTGGAGTGTGGGAGGAAGCCAGGGAACCGGAGCACCCGGAGAAAGCCCACGCAGGTCATGAGGAGAACGTACAAACTCCGTATATGCAGCACCCGCAGTCAGGATCGAACCTGGGTCTCTGGCGCTGTGAGGCAGCAACTCCATCGCTGCGCCACCGTGCCGCAAATGATCAAATTTAGTCAGAGGGTAGTTCATCTGTGGAACGCATTGCCACAGAGGGCTGTGGAAGCCTAGTCAGTGGATATCTTTAAGACAGAGATAGACAAATTCATGATTAGAACGGGTGTCAAGGGTTCTGGGGAGAAGGCAGGAAAATGGGATTCGGAGGCAGAGATCAGCCATGATTGAATGGCGGAGTGGGCTCGATGGGCCGAATGGCTTAATTCTACTCCTATATATAACCTGCGAACTTGTGAAATGATCTCATGCAGCTCTCACGATCTCACACACCTCCACAAGGTCACCACTCAGCCTTTGTTTTGAGAAGATAGAAAATGTTATTACCGTGCGTTCAATGTGCACCTTGGGTGTGCCGAAGGAAGCGACAATGAAACCAAAATTGAAATGCACAGGAATCGCGAGTGGTAAAAAATAATCATCTTGTCAAGTGGCCTTCAAGCCAGTGACGGATGTAATTACGATACACAAATTCTCTCAATGCGACAAAGCCCCCCATTCTTCCGCGGACAAAGATGGATGTTTTGCGGTCTTGTTCGTCAATGAAGGAAATCACCCACCTGCACTCAGCGAACCTTTTGTTCGCTTTGCCCTGGTCATCTTTCAGAAAAGGACTTCGCCTGACTAATGGTGTTAAGACAAGGTTTTAGTGGGAACAAAAGCGAGAGAGGGGAAGGGTGCAAGGTGTTAACACCCTGCGCCTTCACCTCAAACAGCAAGCAGCATACATCACAGGCATTGAAAAGAGCACTTTGAAGACTCGGAGCCTGTGGGCACCGGCTTCTCATCTGTTGACAAGTGAGACGCTCGGCGAAGGGAAGTAACAAAAAACAGCCGCTACAAAGACTGAAACTACAATTTGTTTGAGTTTGCCTTTCATTCCTACCTCAACAGGTAATGGGAGCGTACGACTATTGTCAGGCAGAAGTGACCTTATCGGCGGTTTATAAACGGAGCAGTCTGCCCAGGTGGTAAAGTGGTTTAATTTGTTCAAATACATGGTAACCCAAAACACTATCAGAGAATTGTGGAATCCTTTGTTTAACTTTGTGCTAACAAGCATCGATGGATGGGGAGAAACGGAATAATATCTGAATACCTTCTGCTTGAATAGCACACAGTCAATGAACGGTTACTGAAGGAAGGAGGCTATTCAGCCCATCGAGTCCAGAGCAGCGTGTTTGAAAAAAAAAACACACAAAGTGCTAAAGGAACCAGGTGGGTCGGGTGGCATCTGCAGAGAAAAATGGACAGGCGACGTTTTGCGTTGACACTGACTATCCCCACCCGAAACCTCACTTGGCCATGCCCTCCTCAGATGCTGCCTGACCCGATGAGTTACTCCAGCACTTTGTGTCTTGCTCAAGATTCCAGCATCTGCAGTTCCTTGTGTTTTCATGTGAAAACGATGAAACTCTCCAACCCTCTGTCTAGAACCTTAGAGATCTATTCTTGTGGGATATTTATCCAGCTCCCTAATGAATGCTGCAACTTAATCTGCCTTTGCTCCCCTCCCCAGCAATGGTATAAAATGCAGTAAAAATCTAAAAGATAGATCTCTAAATCTAAGCAGATAGGGTGAATGCACAGAGCCTTCTACCCAGAGTAAGGGAATCACGAACCAGAACGTGCAGACTCCATATTGGTTCAAGATTAGAGGGGAATGATTTCATAGGATCCTGAGAGGCAACTTTTTTTCCCGTAGTCATCATATCTCCGAGCTCCCCCCATGGTCTCTGTCTCAGAGCTCCCCCCCCGTGATCCCATGTCGGAGCTCCCCCCGTGGTCTCATGTTGGAGATTCCCCCGTGGTCTCCACATCGGAGCTCCACCATGGTCTCCACATCGGAGCCCCCATCCCCCCCCCCCCCCCCATGGTCCCTGCCTCAGAGTTCCTCCCATGGTCCCATGTCGGAGCTCCACCTGTGGTCCCATGTTGGAGCTTCCCCCCGTGGTCCCATGTCGGAGCTCCTCCCGTGGTCCCATGTCAGAGCTCCCCCTGTGGTCTCCACGTAGAATGGTAAATTTACGCGTGATGTCTGCCATCAAAGTACCGATGGCCAGAATGTGTTTACAAGACCAAACCCACCCTCAATTGAGTAACAAGGACTGAATAATGGTCCCGACCCAAAACGACAGCTATCCATATTCTCCACGTTCGCCTGGCCCGCTGACTAACTCCAGCACTTTGTGTCTTTTTTCCACCCTCAATGGACCCTGCTAGAAATCCCACACACTCATCTGCGATGCCAACTTGGTTCCTGGTTGCTGGCATTGGTTGAATTAGCAGAAAACAATCACAGTGTCTTTTCTTTAACCAAGAAACATACCTCAATAATACCTCCATTCCATCCAAATATATCCACTCCATCAACAAGATTTAATAGGAACTTGAGGGGCCACTTTTTTACACAAAGGGTGGTGGGTGTATGGAACGAGCTGCTGGAGGAGGTAGTTGAGGCAGGAACTATCACAACATTTAAGAAACATTGGACAGTGTAGTGTATTTGGGTGCTTAGAACTGACTTAAAAGAACTCTCAGATACAGGAGTAAACTGACAAGCTTCTATATTCTAGGACGCCACCTTGAGTCTCCCCTAGCGCATGCGTCCCCTCGCACAAGACATAACATATGCTAATTATATTACATACATCACAGACAGGAACATGACTACGAAATGTTTAGAGAGTAATGGCCAAACGCCCATTTTTTATATGGGCCCAAGACTATGCCCAAGATTAGTTAAGGGTGTCACGGGTTTTGGGGAGATTGAAGGAGAATGGGGTTGAGAGGGAAAGATAGATCAGCCATGATTGAATGGCAGAGTAGACTTGATGGGCCAAATGGCCTAATTCCGCTCCTACAACTTATGAACTTATGAACTCATGAAGGCAGGCAAGTGGGACTCATATATAGATGGGGCATGTTGGTCGGGGTGGGCAAGTTGGGCTGAAGGGCCTGTTTCCACGCTGAGAAAAGCTCAATTGTGTCTGCCAACCCAAGTTCAACTTCAACTCCATTGCTCTGAAGTCAACATGTATTCAGCATAGCAACAGTTGTAAAATGTTCACCCTTGCCTCAGTGAAGGTACACTTACTTGCTCTTAAATCATAAGGTCAAGGGTTCAGGCCACCCTTCGGAGGGTGGTACACATTGCTATTTGATAGTGTTTGCAGATTGAACAGAGCATAAAACGGGCCCTGATACAACGACACACATTGGAGCAGCCGCATTCCAGTGTCTTGTACGGCTTTTGTTATTCTTTGACAGGAATGTTCTGGAAATTAAAAAAAAAAAGTAGCTTGTTCTTACTGCATGAGCATGAGTGGGTGTTCAGACACGACGCACACAATATATGCCAGCACTTTGGTACGGGTACAAAGCGCTTTGAGAAGGCTTCACCTTCCGGATGAGCTGCTAATGAAAGGCTGTTGTTGTTACATTCATGCAGTGTATTTGAGAAAAAGACAGTGGGCTCTCCCTGGCTCCTTGCCAATGTTTACCCCCGAAACCAATCCACATAAAATACATTTACTAGGCATTTACTGGCTGGCGCAGCGGTAGAGCCACTGCCTCACAGCGCCCGAGACCCGGGTTCGATCCCGACTACGGGTGCTGTCTGTACAGAGTTTGTTCGTTCTCCCCCGTGACCTGCGTGGGTTTCTCCGGGAGCTCCGGTTTCCTCCCACACTCCAAAAACGTACAAGTTTCCAGGCTGATTGGCTTTGGTAAAATTGTATATTGCCTCTAGTGTGTGTAGGATAGTGTTAATGCGCGGGGATCGCTGGTCGGTGCGGACTCGGTGGGACGAAGGGCCTGTTTCCGCACTGTATCTCTAAACTAAACTAAATTTAAATTCCTACAATTTCTGGAATGCCAGTGTTTGTAAACTGGCTGCCGAGTTTGCTTGCCTAATGAAAATAACTCTTAAAGTAATTTATTAGCCAAGTTGACTTTGAAACGTCCCAAGGAAGTGGAGAATGTCTCTCTTTACCTTTTCTACTTTAGACTTGAATACTCCAAGGAGATACAAGGAACTGCAGATGCTGGTTTACAAAAAAAAAAAGATGCAAAGCGCTGGAATAACTCAGCGGGTCAGGCAGCATCTCTGGAAAACATGGATAGATGATGTTTCAGGTCTGGACCCGGAACCTATCCATGTTCTCCAGAGATGCTGCCTGACCAGAATCTCTTGCCCAGAGTAGGGAATCGAGGACCAGAGGACATAGGTTCAAGGTGAAGGGGAAAAGATTTAATAGGAATCTGAGGGGTAGCTTTTTCACACAAAGGGTGGTGGGTGTATGGAACGAGCTGCCAGAGGAGGTGGTTGAGGCTGGCGCTATCCCAATGTTTAAGAAACAGTTAGACAGGCACAAGGATAAGACAAGTTTGGAGGGATATGGACCAAACGCAGGCAGGTGGGACTAGTGTAGCTGGGACATGTTGGCCGGTATGGGCAAGTCGGGCCGAAGGGCCTGTTTCCACACTGTATCACTCTATAACTCTATGACCAGCTGTTACATCAGCACTTGGTCCTTTTTTTGATTTTCACTAAAACTCCCCTCCCAGCTCCCCGAGCTCCAATCTACCTGACCACTAACGTGTAGAGCGTGCAGGAAGGAACTGTAGATGTTGGTTTACCCAAAGATAGACATAAAATGCTGGAGTGACTCAGAGGGTCAGGCAGCATCTCTGGAGAGAAGGAAGAGGCGACTTTTCGGGTCGAGACCTTTCTCCAGACTTCAGATCAGGAGATGGGGGTTTGTGGAGGAGAGTGATTGGTGAGAGGGTGAGGAAGCCTGGTGGATGTAGGCCCCATTAGGGCTCGGGGAGTGAAGCGTATATTTACATCTGCCCTTAGGGGAGTAGTCAGGAGTCGGAGTTGCGGGTGGAGGGTGGTACTTCCATTGGGAGGAATCAGGGGGTTAACAGCCCTTGGTAATGTGAACAACTGAGGGCCTGGGGTCATGGGCAGTAGTTGTGTTAGGTCAGTGGAGTAGCTGCAGATGCTGGAATCCCGAGCTAAAAACAAAGTGCCGGAGGAACTCAGTGGATCAGGCAGCTAGATCCCATGGGGAGAAGGCAGGAGAATGGGGTTAGGAGGGAGAGGTAGATCAGCCATGATTGAATGGCGGAGTAGACTTGATGGGCCGAATGGCCTAATTCTGCTCCTATCACTTATGAACATGAATGTAAAACAACACCTGTACATTCCCTCCACGGATGCTGCCTGACCCGTTGAGATCCTCCAACACTCCGAGTTAGATCAGCGATTGTGCAGATCCAAAGGGAAGTGGGTTCCCACACAGATGGAAGATGGAAGAAGGTCGGCGCGGTGACGTAACTACGGGTGCTCTCTGTGCGGAGTTTGTGCGTTCTCCCTGTGACCTGCGTGGGTTTTCTCCGGGTGGTCCGGTTTCCACCCACACTCCAAAGACGTGCAGGTTTGTAGGTTAATTGACTTTGGTAAAATTTGTAAAATTGTCCCTAATATGTGGGATAGTGCTGGTGTTTGGGGAGATCGCTGGTCAGCGTGGACTCGGTGGGCTGCAGGGCCTGTTTCCGTGCATTATCTCTAAAGTCTAAAGTAAAGGCTAAAGAAGGTATCTGTAGTAGTATGAATCAATGTAGTATGAACCCAGTGGCATCAGATGAGGTTGCATCATTTACCCAAACATAATCAGCCACTCATTAGCCTTGACATAGACATCCTGTAGATCTTCACCAGCCCTGGTTGAATCCCAGCAGAATTCGGCCGGACGACCCTGTGGTGTGTTCAGTGCCCACTAACCACCGTTGACACCGAGGACTGTGGTGAAGGATCACATATCCAGCTCGCGTGTGCTATTGAGGTCAGCAGTAAACTTAAAACCCTTCGGGAATCCTGGTTTTTCTCTGGCAGATATGGGCGGCATGGTGGCGCAGCGGTAGAGTTGCTGCCTTACAGCACTCACAGCACCGGAGACCCGGGTTTGATCCCGACTACGGGTGCTGTCCGTACGGAGTCTGTACGCTCTCCCCGTGACCTGCGTGGGTTTTCTCCAGGATCTTCGGTTTCCTCCCACACTCCAAAGACGTACAGGTTTGTAGGCTTGTTAGAAATGTAAAATAGTCCTTACGGAGTGTTAATGTGTGCGGATCGCTGGTCGGTGCGGGCTCGGTGGGCCAAAGGGTTTGTTTCCGCGCTGTATCTCTAAACTAAACTATGATCAAGTGTAATTGTAGGGAGTTTGCGTCTGTTTCCACAACTCCACTGGGGCGGCACGGCTGGTAGTGCTGCTGTTTCACAGCGCCAAAGACCCAGGTTCGATCCTGACTTTGGGTCCTGTCTGTGTGGAGTTTGCATGTTCTCCTAGTGGCAGAGTGAGTTTCCTCCAGGTGCACCGGTTTCCTCCCACATCCCAAAGGCTTGCGGGCCTGTAGGTTAATTGGCATATGTAAATTGCCCCTGGAGTGCAGGAACAAGTGTGATAACATGGAACTAGTGTGAACGGGTGATAGATGGTCGGTGTGAATGGGCCAAAGGGCCTGTTTGCACGCTGTATATCCAAACCTAACTAAACTAAACTAAACTAGGGCAGAGCACCAAGGCAAATTCCTTGTATGTGACTACTTGGCCAATAAACTTATTCATTCATTATTCATTCATTGAAACTAAACTAAACTAAAATAAACTAGAAGTCAACCTCAAGGTATGTCTACTTTGAAGACGTTCTCTCTCCAACGAGAATTCTGCAACATCATCTCTCGCTGCTCCCCCTCTGTGAATCCTCCTGCTTTCCAGCTCTACGACCACTTTTTAACATTTTCCTTGCACCTCATCCCCTTTGATGTCACGTTTTCACACCATACACTTCCCTATCTCTGTGTCTCCCTCTCCCCTGACTCTCAGTCTGCAGAAGGGTCACCCATTCCTTCTCTCCAGAGGTGCGGCCCGTCCCGCATCCAGCAGTTACTCCAGCATTTTGTGTCTATCTATACCAGCATCTGCAGTTCCTTCCTACACAGTCACTGCCCCATCTAGATTGACTTTCTATTCTTTATATCTTGCGATCCCCATTTTTCATTTCCCCCAAATAACATCGTTCAGAAATGGACGATGAGTGCCTGTGCTCGGCTTTTTCATTCATCTGTCTTTGTTTTCTTTTGTATGGGAGTGAAGGCAATTATTTTATATGATTTATCATACAGTCTGCCTTGGAAAGATTAACTAGCAGCCCACATCCAGCTAAACTTGGCCAGCAATTTTGTTTCCATTAAGAACAGCCAGTGTGTCAAAGTAACCTTTCCATTAAACTCTCCTAGTTTCACCAAATGTGAAGCAACTGATCCATCGTGACAGTGAACTTCATTAAAGAGCACACTGCAATAGGCAGGGAGACACTTCTGAATCTCAGTGTTGATAAACATCGTGGTGCCAGCCAGTTACAGGTTAGATGAGGTAGACACAAAATGCTGGAGTAACTCAGCGGGACAGGCAGCAACTCTGGAGAGACCGGCCGGGAGGCGTTTTGGGTCGTTTCCTTGACCATCGTCCCCTTTGAACTGTGTTTTCACACCTTATCCTTCCATATCTCTACGTCTCCCTCTCCCCCGACTCTCAGTCTGAAGAAGGGTCTTGACCCGAATCGTCACTCATTCCTTCTCTCCAGAGATGCTGCCTGTCCCACTGAGGTACTCCAGCATTTTGTGTCTCTCTTCGTTTTGAACCAGCATCTGCAGTTCCTTCCTACACAGATACGATGAGAATGCTTTACCTTCTCTTGCCAAAGCCCCAAAGGCATGTGGACTTGAGAAACAGGCACCAGCGTGGGAATCTATTGCCCTGTTCCTTAACCTTGTTGATTATACTTTGACCGAAAATAAGGACTGCAATATTTCATAGAGTACGTTCAACTTGTGAATTCATAATAATAATAGTAGAAAATTCGATTTTTTTCCGAAGAACAAAGTGACCTTAATGATCCATTTTACTTTCTGCAGTTGTATTCTTTAGTCAAGTCACACAACATGGAAACTGGCCCTTCGGCCCAATTTGTCCATGCCAACCAAGTCCCATCTGTTTGAGTTTGGCCCATATTCCTCTAAACTTTTCCTATCCATGTACCTATCTAAATTCCTTTTAAATGTCGTGATGGCACATGCCTCAACCCTACCTCTTCTGGCAGCTCATTCCATATACCCACCACCTGTGTGAAAAAGGTTCCTGTTCAATCTTTCCCCTCTCACCTTAAACCTACATATGTCCTCTGGTTCTTGACCCCCCCCCCCCCCCCCCCCCACACACACACACACATTTTGCACTCCTGGGAGCGGACTATCCCTTCCTGACTGGGCAGATGGACTGTGGGGGAATCTGGAGCACCAGGAGGATGTCCAAACTGTCGCAGAGATACGGTGCAACCTACACACAGACATCAGAGTAGAGCTTCAACCCCGATCACTCAGGCTGTGAGGCAGTCGCTCTGCCAGCGGTGTCACTGTGCCACCCATAAAGGACAGAGTTTGGAGTTTGAAACTACACTTCTAGATTACTTGTGGGAGACTTTAATCCAAGACATCTCTAGAATTACTAGGATGTTTGTAGGACTTGAGGGCCTGAGCCAAGACATCCCTAGAGGTTGAGCAGGCAAGGACTTTATTCCTTGGAGCGCAGGAGGGTGAGGGGTGATCTTATAGTGGTGTATAAGATCTTGAGAGGAATAGATAGCCTAAATGGACGGAGTCTTTAACCCGGAATAGGGGAATCAAGAACCAGGGGACATAGGTTTAAGGTGAGGGGGGGGGGGAAAGATTTAAGAAGAGCACGAGGAGCAACTTTTTCACACAAAAGGTGCTTGGTATATGGAATGAGGTGCCTGAAAACCTCAGTCTGAAGAAGGGTTTCGGCCCGAAACGTTACCTATTTCCTTCGCTCCATAGATGCTGCTGCACCCGCTGAGTTTCTCCAGCATTTTTGTGTACCTGCCTGAAAACATAGTTGAGGCAGGTATGATCACAAGATTTAAAAGGCTTTTGGACAAACACATGGAAAGGAAAGGTTTAAGGGGAGGTGGGACAATCGCAGTGGGACTACTGCAGCTTTAGTTTAGTTTAGTTTAGTTTAGAAATACAGCGTGGAACAACACGTTGGCCCACCGAGTCCATGCCGACTAGTGATCACCGCACATTAACACTATCTTACACACGCTCGGGACAATTTGCACACATACCACGCCAATTAACCGACAAACATGTACGTCTTTGGAGTGTGGAAGGAGACCGAAGATCTCGGAGAAAACCCACGCAGGTCACGGGGAGAACGTACAAACTCCGTACAGACAGCACTCATAGTCAGGATCGAACCGGGTCTTTGGCGCTTTAAGCGCTGTAAGGCAGCGACTCTACCGCCGCGCCCCCGTGCCGCCAACCGTGTGGCGGGGTCATCACTGGTTGGCGTGGGCGAGTTGGGCCAAAGCACCAATGTTGTCTATGCTGTATGGCTCTATGATTGACTCCATGACTGAGACGGCATTTGATGTAGATTTGATGCTGGAATTGCACAAAGCTCTAGTATTAGCAACTGAATCTGTTCAAATGTTTCATCCCTTGTAGGAATTTGACTTCATGATTTACAACAAGGCACACTGCAAGGATCCGTCATACAAATTACTTTATTATGGTTTTGTGTTATGTTTTATATAAATACCATCAATACTCTCACCGCTGTTACAAATCACAGTCGTTCTTTCAAATCACTCATGCACTCTATTTTAAGAATCCCAACTGAGCCAACAGTCACTGTGTACAAGGGTTTCCCACACAGGTCATCTGTATCCGATGTACTTTCCTATGCCGACTAACAAGATCAATTCCTCCAGAAATTATCCAGGTCAATAAAAAGAGTGCATTTTTAAACTATTTAGCAGAATGGGTGGCACGGTGACGCAGCGGTAGAGTTGCTGCCTCACAGCGCCAGAGACCCCAGTTTGATCCTGTCTGTATGGAGTTTTACGCTCTCCCCGTGCCCACGTGGGTTTTCTCCAGGAGCTCTGGTTTCCTCCCACACTCCAAAGTTGTACAGATTTGTAGGTTAATTGGCTTGGTATAATTGTAAATTGTCCTCAGTGAGTGTAGAATAGCGTAAGTGTGTGGGGATCGCTGGTCCATGCGGACCCGGTGGGCCGAAGGTTCTGTTTCCGTGCTGTATCTCTAAACTAAACTAAACTAAGCTAAACTAAACTAAACTAATCTAAACTAAATTTAACGCAGACCATGATTGAATGCCAGAATAGACTTGATCGCATTTGCCTGCATTTGACCTACGGCCCGCTAACTCCCTCCTATCCATATATCTGTCCAAACATCTTTTAAAGGTCATAACTGTATCTGCAACTGTAGCTTAGGACGGCACGGTGGTGCAGTGGTAGAGTTGCTGCCTTCCAGTGCCAGAGACCCGGGTTCGATCCTGACTACAGATGCTAACTGTCTGGAGTTTGTACGTTCTCCCCGTGACCTGAGTGGGTTTTCTCCGGGTGCTCCGGTTTCCTCCCACACTCCAAAGACGTACAGGTTTGTAGGTTAATTCGTTTCAGTAAAGATTGTAAATTGTCCCTAGTGTGCAGGACAGTGCTAGTGTGCGGGGATCGCTGGTCAGCACGGACTCGGTGGGGCGAAGGGCCTGTTTCCACGCTGTATCTCTAAACTAAACTTCTTCTGACAGCTTATCACAAACTACCCTTGGCTGTAAGTAGTTCCCCTGAGGTCCTTCCTATATCTTTCCCCTCGCACCTTAAGCCTATTTACTTTAGTTTTAGAATCTTCTACCCTGAGAAAAAGACTATGAGCCATGCCCCATGATGTTGTACACCCCCTTACTCAGCCTCCTACGCTCCACAGGAAAAGGTACCAGTAACCTTATTGAACCTCTCCCTATAGCTCATGTCCGCAAATCCCATTGAATTTCCTCGGCACCCTTTCCAACATAATGATATAATTTCTTATCGAAAGGGGGTGAGGAGGAACTTCTTTAGTCAGCGGGTAGTTAATCTGTGGAACTCATTGCCACGGAGGGCTGTGGAGGCCGTCGGTGGATATTTGTAAGGCAGAGATAGATAAATTCTTGATTAGAACGGGTGTCGAGGGTTATGGGGAGGAGGCAGGGAAATGGGATTAGGCAGAGATCAGCCATGATTGTATGGCGGTGTGGACTCAATGGGCCAAATGGCCTAATTCTACTCCTTTTACTTGTGAACTTGTGAACTTCCTGCAGCTGGGTGACCAAATCTGCACACAATACTCCAAGTGTGGTCTCGCCAACGACCAAGGACTACGTGGAATGAATACTTTTGCCTGTTGCAGGAATGCTTGATACTAATACCGAGTGAAAAATCTTGCCAATACCAGCATTGTATCCAGACAAAGGGTAAAACTATAGCTGCATATTTGACGTACTTCAGGAATAAGGGCGATGGATAGAGATCCCGCTCTATCTTTGTAAAAAAAAAAATTTGTGTCCGTAAATATTTTACGCCGACAGAAATTAATGACTTGGTTTAATCAGTCATTGACAGCGGGGTTTCCATTTTTGGAGGAAGCTGTGTAACGGCTATATTCAGCTTGTGGCAAATACCTGACCTCCAACTTATCCCACCCACAAGTTCCCAATCACTTCGATGCCCCAGATGGCAGCTGCTCAATTAAAACTTTTAATAATCAGTGGCATTTGAGCCACCGTTGATGAACAATTGAATTTTTAATTGGGATTTTTCTAAAGCTCGACTATTCCCCGTGGGATAGTTTATACATCACGTAGGCTGCACTAATCGTATAGTTTAGCTCCAACCAAACGCTTCTCAGAAATAATAAAAACATTACAAATAACTATTTGTTAATGACGTTACAGTCAATTCTGGCAAACACAAAGTCAACCACAACCACATTGTTTATAGTTTCCTTTATTTAGTCGACACTGGCAGCATAGGTGGTGAGAGCAGGTATTGAGGGGGTGTGTGTATGAACGAACTGGAGACGCTGGTTTAAACCGAAGATAGACACAATTAGCTGGAGTAACTCAATGGGTCAGGCAGCATCTCCGGAGAGAAGGAATGGGCGACGTTTCGTGTCGAGAACGTTTTTTGCATAGCTTTCATTCATTTGTACTATATCTCTCTACATCATTGTCTATATCTCCCGTTTCCCTTTCCAAGTGACTTTTCAGTCTGAAGAAAGGTCTCGACCCAAAATGTCATCCATTCCTCTCCAGAGATTCTGCCTGTCCCTGCTAAGTTACTCCAGCATTTTGTGTCTATCTATGGAGTTGGTTATTGTCCTTAGCATAAGTTTGTATAATCAGTTTAGATTATACTTTGTCTGGGCTTGGTTTTCTTGTTTGAGCGATTTTCCTGGTGTTATAGCGTGTAATTTATGTTTTAATTGTAATTTAGTGATGAGAATTTTCCCTTCTAACAATACCAACAACATTGACAACAACTGCAGTGCGGTTGGAGGCTTTATATTGAATAAACTTATTTTTGTGCCATGGTTCCATATTTGGAAGGTATCAAAATTTGTTTGGCAACAAGGCTTTAGCCTTGGAATCGTAAATCCCCAAAATCAGAGACCCTGTCAATGATTCAAGGCTGACACTTACATATAATTCAAAGGAATGTCGAATTATCAGAGGGTCAGATTGTCAGTTGAGAATTGAAATCCATCTGTTCCTCGTAGAACTTCTCATGATATGTGGAATGGACAAAATTCTCTCCATGATTAACTCCTAATCAACATCATTGAAACCAGAATATCTATCTATCTATCTATCTATCTATCTATCTATCTATCTATCTATCTATCTATCTATCTATCTATCTATCTATCTATCTATCTATCTATCTATCTATCTATCTATCTATCTATCTATCTTCTATCTATTATATAAAACTCTGTGGCTGCCATCCGTCCATCCGTCCATCCGTCCGTCCACCTGCTTGACTTGTGCCTCCCAGCCCCTTTGATACCGCCCTACGCCCACACCGCACGCAGAAACGCCGAGCAGCAACTCTACCACTGCGCCACTGTGCAGCCCCAAGCTGGTATCTTAGTAAAAAGTTATTTTTCCTGCTTGAAGTGTACATCGCTTGGTCAAATTAGTTTACTAAGGGCAGCACGGTGGCGCAGCGGTAGAGTTGCTGCCTTACGGCAGACACCATAGACCCCGGTTTGATCCTGACTACGGGTGCTGTCTGTATGGAGTTTGTACATTATCTCCGTGACCTTCATGGGTTTTCGCCGAGATCTTCGGTTTCCACTCTCCAAAGATGGACATATTTGTAGGTTTAAGAAAAAAATGCAGATGCTGGAACAATCGAAGGTAGACAAAAAATGCTGGAGAAACTCAGCGGGTGAGGCAGCATCTATGGAGAGAATGAATAGGCGATGTTTCGGGTCGAGACCCTTCTTCAGACTGATTTCGTTGGGGGGGGGGAGCGAGAAAGAGAAAGGAAGTAGGCGGAGACGGTAGGACTTGAGGGAGAACTGGGAAGGGGGAGGGAAAGGAGGGAGAAAGCAAGGTTTGTCTAAAATTAGAAAAGTCAATGTTCATACCGCTGGGGTGTAAACTACCCAAGCGAAATATGAGGTGCTGATCCTCCAATTTGCGCTGGGCCTCACTCTGACAATGGAGGACGCCCAGAACCGAAAGGTCAGATTGGGAATGGGAGGGGGAGTTGAAGTGCTGAGCAACCGGGCAATCAGGTTGGTTAACATGGACTGAGCGGAGGTGTTCAGCGAAGCGATCGCCGAGCCTGCGCTTGGTCTCGCCGATGTAGAGAAGTTGACACCTAGAACAGCGGATGCAGTAGATGAGGTTGTAGGTTACTTGGCTTGGAAAAATTGTAAAGTGTCCATAGTGTGTGTAAGATAGTGTTAATGTGCGGGGATCACTGGTTGTCGCGGACTCGGTGGGCTGAAGGGTCTATGTAAACTAAAACCAAACTAAAAAAGAGCAAATCCAAACCAATTAAAATAAAATAAATATGTACCTAGGTGACGATTTATTTGGATTTACTTAAGCCACTGTCCCACTTTCAGGACATAGAAACATAGAAACATAGAAATTAGGTGCAGGAGTAGGCCATTCGGCCCTTCGAGCCTGCACCGCCATTCAATATGATCATGGCTGATCATCCAACTCAGTATCCCGTACCTGCCTTCTCTCCATACCCTCTGATCCCTTTAGCCACAAGGGCCACATCTAGCTCCCTCTTAAATATAGCCAATGAACTGGCCTCGACTACCCTCTGTGACAGAGAGTTCCAGAGATTCACCACTCTCTGTGTGAAAAAAAGTTCTTCTCATCTCGGTTTTAAAGGATGTCCCCCTTATCCTTAAGCTGTGACCCCTTGTCCTGGACTTCCCCAACATCGGGAGCAATCTTCCTGCATCTAGCCTGTCCAACCCCTTAAGAATTTTGTAAGTTTCTATAAGATCCCCTCTCAATCTCCTAAATTCTAGAGAGTATAAACCAAGTCTATCCAGTCTTTCTTCATAAGACAGTCCTGACATCTCAGGAATCAGTCTGGTGAACTTTCTCTGCACTCCCTCTATGGCTATAATGTCCTTCCTCAGATTTGGAGACCAAAACTGTACGCAATACTCCAGGTGTGGTCTCACCAAGACCCTGTACAACTGCAGTAGAACCTCCCTGCTCCTATACTCAAATCCTTTTGCTATGAAAGCTAACATACCATTCGCTTTCTTCACTGCCTGCTGCACCTGCATGCCTACTTTCAATGACTGGTGTACCATGACACCCAGGTCTCGCTGCATCTCCCCTTTTCCTAGTCGGCCACCATTTAGAAAATAGTCTGCTTTCCTGTTTTTGCCACCAAAATGGATAACCTCACATTTATCCACATTATACTGCATCTGCCAAACATTTGCCCACTCACCCAGCCTATCCAAGTCACCTTGCAGTCTCCTAGCATCCTCCTCACAGCTACACTGCCCCCCAGCTTAGTGTCATCCGCAAACTTGGAGATATTGCCTTCAATTCCCTCATCCAGGTCATTAATATATATTGTAAATAGCTGGGGTCCCAGCACTGAGCCTTGCGGTACCCCACTAGTCACTGCCTGCCATTGTGAAAAGGACCCGTTTACTCCTACTCTTTGCTTCCTGTTTGCCAGCCAGTTCTCTATCCACATCAATACTGAACCCCCAATGCCATGTGCTTTAAGTTTGTATACTAATCTCTTATGTGGGACCTTGTCGAAAGCCTTCTGGAAGTCCAGATACACCACATCCACTGGTTCTCCCCTATCCACGCTACTAGTTACATCCTCGAAAAATTCTATAAGATTCGTCAGACATGATTTACCTTTCGTAAATCCATGCTGACTTTGTCCAATGATTTCACCACTTTCCAAATGTGCTGCTATCCCATCTTTAATAACTGACTCTAGCAGTTTCCCCACTACCGATGTTAGACTAACTGGTCTGTAATTCCCCGTTTTCTCTCTCCCTCCCTTCTTAAAAAGTGGGGTTACGTTTGCTACCCGCCAATCCTCAGGAACTACTCCAGAATCTAAAGAATTTTGAAAGATTATTACTAATGCATCCACTATTTCTGGAGCTACTTCCTTAAGTACTCTGGGATGCAGCCTATCTGGCCCTGGGGATTTATCGGCCTTTAATCCATTCAATTTACCCAAAACCACTTCCCGACTAACCTGGATTTCACTCAATTCCTCCAACTCCTTTGACCCGCGGTCCCCTAATTGGCTACCTCTGCCGAGTTTGCCCGTGACTCATACTCGCAGCATGGTCGCCACAAGGTCGTAGGAGGTCGTAGGAGGTCTTTGTATCTCTTCCTCAAGCTCGTGAGTGGTCTCCGCATACTCGTGGCCTCAAGTAGGTTGCGGCGTTTTTTCCAGCCTGATAAAAAAATGTCCCCGAGTAAAAAAAGGTTGGCATGGAAAAATTTGACACTTTTTACTCGTAGGTAGGTCGTAGTAGGTCTTGATGGTAGTCGTAGGTAGTAATAGATAGTCGTAGGTATTCGTAGGTAGTAATAGATAGTCGTAGGTAGTTGTAAGTAGTTGTAGGTCGGTAACTGGCCCTGCAAACATGACATCATTTTATCTTGTGATCATTGTCCACTCTTAGCTAGTCGTAGTTGGTCTTAGGTGTGGAAGACTGAGGTCGAGGGGGGTCGTAGGAGGTCGTAGACATAGTCGTAGGAGGTCGTAGACATAGTCGTAGGAGGTCGTAGGTGGTCTTTTGCTTCGGCGAGTCAACACGACCGTGACATTTTTTTCAACTCGTCTCGGGTCTTCTAAACTCGTGGATTAGGTTGTCCAAGTGGGACAGGCCCTTTAAGAGGTCGAGGGGAGACCTGATAAGATGTGTATCAAATTAAGAAAGTAGACAGCTGGAATCATTTTCCTAGGATGATAATGTCAAAGACTAGAGGGCAAAGCTTTAAGGTGAGAGGGGCAAGGTTTAAAGGAGATGTGTGGGTCATGTTTTTTATACAGAGTGTGCTGGGTGCCTAAAACATGCTGACAGTGGTGGTGGTGGCGGCAGATAAAATAGTGGCCTTTAAGAGGCTTTTAGATAGGCACATGGATATGCAGGGTATGGAGGGGTACAGATCATGTGAAGACAGATGAGATTATTTTGTCTTGCCATTATACAGTATTTAGCACAAACCTTGTGGGCCGAAGTGCCTGTTTCTGTGTCCGAAGAAGGGTATTAATATGCATGGTTGGATGCCAGGATAGAGTGGATGTGGACAGGATGTTTCTACTGCTGGTAGAGTCTAGGACCAGATGTCATAGCCTCAGAATTAAAGGAGATGAGGAGGAATTTCTTTAGTCAGATGGTGGTGAATCTGTGGAAATCATTGCCACAGAAGGCTGTGGAGGCCAAGTCAATCAATATTTTTAAGGCAGAGATAGATAGATTCTTGATTAGTGCGGGTGTCAGGGGCTCTGTGGAGAAGGCAGGAGAGATAGATCAGCCATGATTGAATGGCGGAGTAGACTTGATGGGCCGAATGGCCTAATTCTGCTCCTATCACTTATGAGCTTATGATTCATATACATTTGAAACAACATTTTTGGTTTGCACAAAATTTGCATTAGAAATGTGGCACAGAACTCACTCCAAAGGGTGGTTGCTTACGTCAAAAATGCAACAGTTGGATTTCTGGCAGAGTGTTCGATTTCATGTTAGCTGTGGGTGTTCAAGTAATCAATAAATGCCTGAGGTTATCAGGTTTATTTATAGTAATAAATATTCTCTCATGTATCATCTAAACTTAATTCCACAGATACAATCCCTTACCTGTAATTGATTCAGTCTTGTTCCTTTCTTAGCAATGGTCTTGGACGCACTCTCTTCACACAAACAGAACTCTTTTAATTCTTGGTAGACAAAAATGCTGGAGAACTCAGCGGGTGAGGCAGCATCTATGGAGCGAAGGAATCAAGGAATAAGAATTCTTGCATTCTTAAAGAATCTTCTAAAATATCCAGACTTAAGAGACTGCAGACAGTGGAAACATGAGCAAAAACAAAGTGCTGGAAGGAACTCAGTGGGTTGGACATCATCTGTGGAGGGAAATGGATAGACAATGTTTCAGGTCATAGAAACATAGAAACAGAGAAAATATGTGCAGGAGGAGGCCATTCGGCCCTTTGAGCCATTGTGATCATGGCTGATCGTCCCCAATCAATAACCCGTGCCTGCCTTCTCCCCATATCCCTTGACTCCACTAGCCCCTAGAGCTCTATCTAACTCTCTCTTAACTCCATCCAGTGACTTGGCCTCCACTGCCCTCTGTGGCAGGGAATTCCACAAAATTCACAACTCTTTGGGTGAAAAAGTTTTTTCTCACCTCAGTCTTAAATGGCTTCCCCTTTATTCTAAGACTGTGGCCCCTGGTTCTGGACTCGCCCAGCATTGGGAACATTTTTCCTGCATCTAACTTTGTCCCGTCCTTTTATAATTTTATATGTCGGGACTCTAAGGCAGCGCAGTGGCGCAGCGGTAGAGTTGCTGCCTTACAGCGCCAGAGACCCGGGTTCGATTCCACGGAGTTTGTACGTTCTCTCGGTGACCGCGTGGGTTTGCTCCGGGTGCTCTGGTTTCCTCCCACATGCCAAAGATGTACAGGTTTGTAGGTCAATTGGCTTCTGTAAATCATCTCTAATGCGTAGGATAGAACTAATGTAAATGGGTGTTCGTTGGTCGACGTTGGCCAAAGGGCCTGTTTCCACTCTATCTCTAAACTAAACCTCAAGCTAAACTAAACTGAACCAGCTGGCTCACGCTACCTGTGGAATCCTGTCCCAGTGGGAGACAGAGACTTCTGCAGAAGAACGAGTGAGAAAACAGGCAGATGAAAAGGCATCTCAACATCTGGATGTCCATAAACAGACTCTGTGATGGTAATTACAGCTGCCATCTCAATAAATAATGTGATGTAAACCAGACTTGGTGCTGGATGGCACAGCAGTGGTTGTAAACTACTGTTACTGTCCTGTGGGAAACAGATATGAATCCCACATTTTGCAACCTGAATAAATTTTATGAAACAAAATTGACGCCATATCTACTTCCCGCCTGGCTGTGTTAGTGCGGATTCACCCTTGCATTAGCAGAGGGAGTTCATAAAACGTTGCTGCACAGAAAGAGGTTATTAGCCCATTGCCCCTTAGTAGCTTCTGTGTGTTTTTGCACAATTCGGGTCAATGGTTCGGTGCTGTTAAACCAGGGGCCATCCTCTGCAACCCTGCTGGGAACAGTCTCATTGATCTCAGCTAATGTTCTCATCTCTCCTGTCTATAAACACCATCGTACATGATTGTCTCGTCATTTGCCCGCCTCTTGTCAGCTCACCCAGTGGAGCATGGTTCAATCAGTTTAGTTTAGTTCAGAGATACAGCATGGAAAAAGGTCCTTCGGCCCACCGAGTCCACGCTGACCACCGGTATCCTACACATAAGGGATGATTTACAATTTTACCAAAGCCAATTAACCTACGAACCTGTACGTCTTTGGAATTTACTTCAGCTAAGTACATGGGTTGATTTGATGTTCAAGAAGGAACTGGAGATGCTGGGAAATCGTAGGTAGACAAAATTGCTGGAGAAACTCAGCGGGTGCGGCAGCATCTATGGAGCGAAGGAAATAGGCAACGTTTCGGGTCGAAACGTTGCCTATTTCCTTCGCTCCATAGATGCTGCCGCACCCGCTGAGTTTCTCCAGCAATTTTGTCTACCTTGGGTTGATGTGATATTCAATGACAACCAATGAAAAACGTAATCTGCTTTCTACCTATAGATTCCAATTCAGATTCAGATTCAGATTCAGAAAACTTTATTGTCTGTCGTAACAGAAAATCTTCTTTGGCGTGGCTCAACATACAAACAGGACAATGATAAACGTCCATAAAATGGAAGAGAATAACATGGTAACTTGCTCTTTCAATTATGTTTTATCATATTCCAATCCAGTGTTTTGTGGGTTTTAACCAGGCCATAAGATATAGGAGCAGAATTATGCCATTCGGGCCATCGAGTCTGCTCCGCCATTCAATCAGAGCTGACTTATTTTTCCCTCTCAATCTCATTCTCTTGACTTCTCGCCGTAACCTTTGAAGCCCTGAAAAGCGCTATATAAATAAAATCTATTATTATTATTATTATTATTTACAAGCAAGAACCTGTCAATCCCCGCTTTAATAATGCCCAATGTATTGGCCACCACAGCTATATGTGGCATCTCTCAAAAAACACCCATTGACTTACCTTCCACCGCCATCTCCGGCAATGAATTCCACAGTCTCACCATCCTCCGGCTAAAGAAATTCCTCCTCATCTCCATCCCGACAGGTTTTCGCTCGCATGAAGGCTGCAACGATACGATACGACAGAACTTTATTTATCCCAGGAGGGAAATTGGTCTGCACACAGTCATAGAACGCAACAAGATACAAGAAACATGGTTAGAGTGACGAGTGGAAAGGATTGAGGCATAATATGTTGCTTTGTTCTTGTGCAAGTGCACATAACCAGGGCAGACAGGGTTTTATTCTCGTTCATTCACTCCCATCGTTCACATGGTAGCAAACTTCACCGAGAAATAATTGACGTGGCTTTGAGTGGCTATTCCCATGACTTGAGAAATGCACGGAAGCTGCCAGGAATTGGTCGTTAATTTGGCATTTTAACCAATGCCGTTTCCGTACCCACGAAGCTCGAATGTCCTTTATTATTTGACGCCAATTATTATTTTATGCTTCAGTGCAAGGAAGACAGACACAAAATGCCGGAGAAACTCAGTGGGTCAGGCAGCACCTCTGGAGGAAAGGAATAGGTGAGACCCTCCTTCGGGTCCAGACCCTTCTTCAGGCTGCGAGTCAGGGGAGAGGGAAACGAGAGATATGGAAGGTAACTAGAACAAATGAATGAAAGACATGCAAAAAGCAACGATAATCCAGGAAAGGTGGAGCCCACCACCGTCCATTGTTTTTAGTTTTAGTTTTAGAGATACAGCGCGGAAACAGGCCCTTCGGCCCACCGGGTCCACGCCGACCAACGATCCCCGCACATTAACACCATCCTGCACACAACACACTAGGGACAATTTTTTACATTTACCAAGCCAATTAACCTACAATTAACCTGTACGCCTTTGGAGTGTGGGAGGAAACCGAAGATCTCGGAGAAAACCCACGCAGGTCACGGGGAGAACGTACAAACTCCGTACAGACAGCACCCGTAGTCAGGATCGAACCCGGGTCTCCGCCGCTCCATTCGCTGTAAGGGAGCAACTCTACCGCTGCGCCACCGTGCTGCCCATTGTTGGCTGTGGTGTTGGTGATAATGAGTTATACAGACAGTGAAACTCAACAGGACCACAGTGAAACTGGTACGATGACCAGGGTGGGGGAGGGATGGAGAGAGAGGGGATGCACTGGATTACTTGAAGTCAGAGTAAGCAATATTCACTGCAGAATCTCCTCAAGGTGTCCATTGCAATAACTTGTTTCACCCAGTAACTGGTATATATAACATGTATGGCTCTCATATATTTTAGAATGAACGTATATGAGATATTACTGGAGGGTGAACTGGGGTGATGCCTCCAGCACTCTCAGGTAGGCTGCAGGAGGCGCCCCCAGGCCACAAAGATGGCCGGGCGAGGATAGGGACGTCGGTTCAGGGGAACTGCTCCAGTACATCGAGCACGCGGGCCGACCTGGCTTTGGACTTTGAATAATGGGACCAGAAATGGCGGCGCCCACTTGCGTAATATATGCACGGTGGCACAGCGGTAGAGTCGCTGCCTAACAGCGCTTGCAGCGCCGGAGACCCGGGTTCGATCCCGACTACGGGTGCTTGTCCGTACGGAGTTTGTTCGTTCTCCCCGTGACCGCGTGGGTTTGGTCCGGGTGCTCCAGTTTCCTCCCACACTCCGAAGACGTACAGGTATGTAGGTTAATTGGCTTGGTGTATGCGTAAATTGTCTCCACTAGTAGGGCAGTGTTAATGTGCGGGGATTGCTGGTCGGTGCAAACTCAGTGGGCCGAAGGGCCTGTTTCCACGCTGTATCTCTAAACTAAAAACTAAACTAAAAAATATGCTAGAAGAATTTCACTATGCAGTTGCACATGTCACAGATAAAGCACTGTTGACTATTGATGCGATTGTACACAGATATCCGTATCCTTACAAACTGGAACATAGCCACATTTTACTGCTATGCTTCACTGATTTCCAGGCCTCTGGAGATGGTATGTGAGTGTTGCTGTGTGAAAGTGTGAGATGGCTGTTTACCAAGTAACTCTGCCAATGTTTATATACTCAGGTACTTAGAATGAGATGCTAATGCGATTTCAGGCAGGAAGTCAGTGTGATTCGACTAATCTGATACCCAGTGGGAATATATTGAAAAGCAATATGTTTCATTTAAAACCTTTAATAACCTGTGAATAATAATAGACACAACAAATTGCTGTCAAACCCAATTCATAAGTTCATTAGTTCATTCTATCAAGTCAACTCCGCCATTTAACCTTGGCTGGTCTATCTCCCCCTTCTCAACCCCATTCTCCTGCCTTCACCCCAATAACTCCTGACACCCGTACTAATCAGGAATCTGTCCACCTATCCAGTCCAGGTAGAACAAAGGAGGACCTGGCATGTGGGGACCACAAATGGAATGTGTTAAAAACGGTTTGTGTTAAAATGGGATGCCTGTAACTTTGTCGATGCCCTTTATGTGGCGACTCTTTGCATACCTTGGGTAAGAATATCACTGAGACTTGTCAGAATGGGTGATGTTTCGGGTCGAGACCCTTCTTCAGACTGAGAGTCAGGGGAGAGGGAAGCGCATTTAGAAGGTGGTGTATATTTGTGAGTGATAAGTTACTGTGTGTAATAAAATCAGTTTACTGTGTGTGTTCTGAGTTCATTGCAGAAAGGTAGAATCTCGACTCCTCAGGTTAGCAGATGCGGAGGTATACAGTAGAAGGCACATAGAACAAATGAATGAACGGTCGACTGGGCTTATGTTCACTGGAATTTAAAAGGATGAGTTTTTATAGAAACATATAAAATTCTTAAGGGATTGGGCAGGCAGGAAAAGTGTTCCCGATGTTTGGGGGAGTCCAGAAACAAGGGTCACGGTTAGGGCTGAGATGAGGAAAAACTTTTTCCCCCAGAATTGTGAATCTGTGTAATTCTCTGCCACAGAAGGCAGTGGAGCCCAATTCACTTGATATTTTCAAGAGAGAGTTAGATTTAGCACTTAGGGTTAACGGAATCAAAAGATTCAGGGTCAAAGCTGGAATGGGGTACTGATTCTGGATGATCAGCCATGATCATATTGAATGGTGGTGCTGGCTCGAAGGGCCGAATGGCCTACTCCTGCACCTATTTTCTATGTTTCTATGTTTCTATGAAAGATATGCGAAAAGCAAGGATGATTCTAAGGCAAGGTGGAGCCCACAATGGTTCCATCTTCAGTGTTTATTTTTGAATATACTTCCTCTACAAAATAATTCTCTGCCCCGTTTATTTGAGAATGAAATGCCCTGAGAGATTCATTCAGGTGTGAGTCGCTGTCTGACTGTAGGAGATGCCAAAGAGGGTCGTCGCAAGCTTTCCTCTTCTGACTTGCAACTGTCAGCAATTCTATCCCAAATGAATAGTGTTCTGTTGGGATTGCTTCATCACTTAGCAATGTGCAATCACCGAATGATTCTGCCAAGCATGACATTGGCGATGAAAGAAATAATTACTAGTCAGGGGGCTTTAGTCAGCAAACAATCGCGGAACCCTGGTAATTTAATAAGCTGTGTGCCAAAAACACGGCAACAATGAGAATTAAATGAGAATGTTGTCCTTTTGTCGGAGTTGAGGGAGGAATTTGTGGGTAACTTAACCAAGATATATATTTTGAAATAGGACTGCGTTCTTCATCAGATGCACGGAGCGCTTAATAACCACCCGCTCTCAAAATCACCGGCAAAATAAAATCATGAGAAATTCGGGTGAACATCGTAAGGATCTGGCTTGATAGACAAAAAATGCTGGAGTAACTCAGCAGGACAGGTCAGCATCTCTGGAGAGAAGGAATGGGTGGCGTTTCGGGTCGAGACCCTTCTTCAGACTGGGGAACTAAACTGGCTGACAACTAATTTAGTTTCAGTTTCGGTTTAGTTGATGGTCACGTGTACCGAGGTAGAGTGAAAAGCTTTTGTTGCGTGCTACCCCAGTCAACGGCAAGACTATACATGATTACAATCCAGCCATTTAAGGGCCTGTCCCACTTGGCGCGCGAAGATTTTGTACGTCCCAAAATCCTGGGGCGCTGCGCGCGGCCGCTCGTCACTGCCTGCGTCACCATGCACCATGTGCGCATCATGTGCACGTCACGATGCGTGCGTCGTGCGTCCTGACGCGTAAATGATGTCGCGTAAATGACGCGCAAGTGAGACAGGCCCTTTACTGTGATTAGAGACACGATAAGGGAATAGCATTTCCTATAGAGGTACGGGAAAGAGAAATGAGAAGTTAAGTATCTGTGGTTTGAATGCGTTGATCTGTGCAAATCTGTTTTAATACCATACAATAATAAACACATGAAGACTCTGCATGGAAAAATACCAATTTCTATTAAAAAGAACCGTTCCTGCTTTCGCTGAGTGGTTCACGGCCTTTTTTGAAGTTATCTTTCGATTATCAGTCTAATGGATCAAGGCAAGATTGATGAAGAAGCTTTGGCAGAACAAGGACTTTGCCTTCTTGATGAACTCAGCATAAACCATGGTGAATAGCCCGGGGGTCAGCTTGATTAAAACATTTTTTTTTTGTGGCCGGTTTTCAGCGTTTTATTCGCCCGTGTGAGGGATCGGATCTGTGGGCCCAGGGATGTGTGGAGCTGCTGAAGCAGTCAGACGCTACAGGGAGCCCAGGGGGGGATTCAAAAAACCCTTGACAGTGCTGAGAAATGTGTCAATGGCTCTTCAATGGTCTGAACTGATTACAAGAGGATATATGTTTTTTTGACATTTTGCATAACCTAGCAGCCCTGCTCTTTCATAGCGGTCTGAGATTTAGCACTGCCCCCATTGCAAACCCACAACGTAGAAACTCAGTTTCCCTATGGTGAAAGAAACTAGCAATGATTAAATGTGTGGGAAGGAACTGCAGAACACTCTGGAATTTAGAAGGATGGGAGGCGATCTCATTGAAACATATAAGATTATTAAGGGTTTGGTCACGCTAGAGGCAGAGAACATGTTCCCGATGTTGGGGGAGTCCAGAACCTGGGGCCACAGTTTAAGAATAAGGGGTAAGGTATTTAGAACGGAGATGAGGAAACACTTTTTCTCACAGAGAGTTGTGAGTCTGTGGAATTCTCTGCCCCAGAGGGCGGTGGAGGCCGGTTCTCTGGATACTTTCAAGAGAGAGCTTGATAGGGCTCTTAAAGGTAGTAGAGTCAGGGGATATGGGGAGAAGGCAGGAACGGGGTACTGATTGTGGATGATCAGCCATGATCACATTGAATGGCGGTGTTGGCTCGAAGGGCCTAAAGGCCTGCTCCTGCACCTATTGTCTATTGTCTATTGTCTATTGCAGATGCTGGTCTTACACCCAAGATAGACACAAAGTGCTGGAGTAACTCGTCGGGTCAGGCAGCATCTCTGGAGAAAAGGAATAGGTGACGTTTCGGGTGGAGACCCTGCTTCTGACTGTTTAAACGCTTATCCCATTTACTTGAGGTTTGGATGGATTTGCATCAGTTACACTAGGTTTCTGAAAGTGACCTCCAAGAATACATTAATCAATATCTATCTATCTATCTATCTATCTGTCTATCTATCTATCTACCTATCTATCTATCTATCTATCTATCTATCTATCTATCTATCTATCTATCTATCTATCTATCTATCTATCTATCTATCTATCTATCTATCTATCTATCTTGGACAAAATTGCTGGAGAAACTCAGCGGGTGCGGCAGCATCTATGGAGCGAAAGACATTTCCTTCGCTCCATAGATGCTGCCGCACCCGCTGAGTTTCTCCAGCAATTTTGTCTACCTTCGATTCTCCAGCATCTGCAGTTCCTTCTTGAACAACTATCTATCTATCTATCTATCTATCTATCTATCTATCTATCTATCTATCTATCTATCTATCTATCTATCTATCTATCTATCTATCTATCTATCTATCTATCTATCTATCTGTCTGCCTGTCGATTTGTCTGTCTGTCTGTCTGTCTGTCTGTCTGTCTGTCTGTCTGTCTGTCTGTCTGTCTGTCTGTCTGTCTGTCTGTCTGTCTGTCTGTCTATCTATCCATCTATCCTTCTATATATCTATCTATTTTTCTATCTATCTATCTACCTCTCCAGGGTGATTCTGGACACCATATTTATACATGGATTTACAAAAAATATCAAAGTGCTTAGGCCTATGTTCTCATTTTTCATAACCCCGCAGATAGGAAATGTGGTTTAACATGATGGGAACATGGGATATGAAAACACACACTGTGATAGAAAGCTCTCTCAAGAACTGTAATCATCAAAAACTAAATGTCAATGTAATAACAAAAGGAATTGAAGACGCTGGTTTATGCCGAAGATAGACACAAAATGCTGGAGTAACTCAGTGGGTCAGGCAGCATCTCTGGGGAAAATGGATAGGAGACATTTCAGGTTGGGACTCGTCTTCAGACGAAATGTGAATTTGGGTTCAATTTGGGAGCTGTAAAACTGCAAATCCCGTTGAATTTCATTGCCCTGAGAGATGAGGATGGTTAAATCCACTAAAGGATGCATGATGAATTATTTAATCGATCTGTACACAGGTAAAAATCAACCACTCTAGCGATATCAGCCTGTGAAGAAGTCCTATACCTGGTAAATCAGGACTTAACGGAGACTGATTACTGGTGGCTGTGGTGCATGGATGGCACCTGTTATACAGAGACTTTGCAAAGGTAATTGTGCAATGGCATTCCCACTCACCTGTTCTACCTCAGTAAATCACCTGTCTTGCTCTGTAATTGATGTATGACGCAATTTGAGTGTATTAGCATTCCGGCTCCAATTTCACCCTCCAGCAGTTTTGTAATCTCAGGAGGTGTGGTGTGAACAAATACTGCAATACCATGCCTTCAAGATTGCCATTGTCGATTATGTACTTGGACAGTAATTCCTAGGCTTATTGCTCTTAGACACAGTGTGCTGGAATTTATTGAGAACTGACCAATTCTCGTTATAATGGGAAGTGGATTAATAGTGATATAAGCTATATTGGTGATGTAGCGGTAGAGCTGCTGCCTTACAGCGCCAGAGACCTCGGTTCGATCCTGACTACGGGTGCAGACTGTACAGGGTTTGTACGTTCTCCCTGTGACCTGCGTGGGTTTTCTCCGAGATCTTCGGTTTCCTCCCACACTCTAAAGACGCACAGGTTTGTAGGTTAATTGGTATAAATGTAAAATTGTCTCAAGTGCGTGTAGGGTAGTGTTAATGAGGTGGGATTGCTGGTCGTGGGGGACTAGGTCGGCCAAAGGGCCTGTTTCCGCGCTGTATCTCTAAACTAAACTAAACTTAACTAAGTAAACGTACGTTGTTTATTACCATCAAATGCCCACGTCAGGAGAAGTCAAGCTATGCTCATTGGCGTCAAGCCAACTATCGCCGACTGTTGCCGAAAAGTTTTGAACATTTCAAAATCCAGCAGCGACCAGAAAAATGGCACGATTCTTTGGGCAACTGAGGAGACGACTCACGGCCATACAGGCGACACCCCGGCGACCATGTGGCGACAGCCTAGTCTAAAAAATCGCCTAACTGGGACAGGGGCATTACTTACCTTCCTTCTGCGCCCTCAAGGTCGGCTGCAGGAGGTGTCCCCGGGGCTGGACGATCCAGACGGAGGCGACGGACGGAGGCCCTGCAGCAGCCTGGGGCTTGCCTAGATTGGGCACCGCTCCAGGGCCGGACTGGACTGTGAAAGTTGCGGCAAAACCTGGCGACTCTTGCATGCGGTCTCAGTGGACCATTTCTATGCACTTTGTATTAATTGCCGATTGTGCTCGGGTATAACGATACTTTACTGAACTGCATGCAGAAAATCAAGGTCACTATATGTCTGTACATGTGATAATAAAGAACCATTGAACCATATTCAACCAGAGATCACTGAACCGGAGACCCGCGTTCGATCCCGACTACGGGCGCTGTCTGTACGGAGTCTGCACGTTCTCCCCGTGACCCAGTGGGTTTTCTACAAGATCTTCGGATTCTTCCCACACTCCAAAGACGTACGGGTTTGTAGGTTAATTGGCCTGGTATAAATGTAAAATTGTCCCTGGTGTGTATAGGATAGTGTTAGTGTACGGGGATCGCTGGGCGGTGCGGACTCGGTGGGCTGAAGGGCCTGTTTCCGCGTTGTATCTCTACGCTAAACCGAAATATTGCTCCTTGCTGAGGTTGTGATTGGGATAGATCTCTTTGAAGGTCTTTCTTTGGGCAAAGTCCTCCTCTCCCAACCACTTCTCTGTCCTGCCTGCACTTGTCCTACAACCATCAACTGCAATGAAACTATTTTCACTCAGAAGTCAACTTTGGCTGAGACTGAGAGTCGGGGGAGAGGGAAACCAGAGTTATGAAGAGGTACAAAGAACAAATGAATGAAAGATATGACCTTCAGTCTGAACAAGGGTCTCGACCCAAAACGCCACATTTTCTCTGGAAATGCTGCCTGACCTGCTGAGTTACTCCAGCATTTTATGTCTGTCTTTGGTGTAAACCAGCATCTGCAGTTCCTTCCTACTCATATAAGTGGGACTGTGGTCACAAAATACTTCTCACAATAGTCTTAAATCAGTTCACAGATGAGCATAATTTATCAAGTCCAAGCTCCCCCTTCAGCCGGTTAACACTGCAGGGGTGGACATTGAGGTGGTGCAGACATACAAATATCTGGGAGTGCCCCTTGATAACAAACTGGACTGGTCTGTCAACACCGATGCCCTCTACAAATAAGGACAGAGCAGTCTCTTTTACCTCAGAAGGCTCAGATTCTTCAATGTGTGCAATGAAATGTTTTACCCATACTGTTGTTGCAAGTGTCATCTTCTCCGCTGTTGTCTGCCGGGGTAACAACATCACTGATAAAAAGAGCAACAAGCTGGACAAGCTGGTGAAAAGAGCTAGCTCAGTGCTGGGGGGGTGGGGGGAGAGTGGACTCTGTGGTGGATGTGCTTGAGAGGTGTATGAGGAGCAAGATGCAGGTAACATCCTCGACAACTCCGGGCATCCCCTCCATGAAACACTGGAGGGTCAGAGGAGCAGACGGAACAACAACTGGCTCCTCTCCCTGTGCTGTAGAACAGAGCGGTTCAGGAGATCCTTCACCCCTGCAGCCATTAGATTTTATAATACTGACCGCTAGGCTGTATTGGGGATGCTTTGAGCTTTTAATAGTTATTTATTAGGTTATTTTTAAGTATTTATTGCTTTTATGTATTGTCCGTATTTTATGTATTGTCAGCTTTACATTAGATACATAGATACATAGAAAATAGGTGCAGGAGTAGGCCATTCGGCCCTTCGAGGCTGCACCGCCATTCAATATGATCATGGCTGATCATCCAACTCAGTATCCCGTACCTGCCTTCTCTCCATACCCCCTGATCCCTTTAGCCACAAGGGCCACATCTAACTCCCTCTTAAATATAGCCAATGAACTGGCCTCAACTACCCTCTGTGGCAGAGAGTTCCAGAGATTCACCACTCTCTGTGTGAAAAAGTTGTTCCTCATCTCGGTCTTAAAGGATTTCCCCCTTATCCTTAAGCTGTGACCCCTTGTCCTGGACTTCCCCAACATCGGGAACAATCTTCCTGCATCTAGCCTGTCCAACCCCATAAGAATTTTGTACGTTTCTATAAGATCCCCTCTCAATCTCCTAAATTCTAGCGAGTATAAGCCAAGTCTATCCAGTCTTTCTTCATATGAAAGTCCTGACATCCCAGGAATCAGCCTGGTATTCTGACTGTGTTGGCTACTGGACATCTGAATTCCCCTGGGGGGCTTAATTAAGTATTTATCTATCTATCTATCTATCTATTCAAAAACTAGAGGGAGTTTTGTTTTGATTATTGTGCTCCTATTCTGATGTTGCTTCATGATGTAGAGCATTGCACCTCATTGACTTGCACTTGGGTTGCATTATAACCTGCTCAGAAACGGATCAAGATTGCACAGCAGAATGTAATCAATCTTGCCACCTCCAATAAAGCAGAACAAACAAAACACAGGTTGCTTGGCGAAACACCCTTCCCCCCCTCCCCCCCCTTCCCCTCCTTCTCCACCCCCCTTCCCAACAAAAAAAACAAACCCTTGTCCCCCCGTTTTTTTTTTGCTCTGTGAATACAAATGATTGTACATTTCCCAAAATCCACATTTGCAGATTTGGATGCGGAACAAACTCTGGTCCCAAAGAGGGCGGCTCAACAAAAGGCTTTCACTTCCACTTTCAAAAGTCCCAAGCTGAATTGACAAAGGCATCTGCAACCACTGAAATGTTAATCACTGCACTGACAATCGTTTTTCTGTGATGATCGAAACAGTCAAGTAATGAGAAAGTATTTGTCCGAACAGATAAACCTCTTTAAAACCATCAGAAAGTAACGATATGACTGCCAGCATAACATCAGAGAAACCTTGTTTGTGCCTTGATTCTTACTTTGTGTGTGTGTGTGTGATGTTGCGCTCGGCTTCGAAGTAACGATCCCAGAGTCCTACAAGAACATCTTTGTTGTCCCGTTAGGCTCAGGCTGTTCATGTGCGATGAGCTCAGTTTGCACATGTCTACTTTTTGATCCTGAAAGTCTGGGACGTTTTTCATGTTGGGATGCTAATAATTCAGATGGTGTTTTCTTGCAGCCTTCGCCGGGCTCTTTGATTTATGGTTGCACAGCGGGTCATGTGTCAACAGGGCCTTAGTAGTCAGAGTACAGTCTGTGTCACCGCTGATGGATGAGATTGTAAACCACCTCCCTTCGGGGGGAAAAGAACAGTCCTGCATCAGCCTTCCAGTGGGATGAAAACGGAATAATTTAATTTTCATGGCCTTTGTAAATCTTTTCATCGATGTTGCAGATAAAACAATGTCAACGTTTCATAAGATTGAAAACTTCATTACTGTGTGAATTCTGCCAGAAAACCATTGCTCTGATACTTGGTTTGCTTATTTCCTCTTTACATTATAAGACGCTACGAATTGGAATGAAATCAAGTGTTAATGTTTCCATTGCAACACTCCCACTGTAAACCCACAAACCTCCTCCTGCTATTTTCAGATGTTGGGCTAACATATGATGAGCATTTGACGGCATTGGGCCTCTACTCGCTGGAGTTTAGAAGGTTGGGGGGGGAGGGGGGGGGAGGGGGGGGAGGGGGGGGAGGGGGGGGAGGGGGGGGGAGGGGGGAGGGGGGGAGGGGGGGAGGGGGGAGGGGGGGAGGCCCCATTTGAAACTTACCCAATAGTGAAAGGCTTGGATAGAGTGGACGTGGAGAGGATGTTTCCGCTAGTGGGAGAGTCCAGGATTAGAGGTCATTGCCTCAGAATTAAAGGTTGACAAAATTGCTGGAGAAACTCAGCGGGTGCAGCAGCATCTATGGAGCGAAGGAAATAGGCAACGTTTCGGGCCGAAACCCTTCTTCAGACTGAATTAAAGTACGTTACTTTAGGAAGGAGATGAGGAGGAATTTATTTAGTCAGATGGTGGTGAAGTTGTGGAATTCTTTGCCACAGAAGGCTGTGGAGGCTACGTCAATTTATATTTTTACGGCAAAAATGGATAGATTCTTGATTAGTGCGGGGGTCAGGGCTTATGTGGAGAAGGCAGGAGAATGGTGTTAGGTGTGAGAGATAGATCAGCCATGATTGAATGGCAGAGTAGACTTGATGGGCCAAATGGCCTAATTCTTCTCCTATCACTTATGACCTTATGTACATTTTCGTTTTGACAGCCTGCAGTATCAGTCACAGGAATGGGACACTGTATGGATCATTTGCTGGTTTGACAATTACTCTGGGCCTGATCAAGATTCAACATAATGTGTTCATAAGTGATAGGAGCAGAATTAAGTTATTCAGCCCATCAAGTCTACTCCGCCATTCAATCATGGCTGATCTATCTTTCAATCTTAACCCCATTCTCCTGCCTTCTCCCCAAAACCTCTGACACCTGTACTAATCAAGAATCGATCTATCTCTGCCTTAAAAAT
>CM075981.1:75401152-75541362 GCA_038087875.1 Malacoraja senta
GCTCTTCGGTTTCCTCCCACACTGCAAGGTCGTAGAGGTTTGTAAGTTAATTGGCTTGGTATAAATGTAAATTGTCCCTATAGTGTTAATGTGTGGGGATCACTGGTCGGCGCGGACTCGGCAGGGCCAAAGGGCCTGTTTCCGTGTTGTATCTCTAAGCTAAACTAAACTAAACCAGTTTTACCAATGCAGATTATCAACTCATTAATCTGATAGTGGGAGCTTGCTGGTCATACAGTTGCTGCTGTACTTCCTTACTTTTTATGGTATCAGGAGTCTTAGTGTAGAGATACAGCACGGAAACAGGCCCTTCGGCCCACCTAGTCCACGCCAGCCATCAATCCCCCGTACACTAATTCTACCCTACACACAAGGGACAATTTACAGAAGCCAATTAACCTACAAACCTGTGTCTCTTTCGAGTGTGGGAGGAAACCAGAGCACCCGGAGAAAACCCGCGCGCTGAATTGGGAGAACGTGTAAACTCCACACAGACAGCGCCCGAGGTCAGGATCGAACCCGGATATCTGTTGATGTGAGGTAGCGGTGGTGAAGTTACTTGAGCCTTTTCCACCGACTAATTTAATCATGGATGAGCTGTAATTTAGCATTATCTGCAAGCCGTCAAATCATACCCTCAAAACCCTTAACTAATAAAAACTTTACTAAACTTCAATCTTGAGATCATTTACAGCATTTTGAGAGTGCGAACTTAAACACCAGGGGAAAATGTTTTCAATGGTGATTACATTTTAAAAGTAACTCATTGGCTTGTGAAATGCTTTTGAATCTTGCAAGGTCATGAAATATGCCAAACCAAGTTTATTTTCTGCCTTCTTGCTGCATACGTTCATATGGAATTGATTATATTCGGCACGCCAAAAATGTTTTTTCTCGCAAAATATTTTTTCAAAACGTTTCAAATTTCAACCATACTCGAGCAAAGCCAAGTTACAGCTGTTTGTTCAGCTCGATCTTGATGAACGACATAGGAAGCTACTGCTGGTTCAATCTGATGGGTTTCCACGTTCAACGTTCAATGCCGAGTAGGGAGTAGGAGAGGGAGGCTAAACAACAGATTGGAGGGGACAGCATCTCGTATTTCGCTTGGGCAGCTCACAGCCCAGTGGTATCTTCTTCTTCTGCTTCTGTCCTGTGTCTTTTAGACCTGCAGCTCCGTTGAGGCGAGCCAGGCCAACGTGTCATCGTCCAGGTCAACCAGACCTCGTTCACCATTCGGTGGCCGGTGTTTGGGGGCAACTGGTGACTATGTGCTCCATCCACTGTCTGTGTTGGGTCCCCACACTCGCAGGAGGCACTCGCTGTCCACGAGGCCCCACCTCTTCATTGCCACTCCATAGCGTCCGATGCCTGTCCTCAATCGGTTTGAGGGGTTGTCCACTGCTTTCGGGGCAGGTCCTGGCCAGGGACGTCCATGGGGTCATCGATGTAATGGTGTAGCCTAGATGGTTCCGCTGACTTCCACTGGTCTCTCCATCTCGTCTTGACCCAGGCAACCCAGTGGTATGAACATTGATTTCTCGAAGGAATTACAGTGTTTGTGGCAACCGGGAGATCGGGTAGGTCCAGACGGACTGAGCGGAGGTGTTCAGCGAGATGATCGCCGAGCCCGCGCTATATCGGAGTCCACACCAGGAACAGTGGCTACAGCTGTTGAGGTTGGAGGAGGTGCCTCACCTGAAAAGACTGTCGGGGGTCCTAGGACGGAGTCGAGGGAGGAGGTATAGGTATGGCAGGTGTTGCATCTCCTGCGGTTGCAGGGGGAAAGTACCTCGTTCCCTTTCCCCTGACTCTCCAGTCTGAAGAAGGGTCTCGACCCGAAACGTCGAACCTGTTCCTTTTCTCCAGAGATGTTGTCATACGGTCATGAGGAATAGTAGTAGAAATTAGGCCATTCGGCCCATCCAGTCAACTCCGCCATTCAATCATGGCTGATCTATCTCTCCCTGCTAACCCCATTCTCCTGCCTTCTCCCCATAACCTCTGACACCCGTACTAATCAAGAATCTATCTATCGCTGCCTTAAAAATATCCACTGACTTGACTTCCACAGCCCTCTGTGGCAAAGAATTCCACAGATTCACCACCCTCTGACCCGCTGAGTTACTCCAGCTTTTTTATGTCTATGTAAGGAGGAGGTGAGATTCTAATAAGAGAAAGGGAAGGGTTATTGTCCAAGTGATCTGAGAGGTTTTACTGGGGGGTGGGGTGTGTGTGTGGAGGGGGGGGGGGTCAATTATGCTCTGCTTTTGCCAGAGCACAAAGCCCTTGAATTGTATAGTCGTGATACCCCTCAAGATAGGCTAGAGCTTCAAGGGATGCAGAGATTAATCATAAATTAACATAATTCATCAGGTCCTTCAGAAGATAAACCTTTTCCTGTCAGAATGTATATTATATGGTTTCACTTTGCACTGGACATCTGTGGCTGATGATGTGCAGGATTAGAAGCACAGTCTGAGTTGGGGAGGTGGTCTCGTCTAATTGACATTATATGGTTTCATGCTTTATTTTATAATAGTGAGGCCCACCCAATAGCTAATTAAAATGGCGTTGCGGAGATTGTAGGTTGTAAATTCCACCTCACTTCAGCAAATTCTTTCGGAGTTATCGAAATTGGCTGCTGGATTTTATTTGAAGTTCAATAAAATTAAGATCAACAATAAAATTAGAAGGGACGAGAGTTCAAATCAGAGGGGGGGAGAGGGAGAAAAGAGAGAGAGGGAGAAAAGAGAGAGAGAGAGAGAGAGAAGAGAGAGAGAGGGAGAGAGGTGGGGAGAGAGAGGAGGGAGTAGAGAGAGAGAGAGAAAGGAGGGGAGAGAGAGGGAGGGAGCAAAGAGAGAGAGAGAGAAGAGAGAGAGAGAGAGAGAGAGAGAGAGAGAGAGAGAGGGAGAGAAGGTGGGAGAGAGAGGGGAGGGTGAGAGAGAGAGGAGAGAGAGAGAGAGAGAGAGAGAGAGAGAGAGAGAGAGAGAGAGAGAGATAGATAGAGAGAGATAGAGAGATAGAGAGATAGAGAGATAGAGAGATAGAGAGATAGAGATAGAGAGAGAGAGAGAGAGAGAGAGAGAGAGAGAGAGAGAGAGAGAGAGAGAGAGAGAGAGAGAGAGAGAGAGAGATAGAGAGATAGAGAGATAGAGAGATAGAGAGATAGAGAGATAGAGAGATAGATAGATAGATAGATAGATAGAAATAAATAAATAAATAAATAAATAAATAAATAAATAAATAAATAGATAAATAAATAAATAGATAAATAAATAAATAAATAAATAAATAAATAAATAAATAAATAGAAATGGAGGAGAGAGAGAGAGGTGGAGGAAAGAGAGAGTTAGATAAAAGTAAAGGACAAACAAACTCGCAAACTTGAAATTCAGCTTCAGTAAGGGGGGTGGAGAGATTGCAACCTTCATGTGGTCCGCCCTGTTCCAACAAATGCAAACCAAATAAGATCAAACAGAACAAGTTGCCCTACAAATTTAGGGCTGTGCACGCCATACGCAAGAAGAAGAAGATGGATCAAAGTTATTGTCCAGCCATATCTTTGACAGTCACTTAGGAGTTAGCTGCATATTTTAAATGATTTTGTGTTCCCCAATAATGCTGGGAGAGAGGAGAATTAACCAGCAGAGCGCCACTTACTGCCTCAAGCCAAGTGGATAATACTCTGCAATATTTAAACATAGAACAGCACAGGAACGGGCCCTTCGGCCCACAATGACCGTGTCGAACATGATGCCAAGTTCAACTGATGCCATCTGCCTGTATGTGATCCATATCCTTCTATTCCCTGCACTTCCACGTGCCAAATAAGGTGCCAACCAAAGTACCGGCTTCAGCTAGTCCCAGTTTTCTGCATTTGACCCATTTGCCACAAAACATTTCCTCTCCAAGAACCTGTCCAAATGCCTATTAAATCCACCTAACACCTTCACGTCTTTGGAATATGAGGGGAAACCAGAGCACCCGGAGAAAGCCCACCGTGGTCACAGGGAAAACATACAAACTCCGTACAGATAGCACCCCTAGTCAGGATCGAACCAGGGCCTCTGGCCCTGTGAGGCAGAAACTCTACCGTTACGCCACCGTGCCGCCCCTCACCCTCCTATAAGTCTCCTCCTTCTCCGCAGCCTATAAGTCAGCCTCCTTCCCAAACAACTCCAACACGTACAGGTTTGTAGTTTAATTGGCTTGGTGCGTGTAGGATCGTGTGAATGTTCGGGGATCGCTGGGCAGACTCGGTGGGCAGAAGGGCCTGTATCTCTAAAAATAAAAATAATAAAACTGCTCCCATTAAACTGTTTTCAAACCAAAAAAGTCACAGGATCATAACATCGCAGGAACAGCTGCACGCCAGAAGGAAAAACTCCAAAATCCCTGTTGATTTGTAAACTTTTTGCTTTATTAATGGCTTTGTGTGATAACATGGCTACACTACACAAAGATCGGCTAAATGTCAGTAAGTCCAGGTCACAGTAGATTTGAACGATCTGTCAAAGATCCAAGCAGAGCACAACCATACTCCGAAGGTAATTTTGCTTGCACAATTTGTTCCTTTTTAAGTTTTAATTTAGATTTTTTATTGGATAATGCCACTTATCCAATAAAAAAATGCATATTGTAATTTATACAAATCAAATCAGAAGTCTGTACGAGTTGGAATTATCAGGAATTCACATCAGCAGCAACATTTTCCAGCTGTCTTATGCTACAAGAAGCTTATGATTCATTCCATTCCCCTAATTCTCTTTCCATGACCTTGGTTATCTTCTACCTCGTGAAGTGATGACCCCCTCGTCGGTCTAACGGGCTACTTATGAAGCTGCACAACTCAGATTTCAGATTAGTTTTGTTGCCATGTTGATTGACTGAAAGATGCAGCACGGAAACAGGCTCTTCTACCTGCTGTGTCCACAATGACCAGTGATCACCCGCTCACTCGTAGAGACAGAGAGTCGTACAGTGTGGAAACAGGCCCTTGTTCGGACCCAACTTGCCCAGGTTGGACTAGTGTAGATAGGGCATGTTGGTCGGCGTGGGCAGGTTGGGCCGAAGTTTCTACTCTGTACAACTCTATGACTGGGGTTATTTGCTGAGCACCACTAGTTAGGTGCTGGATAATTTGGTCCTTCTATAGCTGTTGGAAATAACAACAGTGTGTCTGAGCTTCTTGGGTCAGGAACAGGATGAAAGGCCGTGCTCGAGTCTGATCTCAAATGCTGAATGCATCCCTTGAACTCTATCAAAGTGAGGCCCAATGCAAATTGGAGGAACAACACCTCATATTTCACTTGGGCAGCTTACACCCCAGCAGTATGAATATTGATTTCTCTAACTTCAAGTAACCCTTGCATCCCCTCTCTCTCCATCCCTCCCCCACCCTAGTCGTCCAACTAGTTTCACTCTCGTCCTGTTGAGTTCCACCATCTGTATAACTTGTTATCACTTAGCCCACAGCCAACAATGGACCATTGTGGGCTCCACCTTTCCCTGATCATTGTAACTTTTTTGCATATCTTCCATTCATTTTTTCCATAATCACCGTCTATATCTCTCGTTTCACTTTCCTCTGACTCTCAGTCTGAAGAAGGGTCTCGACCTGAAACATCTCCTATTCCATTTCTCCAGAGATGCTGCCTGACCCGCTGAGTTATTCTGGCTTCTTGTGTCTATCAACGAGACGCTGTTTTGCATGCAATGCGACAGGCTGCAATTGGAAAGTACATGAAATTTTACATTCTTGTGTATGTTCGAAGTATTTGTTCTGTAACTGTTGGAGCACAGTCCAAAAAGATTCTAACACGGCTTTGATACAGTCAGTATACATAGATTCTCGGAGCATTAAACTCTGCAGGCAGCATGTATGGAACGAGCTGCCGAGGAGGTAGTTGAGGCAGATACTATTGCAATGTTTAAGAAACATTTTGACAGGTACATGGATAGGACAGGTTCAGAGGGTTATGGGCCAAACGCAGGCAGATGGGACAAGTGTAGATGTTGGTCGGCGTGGGCAAGTTGGGCTAAAGAGCCTGTTTCCAAGCTGTGTGGCTGTATTACTCTAGGACACCATGGCCCTCGCAAGTTTACAAGTTATAGGAGTAGAATTCAGCCATTCAGTCCATCAAGTCTACTCCGGCTGATCTCTGCCTCCTAATCCCATTTTCCTGCCATCTCCCCATAACCCTTGGAACCCGTTCTAATCAAAAACTTGTCTATCACTGCTTTAAAAATAACCACTGACTTGGCCTCCACAGCCCTCTGTGGCAATGAGTTCCACAGATTAACTACCCTCTGACTAAAGAAGTTTCTCCTCACCTCCTTTCTAAAAGAGTGCCCTTTAATTCTGAGGCTACGACCTCTGGTCCTAGACTCTCCCACCAGTGGAAAAATATTTCCACATCTACTCTATCTACATCTTTTATTATTCTGTAGGTAATAAACAAACAAGGGAAGGGATATATATATCCCAGTGGACAACATGGGTATCAAGGATGTTTTGTTTAGACAATAGACAATTGGTGCAGGAGTAGGCCATTCGGCCCTTCGATCATCCACACTCAGTACCCCGTTCGTGCCATCTCCCCATAACCCCATATCCATATCAATCTTTAAGAGCTCTATCCAACTCTCTCTTGAAAGCATCCAGTGAATTGGCCTCCACTGCCTTGTGAGACTGAGAATTCCACAGATTCAAAACTCCCTGGGTGAAAAAGTGTTTCCTCATCTCTGTCCTAACCCCTTATTCTAAAGCTGTGGCCCCTGGTTCTGGACTCCCCCAACGTCGGGAACATGTTTCCTGCCTCTAGCGTGTCCAATCCCTCAATAATCTTATATGTTTCAATGAGATTTCCTCTCATCCTTCTAAATTCCAGTGTGTAGGAAAATAGGTGCGAACACTATCGACACTGAGAATGTCTGAAAAGCACAGATTTTGTTTTATATATATATTATTATTGAACAAAGTCCACTTCTGGGGGGAAAAAATCCGTTCTTATCTGAACTGAGTATTACACGAATATAGGTGTAGTGGGTGAGAACATCTGAAGTGTTATTGTTCTGTTTTTATTTTGTATTTGTATTTTTTATTCTGAATAATGTCTTTTTTTGAAGAAAAAAAATCCGTTCTTGTCAGTACTGGATATGGCACTAATGAACGTATAGAAAGTGCGAATGTCTGAAAGAGTTTTTGCACAGTTTTCGCTTTGTAAATATACTTTTTATTCTGCATAAAGTATATTTTTCCGAGACAAAAAAAAAGAAACGAATAATTGGCACTTCACCAGGTTCAGAGCAGGAACTGAACGGAAGCTTCCTCTGGCTCCTGTCCATATTGCAACAACCAACAGACTCTGCAGGGATCAAAGCAGACGATGAAGACGGGCGCTGTTATCCGCCACTTTATAAATCGCATTATTAACAGCATGTCGGTTATAAACGATGGGAACGGTGTGAGTGAAATGCACCAATATTCTCAGCGTTGCTTCCAAACCTCTCTGTGAGCTTGTCCCAGACTGACTCGGGAATCTCTGCCAGAAATGTGCGCTCATACATGCCCCCTTCCCCTCGTCAGGTGTATCTCTCGTCAGATGCACACTCTGAGCCAACGTGCCGGAGCGCCCGGAGAAAACCCACGCAGGTCACGGGGAGAACGTGACCCCCGCACTGCCATGGTTACCTACATACCTGCGCCTATCCAGCAACACTATCTGGCCAAGTGTTGCATTTACAGTTTGTAGCAAATATACCCCTGCTCCCATCACCTCTATACAAAGTAACTTCTCAATATTTAGGGCGGCACAGTGGCGCAGAGGTAACGCTGCTTCCTTGCAGCGCTAGAGACCCGGGTTCGATGGTGCTGTCTGTACGGAGTTTGTACTTTCTCCCCGTGACCTGCGTTGGTTTTCTCGGTTTCCTCCCACATTCCAAAGACGTACAGGTTTGTAGGCTAATTGGCAAGGTATAAGTGTAAACATTGTCCCTAATGTGTGTGAGTGGGATAGTCTTAATGTGCGGGGAAGGGATCGCTGGTCGGTGCGGACTCGGTGGGCCGAAGGGCTTGTTTCCGCGCTGTATCTCCAAACCAAACTAAATTAAATATCATTGCCAGGTTCCACACAGCAAAGGATGCAAAGTGCTGAAGTAACTCAGCAGGTCAGGCAGCATCTCTGGAGACCATGGATAGGTGACGTTTCGGGTCGGGACCCGTCTTCATACCGGAAGATCCCAACTTGAAATGTCACCTGTCCATGTTCTCCAGAGTTGCTGCCTGACCCGCTGAGTTACTCCGGCACTTTGCGCCTTTTTTGTGTAAACCAACATCTGCCGTTCCTTGTGTCCACGCTGTCCCAAGTCCTTTGTTGCATTTGCAGCGTTATCCTTTCCTGGGTGAGCTGACTTGCACACAATATTCCAGAAGTGATCTCACTCATCAAGCTTTCCTTTTGAACATTGACCAGCGAGTGAGCTGCCAGAGAACAGATAGTGAATGCCTTTTCATTAACAACATGTCAAAATCCTAGGAGTCTCAAGTATGCGATTGGCAATGGTTCATGTTAGCATCTTCCTGGGGAGACGGGGCTCCATGAACCATTAATAAATGCTGGCTTTGATTGTGATTTTCATATTTCTCAGGCTTTAGTTGATACTTTTGCATGGAACCCCAGATCTAAAATTGTACCTATTCAACTTTACCGCTTTTTGCTCCTTAACTGTATGTACACCTCTAGACCAACAATACCTTCACAGCTAATGTCTTGACTTTAAAGTCGTAAAGGTTGTACACTAAAACATGATAATAATTATAGGGCGGCACAATGGCACAGCAGTAGAGTTGCTGCCTTGCAGCGCCAGAGACCCCGGTTCGATCCCGACTACTGGTGCAGTCTGGACAGAGTTTGTACGTTCTCCCCGTGGCCAGCGTGGGTTTTCTCCTGGTGCTCCGGTTTCCTCCCACACTACAAAGACATACATGTTTGTAGGTAAATCGACTTTGGTAAAAATTGCAAATTGTCCCTAGTGTGTAGGATAGTACTAGTGTACGGGGCATGTTTCCGCACTGTATCTCTAAACTAAACTAAAACACGAAACTAAATTATACTAAAACAAGTGAGACAACTGCTCGTCATTGGTTTAATTGCAGGGCGGGATTTATTTGCGGCACAATAAGAGTTTCATATTGATGCTGGCAATGTATCCTGTCAAACTATTGTCAAACTATGTCATTCCTATCAGTTTAGGCGTCATTTTTTTAAGAGACCATTTCTCTTCAGAAAAGGAAGATGCAATTAGTTGAATCCAGTACAGAGTAAATCAAATTGGAGATTAAATCAAGGATTCTTAGTTGCACCTTCCATGTTACAAGAAACATTGCGAAGATTAAAATTAAATTCTATTGCAACATATAAATCTTGCCTTGAGATTAAACCAATCATTAGGGTGGCACGGTGCCTTGCAGCGTCAGAGACCCGGGTTTCCTCCCACACTAAAGACGTACAGGTATGTAGGTTAATTGGCTTGGTATGTGTAAATTGTCCCGAGTGTGTATAGGATAGTGTTAATGGTGGGCCGAAGGGCCTGTTTCTGCGCTGTTTCTCTAAACTAAGCTCAACTAGTAGTTGTGTACGAAGGAACTGTATGTAGAAGCTGGTCTACACCGAAGTTTGATTGTTTCAGTATAACCTTCATGAGTATAAAGTTACCACATCCACTGTGAAGGCAGTGTTGATGTGTGCTCGAACAGGGGTAAAGCTGAATGATTAGAACCATCTACAAGTCAGACAGAAAGATCAAAGTTCAGTATTTCCTCAGCGGGGCATTCTGGTCATTAGCACAAGAAACAGAACGACTTGTGGTGGGGTAATCGCAGGGAAAGCAAGTATCTTTTCTTCGCTTGTCACACTAAATCACGGCAGCCAAGCATAGCGGGAACTGTCGTTTACCAGGAGCACCCTGGCAGCTAAAGAACAATAAACAGGATAGTGATGTTGCCTCCTTTCAACATGAGAGATACTTAAAGTTTAGTTTAGTTTATTGTCACGTGTACCGAGCTACAGTGAAAAGATAACACTCGCCCAAAGCATTTTGTGCAGTGTTGTTAACTTATCGAAGATAGGCATAAAGTGCTGGAGCAAAGTGCTGAAGGACGCCACAGTGGCACAGCGCCAGAGACCCGGGTTCGATCCTGACTACGGGATGACTACAGGAGTTTGTACGTTCTGTGTGGAGTTTGTACGTTCTCCCCATGACCTGCGTGGGTTTTCTCTGGGTGCTCCGGTTTCCTCCCACACTCCAAAGACGTACAGGTTTGTAGGTTAATTGGCTTGGTATAATTGAAAATTGTCCCTAGTGTGTGTAGGATAATGTTAGTGTGCGGGGATCGGTGGTCGGCGCGGACTCGGTGGGCCGAAGGGCCTGTTTCCCCGCTGTACCTCTAAACTAATACAACCGAGTCCATGTAATCAGCAAACAGGGTCTATTTGAACAGGGCTTTGCAGTGACTGGAAACCACATAAATACAAAAATAGAACGACTTTACCAACAATTAAAGTGGGTGGACAATAGTTTATGATAAAATTATGTGCATCAATTCAATCCCAGCCACTTGCATCTTGCTAATCTGTTGATTGAGTTGAAGATGTGGAGAACAAATATCAAAATATAGTTTGCAGTCTCAGTTTTTTTTTTGAAGATAGACACAAAAAGCTGGAGTAACTCAGCGGGACAGGCAGCATCTCTGGAATGGAGGATGTGCAAATGAACCTCTGCCTAACCTGAAAGGACTGTCGGGGTATATTTAGTAAGTTGTTTTATGTTTGCTGATATAATGAAGTGAAGCTGGGGACAAAGTGTTACTGTGGAACTGGAAGATCTTTTGATTTTTGAATGCCACTTCATTAGGGGAAGTAGCTTATTTGACCATGTGGATTCCATCCATGAGTTCCATCTAAGTCAGAAACCTTTATACATTTCTGAGGCTGCTGGCATTTTGAGGTTATTTTTATGAAACAGAAGGGCGGCACGGTGGAGCAGCGATAGAGTTGCTGTCTTACAGCGCCGGTGACCCTTGTTCGACCCTGACTATGGGTGCTGTCTGTCTGTACGGAGTTTGCACGTTCTCCCCGTGACCGCGTGGGTTTTCTCCGGGTGCCCCAGTGGTTTCCTCCCACACTCCAAAGACTTGCAGGTTTGTTGATTAATTGCCTTCTATAAATTGTCCCTAGTGTGTAAGATGGAACTGGTGATTGTTAGTCGATGTGCCGAAGGGCCTGTTTCCACGCTGTATCTCTAAACTAAACATGAAGGAAGCCCTTTGCACTGTCCACTTGTATATGAGTGAGGTAGACACAAAATGCTGGAGTAACTCAGCAGGTCAGGCGGCATCTCTGGACAGAAGGAATGGGTGACGTTTCGGATGGAGACCCTTCCTCAGACTGACACTGTATATAAGTGACATGGACATCATAGTTTGGACACCTGCTATGTGGAATCATTTGAAAGCATTCAACAGCATAAAGGTTATGATCGGCACAAATATGACAGGCAATAGAAGACCATTAGATCTATTGAGTCCGAGACACAGTTCAAGAGTTTCAATTTGCAGATCTTATCATTACCCTACACACTGGAAGGGAACAAAAGACAACGTGCTAAGATGAAGAACATACCCAGAGAACCAATGTAGATGTGTAGGAAGAAGCTGCAGATGCTGGTTTAAACCGAAGACAGACACAAAAAGCCGGCGTAACTCAGCGGGACAGGCAGCATCTCTGGAGCGAAGGAATGGATGACATTTCAGGTCGAGAACCTTCTTCAGATGTTGTGTCTATCTTCAAACCAATGTAGATCTTTGGGGACAGGGTCATTGGGTTTTCCATGAGGGGTCAAGGGGGATTGTTGCAAGTGAGCTGGAGGAGTGCTAAGCACAGAAGCAAAAGAAAATATGTGGTGGCAAATAATTTGTAAAGAGTGGTAGAAAATACCAAAAGTCCATAAAGGACAGACGGAGCTATCCCAGTAGCTGGAAGATAGGACAGCTGAATAGATGAATATCAAGGACTTGGTAACAGGTTGCATGGCCAAAGCACATTGGTAAGGGATGGGCGGCTGTCCTTCAGAATGATGGGGTGAGCTAAAGATAGACATAAAAAGCTCGAGTAACTCGGCGGGTCAGGCTGCATCTCTGGAGAGAAGGAATGGATGATGTTTCGGGTCGAGACCCTTCTTCATTGGAAGGATGAGTATAGCACAGATTCCTGGAGGAACTGAAAGGGTCAGACAACACCTGTGGGAATCCGAGGGAATGGACAGACCCTGTTTCAGTTGGGACCCTCCGTCGACAGGGTTGGAATTGAACCCTTCCTCGGGAGTGTGAAGTTGGGGGAGCAGATGATATTCGGGTGGCCACCTCCAAAAGTAGACACCTGGAGCGGCAGCAGAGGAGGGGTGGAGATGAGGGGGGCGGGGAGGGGGGTGTCGAGAGAGGGGGGAGCAGGTGGAGTAAGATAACGGGGGAACGGCAGAACTAAGACCGAGAGCCAGGGGAGAGGGAACCGAGGGTCACAAACCAACCCATCTATTGATTCCATTTATACCTCACCTTCACGCTGCCTCGGCAAGGCCAGCAGCACAATCAAGGGCGAGTCGCACCCTGCCCACTCTGCTGGCTTTACCTGGCACTGAAAGTTATTCCCTTATCATGTATCTATACACTGTTAATGGATTGGTTGTAATCATGTGCAGGTTGAAACTGCAGATGCTGGTTTAAACCGAAAAATAGCTGGCGTAACTCAGCGGGACAGGCAGCATCTCTGGAGAGAAGGAATGGGTGACGTTTCGGGTCGAGGCTCTTTCTTCAGACCGGGAACAGTATGTTGTACTTTGTATGAGGCTTTGTGCCAAGGATTTGATTCCTGCAATGATATGTGAGGAGGTTTAAGTTCCAACAATACAATGAAGTCTGGCTTGGAAAGATGGAAAAGCAATAATAGGCTTAGCGGGAAAACGAAGCAAGTTTCAACGCAAGTGAAAGTGAAGAAAGCAAACAGCCCTCTTGGGTTAGTTAACCCGTCGTTATTCTTGGCGAAAAATATCACACCCGGAGACACTAACCAAACAAAAAAATACCCAGCGCAGGCAATAAAACGGGGGCTGTTAGGAAGCTATTGGAATCAAAGGTACAGCTTTGCTGAAGGGTGGTAACGTGTAAATGTACCTCCCGTGGTTACAAAAGCAATACAGGAACCCGCGGGAGATCTGCAGCGCCTCCGATTCCTGTTTACTCGACAAACAGTGGCAGAATAATCATTGATAACTTCAAAGCGTGGTCCTGGAGTTGAAAGCATATTGAAACCCTGTCGAGGAAGGGAGTGCAGATGCTGGTTTAAACCGATGATCGACACAAAGTGCTGGAGTAACTCAGCGGGACAGGCAGCATCTCTGGAGAGAAGGATTGGGTGACTAGTCTAAAGAAGGGCCTCGACCCAAAACGTCAGCCATTCCTTCTCTCCAGAGATGCTGCCTGTCCCGCTGAGTTACTCCAGCATTTTGTGTCTTGTTTTTGTAAACCAGCATCTGCAGTTCCTTGTTTCTGCAGATAATGGATTCACGAATCGTGGAATAGATCGGGTAAACGCACAGAGACTTTTGCCCAGAGTTGGGGAATCGAGAACCAGAGGACATAAGTTTAAGGTGTGGGGGAGGGGGCAGATTTAATAGGAACCTAGGGGGTTACTATTTTACATTAAGGGTGGTGTGTGTATGGAACAAGCTGCCGGAGGAGGTAGTTGAGGCAGATATTTTCACAACGTTTAAGACAGGTACTTGGGTAGGATAGGTTTAAAGGGATATGGGCCAAAAGCAGGCAGGTGGGGCTAGTGTAGATGGGGCATGTTGGTCGGCGTGGGCAGGTTGGAAAATGCTGGAGTAACTCGGCGGGCCGGGCAGCATCTCTGGAGAGAAGGAATAGGTGACGTTTCGGGTTGGAACCCTTCTTCGGACGCGAAGTTACTCCAGAGATCTTGCCTGACCCACTGAGTTACTCCAGCGTTTTGTGTCTACCTTGGGTATAAACCTGCATCTGCAGTTCCTTCCTACACTGCACTTGTTCTATGTTCTATGTTTAGGTCTGACGTGTGTCAAATGGACATGCTTTGACAACGCCTTCCATCCAGACGGGTTTTGAAGTCTTTAAATAAAACAGTTTATCTCCTTTCAATAAATCTCACCCACTGTCATTTTAAAAGAAATTCGCAAAACTTCCGGATGGTTTTGCTTGAAGGAATAAGAGCCCCCCCCCCCCCCCCCCCCAGTCTCGACTTCTTCCCATTTCTTTACAATGAGCTCTGATTTTTCTGTCCAGGCGACTCCTTGAGGACAAAAACGACCAGGATTTATCCTCCCCCTCCTACAGTCAGAGGTCGCTGAATTTTGACCTTCTCATAACTGCACAACAATGGTGCCAATCGCTGTCAAGATAATTATAAACGGGCAAATCAAATCTGGCGGTAGACAAAAATGCTGGAGAAACTCAGCGGGTGAGGCAGCATCTATGGAGCGAAGGAATAGGTGACGTTTCGGGTCGAGACCCTTCCCCAGACTGATCTGCAGGCATGTTGCGAGCGGGAATGTAATTAAAAAAAACCATGAAATCCTCTCTGGTTCAATTATGATGCCATGTGGCGATATTCTCTCTCCCGGTCTAGAATGCCTTTTAAGACAATTAAATTTTTTTTTAAACTTCCATAATCAAATAAGATGTCAAGTCAGCATAATTGGAGAAAATCATTAGTTGTGTTTATTCTTTCAAATGTTCTGATTCAAATGTCGAAGAGAAATTAAGTCGCTGTGAGTCGCCTGGAAGAGAGACACAAAATGCTGGAGTAGAGACACAGAATGCTGGAGTAACTCATCGGGTCAGGCAGCATCTTTGGTGAAAAGGAATAGGCGACGTTTCGGGTCGAGACCCTTCTTCAGACTGAGAGACGGGGGGACAAGGAACCAAGAGATACAGACGGTGTCTCACCCGCTGAGTTACTCCAGGTTTTTTTTTGTGTCTATTATCCGTTTACATCAGCATCTGCAGTTCCTTCCTACACTAAAGTCAAACCAGGGTGGGTTTACACATTTCACATTAAGCGTTGATTACAAGTCATTTCATTAATTTATTGGAGTCAAGAGTGTTACATTCTCGTACGTACTGCCGGCAACGGAACAGCGACATGCTTGCTTGCAGCAGCTTTACGGGGCCCATTAAAGCAGGATAGCTCAGTAATTATACAATAACCAACAACGCAATTAAGAGTCCAATAGTGAAGAAAGCTAATGGCATGTTGGCTTTCATTGCGAGAGGATTTGAGTTTAGGAGCAAGGGTGTCCTACTGCAGTTGTACAGGGCCCCGGTGAGACCGCACCTGGAGTATTGTGTGCAATTTTTCTCTCCTAATTTGAGGAAGGACATTAATGCCCGGGATGGCCCGATCGTCATACGATGAAAGAATGGGTCGACTGAGCTTGTATTCACTGGAATTTAGAAGGATGAGAGGGTATCTTATAGAAACATATAACATTCTTAAAGGATTGGACAGGCGAGATGCAGGAATAATGTTCCCGATCTTGGGGGATTCCAGAACCAGGGTCACAGTTTACGAATAAGGGGTAGGCCATTCAGGACTGAGATGAGGAAACACTTCTTTCTCCAGTGAGTTGTGAATGTGTGGAATTCTTTGCCACAGAAGGCAGTGGAGGCCGATTCACTGGATGTTTTCAAGAGAGAGCTCGAGGCGCTAAAAGAAGCAAGGGATATGTGGAATGAGCAGGAACGGGGTACTGATTGTAGATGATCAGCCATGCACATATTGAATGGCGGTGCTGATTCGAAGAGCCGAATGGCCTACTCCTTTACTTATTTTTCTATGTTTATATGTCTGTCTATGTAACTATGATAGTGTAGATGTGCGGGGATCGCTGGTCGGCGCGGACTCGGTGGGCTGAAGGGCCTGTTTCCGTGCTGTATCTCTGAACTAAATCTATAAACTGAACTGCAAATCTATTGCTAACGCTGTAGTCATAATTCTACTACTCTGTAAAACAGATTGTGGTACCTGTTAACATTTACGAAGCATGCACCAGAAGGATTAATGAAGATCAAACCAGGAAGGGACTGCAGATGCTGGTATCAACCGAAGATAGACACAAAATACTGGAGTAACTCAGCGGGTCAGACAGCATCTCTGGAGAAAGGGTCTCGAAAGGAAACGTCACCCATTCCGTTAAACCACGAGGGTGCAGGTAAGGAAAGTGAGGTCAACGATGCTTTGAAATAAAGGAGTTAAACTTGTTTGAGAACATTCTGTAACGGCAAATGGTGGGAGGAACCGGCCAGGAAATGATAGTTGGCCATGACATCGCTTGAAAAGACCACATGGAATGGGTGAATGCGGGCTTTTACATTTAATGGGGCAAAAAATGTTGCAATAACAATGCCAGTGCCTTATCTATTTAACGATAAGTGTTTTGGCATAGAGTACTTTATAAAGTCAATGGAGCTCATGCAATCGACATTTTTCTAAACTGGCAATTAAATAGAGTCTGAGGTAGACAAAAGTGCTGGAGAAACTCAGCGGGTGCAGCAGCATCAATGGAGCGACGGAAATAGGCAACGTTTCGGGCCGAAACCCTTCTTCAGACTGGGGTGACTTCATGACTTAAATAGAGTCATTGAGTGACACAGTGTGGTAATAGGCGGACGCAGGTACATTTTGTTTTTGAATACAGGTAGTTGGTTGGAACAAAGGCCAGAGATACCCCCCCCCCCCCCCCCAGTGGCGTTCTTGTAATTCAGCTTGATTTACACACGTTGGAGTCCATCTTGAATCCAGGTCTAGAGTCATAGATAGACACAAAATAGCTGGAGTAACTCAGCGGGCCAGGCAGCATCTCTGGAGAGAATGAATGGGCCATCCATTCATTTTCTCCAGAGATGATGCCTGTCCCGCTGAGTTACTCCAGCTTTTTGCGTCTATCTTCGGTTTAAACCAGCATCTGCAGTTCCTTCCTATCTTACAGTCATAGAGTGATACAATGTGGAAACAGGCCCTTTGGCCCAACTTGCCCACACCGTCAACATGTCCCAGCTACACTAGTCTCACCTGCCCGCGTTGGGTCCATATCCCTCCAAACCTGCCTTATCCATGTAATAGATAGCTTTCTTGGTGCCTTCTTGAAAACTATTGTACAGAAATCGATATCCTTTTAAATTAGTGTTAGAAAAGAAATGATATAACAAGCAAAGTTTCTTGCCGTGTATATAGAAACATAGAAAATAGGTGCAGGAGTAGGCCATTCGGCCCTTCGAGCCTGCACCGCCATTCAATATGATCATGGCTGATCATACCCCAATTTAATCTTGAAATCATCGGTTATTTTTCATGCACTGTATCTGTAACAAACTAATAACAGAATTGATAGGTTCGTGAGTGCAATATTGGATTTGGTCAAATATGGTAAATTGTCCCTGGTGTGCAGGATAGTTCTAGTGGACGGGGTTGCTGGTAAGCGCAGACTCGTTGGGGTGAAGAGCCTATGTTGGCGCTGTTCCTCTAAACTCAACTAAACTAAAAGACTCAGGACCATAAGTACACTCAACTAAAATCTCGATCGGAAATAGGCAACGTTTCGGGCCGAAACCCTTGAAGGGTTTCGGCCCGAAACGTTGCCTATTTCCTTTGCTCCATAGATGCTGCTGCACCCGCTGAGTTTCTCCAGCACTTTTGTCTATCTTCGATTTTCCAGCATCTGCAGTTCCTTCTTAAACCCTACAATCTCGATCTATGTTCATAACCTCCGTGTTTTAATTAATGAATCCATTTCTTTGGTTCAATGATAGGAAAGGGTTTGGGTACATGAATCGGTAAGGTTTTGGCGTAGATGGGGCATCTTGGTGGGCGTAGGAAAGTGGGCCTGAGGACGTGTTTAGGAAGGAACTGCAGATGCTGGTTTACACCGAAGATGGACACAAAATGCTGGATAACTCAGCGGGCCAGGCAGCATCTCTGGAGAAAATGAACAGGTGATGTTTCGGGTCGAGGCCTTTCTTCGGACTGCCTAATTCGGACTGTGTATAGAATCGTGAGAGGAATAGACCGGGAAGATGCACAGTCTCTTGCCCAGAGTAGGGGAAACAGTAACCAGGACATAGGACAGTGGAGGCCAAATCACTGGATGGATTTAAGAGGGAGTTAGATAGAGTTCTAGGGGCTAGTGGTGTCAAGGGATATGGGGAGAAGGCAGGCACGGGTTATTGATAAGGGACGATCAGCCATGATCATAATGAATGGCGTGCTGGCTCGAAGGGCCGAATGGCCTCCTCCTGCACCTATTTTCTATGTTTAAGGTGACGGGAGAAAGAGTTAATAGGTACCTGAGGAGTTACATTTTCACACAGTGTGGTTGGTGAATGGAACGAACTGCCAGAGGAGGTAGTTGAGGCTGGGACTATCCCACCATTTAAGAAACAGTTGGACAGGTATACATCGATAGGACAGGTTTGGAGGGATATGGGTCAAACGCAGGCAGGTTGGACTAGTGTTAGCTGGGACATGCTGGGCAAGTTGGGCCGAAGGGCCTGTTTCCACGCTGTATCATTCTATGGCTCTTTCTGACTATGTCTTCAACCGTTTTGCCATTTCCAATGACAGAATGCTCCTTCCTCGTTTTCCCTCCCTCTCTCAGTATCCTTGGTAACCAAGCACGGGATAGTTAGCTTCTTTAATGTTAGTAGCAGGGCCGAAACATCTGCTATCTCCGGACAATAAAACCCTCCATTCAAAGGCAAGTTTAATAAGTTCCCGCCGGGTGGCCCATCAAACTGCTTGGGCACTTTTGAAATGCAGCGTTCCACTCTGTTAGAGTTATACTGCATCCCTTGTAAATCCAGACCAATTATAAAGTGGTCTCCGGAAGATATAGAGTCCTTTGCCTTTAGCCTGCTTGGGAAGGAGAGGCCAAAATGTTGCTGCCAAACCTTTAGTGTCTCTTTCTATTCTACTTTCAGTACAATATTCAGTAAGTGAAATGAAAGCCGGTTACATCTACACGTTAAGATACAACGTTAATGTATGCGAAGGGAGGAACTGGAAATGCTGGTTTAAACCGAAGATGGACACAAAGTGCTGGAGTAACTCGGCGGGACAGGCAGCATCTCTGGAGAGAAGGAATATGTGACGTTTTGGGGGGTCGAGACCCTGCTGAAAGTCAACAGGGGAAAGGGAAACGAGATATCTGGACGATGATGTGCTGAGATATAGAACAATGAATGAAGGATGTGCAAAAAGTAACGATGATAAAGGAAACAAGCCATCGTTAGCCGTTTTGTTAGGTGAAAACGAGAAGCTGGTGCGACTTGGGTGGGGGAGGGATGGAGAGAGAGGGAATGTATGGGGTTCAAAGTGCTGGAGTAACTCAGCAGGACAGGCAGCATCTCCGGGGAGAAGGAATAGGAAAAAGTCGCCCATTGCTTCTCTCCAGAGATGCTGCCTGCCCCGCTGAGTTCCCTCAGCACTTTGTGTCGATCTTTAATTGATGTGATCATTGCTTGACCAGCGGTTACGGCGAATGACACATTACATATCATACGACGATCAGATGAGAATTTATTTAGTTTGTCGTCTGGTGGAACTCCACGAATACCAGGCGTTGCTCCGGTTCATGTCATCGCGTTAACAATGAGTGGGGGGGCAATTGAAGATGGAGCGCCGTGTGCTGGGTGTAGCTATAACCTCGCATCTTCTGCCAAAGATGGGCTGAAGAAACAAATAATTATTCTCTGCATTGTAACCTCAATCAGACAAGTTATACCCTTTTGTTCGCTTCATCTGGTAATGTCTCCATTCACGACAGCAGTAAAAATGCCTGATAAGCATTCACACAATGCTCCGGCCGATGATAATTTATTGACTATTCAACTCAATGAACGGGGCACATTTTTGGCGGGATATGTTAAACAGTGTCAGCACTTGAAATCTGGCGCTTGATAAACTGTAGGTGGTTGTGAACTCACCACCCCACCCCCTCCACCTCTCCTCGCCCCTCTCTCAGCTCTCTCCCCTCCCCATCTCTCCCATATCCCCTCCCCCCTCAATCCCCTCTCCCCTCCTGCTCCCCCTCTCTCCCCTCTCCCCCTCCCCGTCTTTCCCCTCTCTGCCCTCTCCCTCCTCCTCTCTCCCCTCTCCCCTCTCCCCTCTCTCTGCCCCCTCCTGCTCCCCCTCTCTCCCCTATCCCCTCCCCCCCTCTCTCCCTCCCCCTCTTTCCCCTCTCTGCCCTCTCCCCTCCCCCTCTTTCCCCTCTCTGCCCTCTCCCTCCTCCTCTCTCCCCTCTCCCCTCTCCCCGCTCTCTGCCCCCTCCTGCTCCCCCTCTCTCCCCTATCCCCTCTCCCCCTCTTTCCCCTCTCTGCCCTCTCCCCTCCCCCTCTCTCCCCTCTCTCTGCCCCCTCCCTCCCCCCTCCATCCCTCCACCTCTCTCTCCCTCCCTCCCCCACTACCATTCTCCCTCCCCCTCTCTCCCTTCCCTCCCCCTCTCTCCCTTCCCTCCCCCTCTCTCCCTTCCCCACCTCACTGCTCCCCCCCTCCCCCCACACCTCTCCTCTCCCCTGTTTACCCCCTCTACTCTCTCTCCCCTCTCCTCTCCCATACCCCCCCCCCCCACCTCACCTCCCCCCCCACCTCACCCCCCCCCCCCAGGAAACCATTGAAAGGGTTTGTTCTTTGACAGTGAATAGTATGAGTGAAAAATAAAACACACGCCCTTGCTCACTGTAGGAGTTGCAATACGTCTTGGTCTGTTTGCCACGGCGGGACAGGTTGCTTAAACTATAGCAATATATGTTGCTATCCATAACCTTTAGAAGGCGGGCCAAGCAGGGTCCTCGTCATACTGCAGATGAAGGGGAAGGAGTTGAAATGTGGTGTTATGGCAGGTGTCGGAAGGAAGGAACTTAAATAGAACTGTAGAATATCATTGAATATTTTAGCCAACCCAACCGAGTCGACTCGAAGTAGGCTTGAATGTAAGTGAACTCCCGTGTGTAATTGGCTCGAATCCCGATTAAGTGTTAGGAAGGAAGTGCAGATGCTGGTTTACACCGAAGATAGACACAAATCGCTGGCGCAACTCAGCGGGTCATGCAGCATCTCTGGACCATTCCTTCTAATGGGTGACATTTGTCCGAAGAAGGGTCTCGACCTGAAATGTCACCAATTCCTTCTCTCCAGAGATGCTGCCTGACCCGCTGAGTTACTCCAGCGCTGTACAGTGTCTGTAGTGTTGTGGGGGGTAATGGGGCTGGCTCTAAACACTGGCTGACACAGTAAATGTCAGCACCTCTGCTTGTATTCACCAGTGGTTGCGGAATGCGCGGCTCTCAATGGATGGCTGCGAGCGGAGAGTTACCGGGGTTACGTTACCGCTGAATGATATTCGGCTGGTTCTTTGGTCATTTTTTCCCCTCGCAGTCAGCGATTTGCATCGAACTCCGCCCGTCTGTCTTCTTGCATTGTCAGTGGCTTTCTGCTCTTTATTTGAAATTTTGGCGGGCGATACGACCATTTAGTGTTTGAAAAACAAAGTTCTATACCCTTCGCTGGATTCAGACCTCAATGTATAGATGAATGTATTAAAGCGTTGGCGGGATTCGGTGAAGGGATGATCTAATGAAAGAGTTTAAAAGGGGGGGGGGACAAAACATCTGTCGCGAACATTTAACAGCGGAGTACTACTGGGTAACCTGCTTCAGATTCATTTACGCAAATGGATCACCAGAAGAAAAAGCGACCTCGACTTGTTTGAAGAATATAAAGTGGGAGACTGCAATGTCGTTTCTAAACTGAAAAATGGTGGGGATTTACTAACATTGTTAGAAACATATAAACATAGAAAAAATAGGTGCAGGTGTAGGCAATTCGGCCCTTCGAGCCAGCAACGCCATTCAATATGATCATGGCTGATCATCTAAAATCAGTACCCCGTTCCTGCTACCTACCCATACCCATTGATTCCTTTAGCCCTAAGAACTAAATCTAACTCTCTCTTGAAAATATCAAGTGAATTGGCCTCCACTGCCTTCTGTGGCAGAGAATTCCACAGATTCACAACTCTCTGGGAGAAAAAGTTTCCCCTCATCTCAGTCCCAAATGGCCTACCCCTTATCCTTAATATGTTCTAACACGATTAGGTTATACTCTTGAAGCCAAACACTTGTTTTGGTTTCGAGCCAATTACACACGGGAGTTTACTTACATTCAAGCCTACTTCGAGTTGACTCGGTTGGTTTGGCTGAAATATTCAATGATATTCTACGGTTCTATTTAAGTTTTGCTTTTAAGTTTAGGGCCACGATAAATATACGCCGTACATTTTAAATTATCTCATTCTCACATGTGTATAATATCAACTACAAAGTAAACCGATTCGCATCACACTAAAACGTTATGCATGTCATCCTGCGAATTTTGTTTTCTTTTAAAGACTATGTCATCTCCGTTAGACTTTAGTGGTACAGAACCGAAACAGAGCCCCTTCGGCCCCGCGAGTCCACACCGACCAGCGATCACCCCGTACACTAACACTATCCTACACACTACAGTCTCAGAAATAGGTGAGCCAGGTCGTCGATATTGTGTCCTACATTGTTAAGGCGGATACTGACAGGTACTTGATTAGTACTGGTGTCAAGGGTTTGTGTTAAATCTTATTGTGTATTGTGTCTTGTTTCATTGTACCGCTGCTGGCAAATTCATTTCCCTGTTCCTTCGGGTGTATGTGACGAATAAAATGGACTTTGACTTTGACTTTGATGGGGAGAATGCAGGTGAATGGGGTTGAGAGGGAAAGATGGACCAGCCATGATTGAATGGCAGAGTAGACTCGATGGGCCGAATGGCCTAATTCTGCTCCTAGAACTTATGAAATTATGTGTCAGGTGGAAAGAGTCAAGAGTGTTTTATTGTCATATGTTCCAGACAGAACAATGATAAACACCCCCCACACGCCCACACACACCCACACACACCCCCCCACACACCCCCCCCCCAACACACACGCACACACACACACACACACACACACACACACACACACACACACACACACACACACACACACACACACACACACACACACACACACACACACACACACATACATACATAGATGAATTGTATTGGCAACTTCTAATACCATGTATACACAGTATATGAATCTGGGTCTGCAGAAGGATCTGAAGAAGGGTCTCGACCCCAATCGTCACCCATTCCTCTCTCCAGAGATGCTGCCTGTCCCGCTGAGTTACTCCAGCTTTTTGTGTCTTTCTACAGTATATGAATAGTGTGTATATATATACACATGCATACACATAAAACAAACAATAACAGTGCAAAAGGCAAAACTTATGAACTTACATGGTGTCTAAATGCTTATTTAAAAGAAACATTAAATATTTAGCAAATGCTATTTCTTAAGTGGGCAATGCTTTAAAGGGAAGGACCACATGAGGGTGTTCGTTCGCTGACAATGCCCTTTTAATGATGAATGAGAGCGCTAGCGGGGGGCGTCATGTGTAGAGGCGTGACTCGGGTAGAAGTTGAGAACCAGCTAATTGGCTGCGGGCGGGGAGAGAGCGACCACCTTTGCGGGTTGATTGGCCGGGAAGGTCCGGGCGCTGGAACAAAAGTTAACTGGAGGCGCAGTGCGGTCAGTGTAAGTATGTGAGTGTTACAGGGGTTGAGTCCCAGGCAAGGAGATAGCGTCGGGACGGGTTACATGTCCCGCGGAATACCAAGTATGCCTGCCCTTTGCTGCGGGTTCCACGGCATTTCTCCCCGCTTATTACCTTTATCAAGTTGCCCAGTTGTTTAAATCAGGATTACGTCTCTGTGGGCTTCAAGATGCCTTTGATCACTCCTTTTGCACTTTGGACTTTTCTACTGTCCCTCTTGAAGACGGGATATTCCAATTACTCTGTGGACCAATGCAATTGGAAAGGAAGGTATGGGGCTATTTTATTTATTTACTGCGCTGTGAATCAGCTTTTTTTTTTGTTTTTTAAAACTCGATTTTATTGGAACGATTCGGCAGCAGTCGCGAATGGACAAAAGTTGCTTTAAAGTTCTTTAGAAATTGCGCCCTCTGCCTACCGGGGTAAAATTCTGCCACTACATTCGCGATGTTGTTTGTAAATCATTTTACAAAGTAAAGAGTTTGAAGAATGGTCCCAGCCCGAAACGTCACCTGTCCATGTTCTCCAGAGATGCTGCCTGGCCGGCTGAGTTACTCCAGCACTTTGTGTCTATCTTTGCTATAAACCAAACACCAGCAGTTATTTTTTTTTTATTACACTGAGTTTGTAACGGTTTTTGTTTTCACTTGGTTGACGAAGAATGAATGTTCCGCCAGGAAGGCTGCGGACAGGGTTGATTACTAAGGGGAGTCAGGGGTTATGTGGAGAAGGCAGGAGAATGGGGTTGAGAGGGAAAGATAGATCAGCCACGATTGAATAGCGGAATGGGCTTGATGGGCCGAATGGTCAAAATTCTGCTCCGATCACTTATGGACACCCTCGAGAGTTTTTGTTTTGTACATTGGCTGCGCCTGAAGATACCAGTAGAGGCTCGTTTGCTGCCAGGTTTTCGGGAATGCTTCGTGTACTTCTGCGGTAAACTTCTACTGGTTGTCCAGTTGTTTAACTGGTTTCTTCCTGCGGTAAACATCCGCCGATCAGTCGCCACCGACCTGATGGAACGCATCAGGGAATCTCACATCTGCCTGGCTTGTATCAGATGTTGCCTGGATCCTATTAAAACGCAATATCGGAGTTCTCGCCCCACCTTACCGCTTCCCCGTGCTGTTTGACCATCGTCGCCATAAACCGGACCCACACGGGTGTCAGGGGTTATGGGGAGAATGGGGTTATGAGGGAGAGATGGATCAGCCATGATTGAATGGCGGAGTAGACTTGATGGGCCGAATATCCTAATTCTGCTCCCATCACTTATGTTCTTATGACCGACTGACTCATTTAAAAATCGCATTCTGATCAAACCACATTGCACATGATTTCATTTGGGGGCGAGGGCGTCTTTGTTTCGCGTGTGTGGGATGGTTGTTTTCGGTCATTTGTGGCGGAGCCCCGCGTTGTATTAAATGGGACCCCTTTGTTATATTTGGCGCGCACACTTATTGTTACAACTGTCCCGTGGCATTAAGTTCAGCGATGCGCTGGAAGGCAGCGGAATCCCATGCAATCTGCCCCCTCCCCCGAGTCCCCACTTAATTCTTATTGTATTTCGTTGGGAAATATCTTTTCTGCGGAGGATGGTGTTTTGGCAGCAGGAGGGAAGTTAGGGCATGTAAGCATTTGGGTATCGGGTTAACTAGAGCAAAGGACAAAGATTACAGCCCGCGGGGAGGTATATTCCACATTGATACATTGTTTTGTAGGAAGGAACTGCAGATGCTAGAATAAACTAGACAACAAGATAGCCAAATCACCTTAGGTACACAAAAAAGGAGGAGAAACTCAGCGGGTGCAGCAGCATCTATGGAGCAAAGGAAATAGGCAACGTTTCGGGCCGAAACCCTTCTTCAGACTGATAGCCAAATCACCTTCATTGGACTGTTTTAAGGGGGCAGTAACAGCACGTTAGTATGCACAACACCTCCAAGTTGGCGAGATGCAGAGTACTGGCCAGTCTGCCGACTACAAATTCAGAAGGTTCAGAAGAATACTGGTTTGCACCGAAGATAGACACCAAATGCTGGAGTACCTCAGCGGGTCAGGCAGCATTTCTGGAGGGAAGGAATGGGTGACGTTTCGGGTCGAGACCCTTCTTCAGACTGAAGAAACGTCACCCATTCTTTTTCTCCAGAGATGCTGCCTGCCCCGCTGAGTTACTCCAGCACTTTGTGTCTATCTTTGCTACATGGGTTATTCTATGTAACGGTTTGACTTGAGTTGCCCGGGCTTTCGTTGGTCAACAGACTCGCGGCGAACTGCGTCCGTCAGGGGATGAAACTTGTTCTAGTTGTTCCAAAAGCTTTTCCAAGAGGAAAGGTCCCAAAACATAGACTGCGAAATAACTGGTGGACTGAATGAGACGTGAACATATTTCGTGTATGCATCGCTCATGGTTTGTTGGCCGGTGCAATCGAATATTTGTAACATCAGAGATTTCGATTGTTGTTTGGGCCGAGGGTCAATTAGTGATTGCAAGTTTTAAAAAGATTTGATGGACGTTATCAACTCGGCAAGGTGGCGCAGCGGTAGAGTTGCTGCTTTTCAACGCCAGAGACCCGGGTTCGATCCTGACCCCGGGTGCTGTTTGTACCGAGATTGAAGGTTCTCCCCGTGACCTGCGAGATCTTCGGTTTCCTCCCACACTCCAAAGGCTTACAGGTTTGTAGGCTAATTGGCTCGGTGCAAATGTCCCTATTGAGTGTAGGATAGTGTTAGTGTGCGGGGATCGCTGGTGGGTGCGGACACGGTGGGCCGAAGGGCCTATATCACTAAACTAAACTCGTGGGTGAGGGGTCAGAATTATTAACTTTAGAGGCCATTCCGCCCATCAAGTCTATGCCGCTCTGTAGAACAACCCTGTTATTTCCCGTCTCTTTTCTCCACTCTCACCACCACGTATCTCGTAGATAGACACAAAATGCTCGACCCGAAACGTCACCCATTCCTTCTCTCCAGTGGTGCTGCCTGCCCCGCTGAGTTACTCCAGCTTCTTGTGTCTATCCGGTTTAAACCAGCATCTGCAGTTCCTTCCTACGGTACATTATTCTGACTTGTAGCAGCTTAACAGACCTGTAATCGAGTGATAGTGTGGAAACAGGCCCTTCGGCTCAACTTGCCCACACCAGCCAACATGTCCCAGCTACACCAGTCCCACCTGCCTCCACATCCCTCCAAACCTATCCTATCCATGTACATGTTTCTTCAACGTTAGGATAGTCCCAGCCTCAACTACCTCCTCTGGCAGCTTGTTCCATACACCCACCACCCTCTGTGTGAAGAATAGATAGATAGATAGATAGATAGATAGATAGATAGATAGATAGATAGATAGATAGATAGATAGATAGATAGATAGATAGATAGATAGATAGATAGATAGATAGATAGATAGATAGATAGATAGATAGATAGATAGATAGATAGATAGATAGATAGATAGATAGATAGATAGATAGATAGATAGATAGATAGATAGATAGATAGATAATTGTTTATGAAAGTTAAATCAATGAATAACCACAGTATTTGTGCATAAACAGTTGTGTCATTAACGTGTTTGTGTTTCTGGCGCAGTGGTCTATCGCAGGAGCCGGGCAGCGTGGAGCAGATCTTCCTGCACTGTGCTGAAGGGGAGGTGGAGTGGTTGTACCCGGTCGGAGCGCTGAGACTGAGCCTGTCTCCCCGCCTCCCACGGCGGCCCGTCGGCCCGGCCAGCCCGGGGGGCTCTGGCCGCATCACGGTGTGCATCAAGCCGGCGGAGAGCTTCCGCGGGGCGCAGGTCTACTTGGAGCAGGGGACCGAGTTGCAACTGGTGCTGCGGGACGAGCAGGGAGAAGGAGCTGGGCTGGAGGAAGAGACTGGGAGGGGAGCCCAAGGTCCACTGCTTCAGCCGCCTGCCCGGCGAGAGGGTGGCGCTCTTTATCCAGTCTACACTGCACCGGGACATCAGCCGCCGCATTGCCGCTTTTAAGTACGATCTCCGCGGCGACTGGGGGACTGGAGCACTGCTCCCACAACAGATGGAAAGTAAGGAGCCTTCGCTTTGAAGTAGGGACGTGCTGGACTGATCCCAGTAGTCGTTTTGGGTCGGGGTCATAGAGTGTGGAAACAGCCACTTCGGCCCAACTTGCCAACATGTCCCAGCTACACTAGTCCCACCTGCCTGCGCTTGGCCCATATCCCACCAAACCTGTCCTATCCATGTACCTGTCTAACTGGTTCTTAAACGTTGGGATAGTCCCAGCCTCACCTACCTCCTCTGCAAGCTTGTTCCATACACCCACCACCCTTTGTGTGAACAAGTTACCCCTCAGTTTGTTATTAAATCTTTTCCCCTTCACCTTGAACCCATGTCCTCTTTTCATCGATTCCCCTACTCTGGGCAAGGGACTCTGTGCATCTATCTCTGTCATTAACACTTTGCTGAAGTCCTGCCGTTTTATAAGGAGGCAGGGGATGAAATCACTCCATGCTCTTATCTATAAAAACTGTCAACATCCACAGAGGATGTTCAGATTCCAGTGGCGAGGTGCTGGCAAAATTGTAGAAGGGGAAATGTTCTGCATTACCTCCCGAGCTTGTAGTTCACTTAATTTCCACCCCCTCTGTCCATCTTTGCTTGGCTGAGATAGACACTAAGTGCTGGAGTGACTCAGCGTGCCAGGCAGCATCTCTGGAGAAAAGGAATAGGTGATGTTTTTGGGTCTCAACATGAAAAAGTCACCAATTCCTTTTCTCCAGAGATGCTGCTGGCACAGCTGAGTTACTCCAGCACTTTGTGTCTATCTTTGGTGTAAACCAGCATCTGCAGTTCCTTGCTACACATTTAGTTTGTTGATTTACTGTCAAAGGTACAGTGGGAAAAGCTTTTTGTTGCGTGCTATCCAGTCAGCAGAAAAACGATACAGTACATAATTTGTGACTGATGTAGACATCATTGAGGTAAAACAGTAACTTGGTGCCCAGGGGGGGCACAGTGGTCGAGTCGCTGCCTCACAGCGTCAGAGACCCTGGTTCGATCCTGACTATGGGTGCTGTCTGTATGGAGTTTGTACATTCTCTCTGTGACTGTGTGGATTTTCTCTGCGTGCTCCGGTTTCCTCCCACATTCATAGATTAAGCTTGACCTTAGTTGTTCCAATATTTCATAATTTTATGTTGGGAGCTTAAAACTAATCGACAACAGCACACAGTGGTGCAACTTGTAGAGCCTCTGCCTCACAACACTGGAGACCCAGTTAAGTCCTGACTTTAGGTGTTATCTGTGTGGAGTTTGTGACCATGTGGGTTTCCTCTGGGTGCTCCGGTTTCCCCTTCACTTGCCCCCCCCCCCCCTCAAAAAAAGATGTGCAGGTTAACTGGCTGGTGTAAATTGTCCCTTGCATATAGGTGAGGTGATGACATTGGGGTCTGAAGAAAGGGTTCCGACCCGAAACGTCACCTATTCCTTTTCTCGAGAGATGCTGCCTGACCCGCTGAGTTTCCCCAGAATAATGTGTCCATCTTTCACAAAAAGAATGATTGGAAAATTGGCCCAGTTCAGTCAAGAGTACAAATGGGTATTTTTAAGGTGGAAATTGGCAGATACTTGATTGGTAAGGGTGCCGAGAGTCATGGGGGGAAGGTAGGGGAATGGGGTCGAGAAGGAAAGTTAGATCAGCTGTGTTTGAATGGTGGAGTAGACTCTGTGGGCCGAATGGCCTGCTTCTGCACCTATGACACAAACTGATAAGAACGTGTTTTAAACTAATCCATAGTTTGCCCAGAAATTGTGAATAACTTTAATATCATTATACGCTGAAGTATGAGGCATAAAAGCTTTAATTTATAGCTGTGTCACGTCATTTATATGGTACACACTAGTCCCAAACAAGAGTTGGTCTGTGAGTTGTGAGGGAGATTATTTGTTAAATTCAGATATGTCACCTCAAAAGTGGCAACATAGAGCCCAACAATATTGCAACCAAATACCTTGTTTAATGTAGTTTCCTATTATCATGTGTAATGAGGTACAGTGAAAAGCTTTTTGTTGAGTGCTATCCAGTCAGTGAAAGTACTACACATGATTACAATTAACCCATCCACAGTGTACAGAGACAAGATCAAGTGTATAACGTTTAGTGCAAGATAAAAGTCTGATTAAAGAGAGTTCGAAGATCTCCAGTGAGGTAGATAGGAGGTCCGGGCCACTCTCTGGGTAGTGAGAGAATGGTTCAGTTGCCGACTAACAGCTGGGAAGATATGGATGAGTGGGTAATTGAGAATAATCACATTTATCTTTCAACTGCATGTGTTCCAGAGCAAGAGGACTTTACTAATAGATTAGTGCAGAGATTTGGATGGGCCTTTGATCATTGAGGGTGGCACAGCGGTAGAGTTGATGCCTTGCAGTGCTGGAGACCCGGGTTCGATCCCGACTATGGGTGCTGTCTGTACAGAATTTGTACGTTCTCCCCATGACCGCGTGGGTTTTCACTGGGATCTTCGGTTTCCTCCCACACTCCAAAGACGTACAGGTATGTAGGTTAATTGGCTTGTTGTATGTGTAAATTGTCCCCAGTGTGTGTAGGACTGCGTTTATGTGCGGGGATCGCTGGTCGGCACGGACTCGGTGTGCCGAAGGGCCTGTTTACGCGCTGTATCACTAAACTAATCAATGGCATGGAAATGGTTGAAACTGATGTATCATCAGTTAAATTAATGTGCAGAGAAACAACGAGGCTAAACATGAATGTAAACAGACTTGTGGAAATCTTCAGCAGGTCACATAGTATTTGTGGAGAGAGAAAAAAAGTCAATGATGTTGAGAAACTTGCACGGAATATAAAAAGGAACTGTAAAAGCATCTGTGATCAGTGAAGCCAACTACAGGGTCTCGACCCGAAACGTCGTCAATCCCTTCTCTCCATAGATGCTGCCTCACCCGCTGAGTTTCTCCAGCATTTTGTGTCTACCTTTGATTTTCCCAGCATCTGCAGTTCTTTCTTAAACATGTCTACTGCAGTACGAAAGCAAAGAATAAATAACAGCGAACATAGAAATTAAATACTTTTCTTCTGCCTGCATAGAAGAGCCCACACTTACTGTTTTTCTTTCCGCATGTGCTGTTTGATCTGAGTTTTTCCAGCATTTTCTATTTTGTTAAATATTAGGTTAGTTGATTCAATGATACATTATTGTCACATGTACCTAGGTACAGTGTTTTGCTTACAACCTGGTAGAATGATACAGCAGACCTCACCTAGGCAGTACACAAGTGGCCACGCTTCTGGCAGCGATAAAATGACACCAAGATCATCAAACAAACTTATCTACTGCTCATGATATTGGACAAAGTCAACATGGATTTATGAAGTCTCGACCCGAAACGTCGCCCGTTCCTTCTCTCCAGAGATGCTGCTGCCTGACCCGCTGAGTTACACCAGCTTTTTGTGTCTCTCTGGTTTAAACCAGCATCTGCAGTTCCTTCCTACACATGGAATTATGAAAAGGACACAAAGTGCTGGAGTAACTCAATGGGTCAAGCTGCATCTCTTGAGAACATGGATAGGTGAAGTTTTGGGTCGGGGCCCTTCTTCAGAAGAACCCTTCCTCCTAAAGAAGGGTCCCGATCGGAAATGTCACCGACCCATGTTCTCCAGGAGATGCTGCCTGAATAGCTAAGTTACTCCAGCACTTGGTGTTCTTTTGGGGGGAAAAACAGCATCTGCAGCATTATGAAAGGTAGATTGTTAGGTGGGGCATCTTTTGAGGAGGGAACTGATAAAATAAGGGGGGAATCTGTGAAGGTGATATTTTGGGATTCGGCAAGGTGCTTGATGAAGGGCGATTTTACAAATAGCTTTATACTGGGCAAGGAGAACAACTGTGACATAATAACGTTTCATTTAAAAACACTTGGTGGGCATGAAAAGCAGTTTTGCCAACCACTGTTGAAATTCATGTCACATCTCCTGCAGGATGTAAAAATCATTCGCACATATTGTGCCTTTCTCTTTGGAGATTTGCATGCGGAATGGCGCAAACCCGAACTTTGCTAAGATGAACTTTAGCCGTTGAGTTACATGATGCCACTGCACTGGTGAAATAAGTTTGAGTAATGTACCCCTGCTCACTAAAGTTTAAGCTACCACTTGTATAACCAATCTCCACATTTGTCCAATAATGAATAGAGCTTTTGTGTTTTCAAATGTAAAACCTCTGCATCCTTTAGTTCAACTGTTCAATAGCGTTCTCTTTCACCTCCCAAGTTTTTGTTTAGGGGGGAGAAAAAAAAGTCTCCATTTCACTCTAGTGGGAGCAATGTTAACCTTCAGTCTATGGTTCATTTGTCTTTAACAATGCCAAGCATGTGTTACATCCAAATTCCTCCTTTTCTTGGATTTCTGCTCTTTAAAACCTCACAGCTGAGCTGCAATGATTGTGGCCGCGGTTGCAAATTTTCATCAAATGTATAAATCAGAAAATACAATTTCTGGGGGGGGGGGGAAAGTGCCGTTATAACTTCGCAAGGCGGCGACGCGTCCAGAACAACGCACATGGTGTTTTTTTAAAGAGAATAAAACCTTGCAAAGAGCAGATTTGTTGTTTGATTGAGCAATCTGTTATGTAGATTTAAAGATGTAATTTCTTTCAGGAGGGAAGCTAGTTCCTTTTGGATATGAAGTTTTAGTTTGTTTCTATTGTTATGAGAAGAATAGACCTTTTAACAGCCCAGCTGGTGCAGTCTGGATTTGGAACATGGGGGGGGGGGGGGGGGGGGGGAGTAAAAAGATAAACACTTGCTTTAACTTAAGTGACCTCATAAAGTCTACGATGGGTTCAATGTGATTAAAAGTTGACAGTCTGCACAACTTTTATGACTGTTCATTAATATCTCTTTTTAAATACAATTTTTAAAAGTCTGGTATCCTTGGGGAAGCCACAGCTCATTTGATTGACGATCTCAGAACTCCTCACAAAACAATCATAGTATCTGTTAAGTGTCATATTTAGTGAAGAAAAGAACCGCGGGTCCCTGCTTTCACATCCGTGAGTTTGTGAAGCCGAGGTTTATACTTTGAAAGGGGCAACATCAAAGCACGGGACAAAAGAGTAAAATCTAAACCACCTGTCTATTGTTACCTGGCGGCGTTGTGTTACATTGCAGCTAGAAACCGTACCACACATGTGGACCCATGTCACTTACACAGTATGTGTAACACAACAACAGGTTGCAACACATGGTTGAGGTGGTTTACTCTGGTGATAAGCAACTTTGGAAATATTGAGATTCTGCTCAGACGTTTCTTTTTGACAAATTCTAGTTTAGAGATACAGCGCGGAAATCGGCGCTTCGGCCCACCGTGTCCGCATCCACCAAAAATAAGGGGTGACGTTTCTTCAGTCTGAAGAAGGTTTCTTCTGACCCGAATCTCGCCTATTCCTTTTCTCCAGAGATGCTGCCTGACCCACTGAGACCCACTGAGTTACTCCAGTGTCCCATCTGCAGGTCCTTCCTACACAGTAAAACAAACCCTGTGGCTGATTTTTATGCTGCATGATTTGGATTGAACTGCACTCTGCTTGAATTGATGGAGTGAGGGGAGAAAGAGCAAATTAAACTATTCCGCAATGCATAAGTTTCTTGGTGAATGCTAATGTCACTTGAATATAAAGTTATATTGAAATTTCTCAATATTTGGTGCAACAACAGATGTAATGCTCTCGACCTGAAACGTCACCCACAGTGAAATTAATTTTTTTGCATGCAGTTCAGTTAAGCATTGCCATACCTAAACACAATCCCCGATCATCAAAGTGTACAGAACTAGTCCCCTGAGACCACATGCAAGAGGCACCAAGTTTTGGTGCCGTTTTCAAAGTTCAGCCCATGCTCTGAGTCCCATGAGCAGTACCCGATCCAGGCGAGTCCCAGGCTGCTGCAGGCCCTCCAGCCATCGCCTTCCCTTGGAGGCCTGCATTGTCCAGCGGACCCACGTCCCTCTCTGTCCACTTTTGTGTCCCGGGGATGCCTCCCGCAGCCGATCTATAGGGCGAGAAGGCCAGACCGCGGTTCCCTCTCCCCTCCGGCCTTGCTCCTCGCGTCCATCATCGCGGCTCCCTCCTCTACGGCCCCTAGTCTGCGGGGGACGAGCAGGGCCGGCTCGGCGGCTCCCCCCCACCCTCCCCCCCCCACCTCCGCAACAGGCTGCGGACCGCCGGGTCTATCAGCCCTGCAAACTTGCCTTGCCATTCAATACGACCACCTTTGTAAATGCAGTAGCTCCTTCTCCTTCCAAACCTTCATGCCTTGTATAATGAGCAACTTGGCCTCCACCGAATCTGTGGTATTGAATTCCACTTGTTTACCACCCTGTAAGTGAAGACATTTCTCCTGTTTACAATCTTAAATCTCCTGCCCTGTAACTTGAGATTGTGATTGTGACCCCTCATTTTAAACCTCCAGCCAGGAGAATGAATCTCCTTGCTTCTACTCTGTCCAGCCCTGTCAAAATTTAACGTTTCAATTAGGTCTCCCGCATTGTTCAAAACTTAGGTGAATGCAAACTTAGTTAACTTAATCTCTTTCTAAACGGCACTCGTCATCCCAGGAATCAGTCTGGTGAACCTTACTTGGCATTGAGGGAGGATGTTGTATTATATATTTTTTTCTTTTAAAGGGATCTTAGTCCAAGGATAAAGAAGGAACTGCAGATGCTGGAAAATCGAAGGTACACAAAAATGCTGGAGAAACTCAGCGGCTGCAGCAGCATCTATGGAGCGAAGGAAATGGGTAACGTTTCGGGCCGAAACCCTTCTTCAGACTGATAGGGGGTGGGGAGAAGAAAGGAAAAAAGGAGAAAGGCGGAGGAGGAGCCCGAGGGCTGGGGGAGGGGAGGAGACAACCAGATGGCTGATGAAGGGGAGGGGACAGCAAGGGCTAGCAGAATTGGGAGAATTCAATGTTCAAGCCCCCAGGGTGTAGACTGCCCAAGCGGAATATGAGGTGCATTTCCTCCAATTTACGGTGTTGCTCACTGTGGCCATGGAGGAGACCCAGGACAGAGAGGTCAGATACGGAATGGGAGGGGGAGTTGAAGTGCTGAGCCACCGGGAGTTCAGGTTGGTTATTGCGGACCGCATCGGTGAGACCAAGCGGAGGCTTGGCGATCGTTTCGCCGAACACCTCCGGTCGGTCTGCAATAACCAACCTGAACTCCTGGTGGCTCAGCACTTCAACTACCCCTCCCATTCCGTATCTGACCTCTCTGTCCTGGGTCTCCTCCATGGCCACAGCGAGCAACACCGTAAATTGGAGGAAATGCACTTCATATTCCGCTTGGGCAGTCTACACCCTGGGGGCTTGAACATTGAATTCTCCCAATTCTGCTAGCCCTTGCTGTCCCCTCCCCTTCATCAGCCATCTGGTTGTCTCCTCCCCTCCCCCAGCCCTCGGGCTCCTCCTCCGCCTTTCTCCTTTTTTCCTTTCTTCTCCCCACCCCCTATCAGTCTGAAGAAGGGTTTCGGCCCGAAACGTTACCTATTTCCTTCGCTCCATATATGCTGCTGCACGCGCTGAGTTTCTCCAGCATTTTTGTGTGCCTTAGTCCAAGGATAAGTTGGAGGAGATGTTTGAGAGTTGTCTCTACCCAAAACGTCGGCCATTCCTTCTCTCCAGAGATGCTGCCTGTCCCGCTGAGTTACTCCAGCATTTTGTGTCTATCTTTGGTATTGAGGGAGTTCAGCTCTAAACTTTTTTGAATATGGCAAACAAAACTACACAGGGTGCCCCAGTGTGGTTGCACCATGGCCATGTACAATTGTAGCAACTCTCTCATCCTTACTCCTCAACTCGACTCCTCTTGTTGCAAAGGCCATGTACCGTTCTTAACTCGCAGGGTCAGGCAGCATCTCTGGAGAAAATGGATAGATGATGTTTCGGGTCGGGACCCTTCTTCAGATCGTCTGATCTACCGTCAAGATCGACATCATTCAAAGGCAGTAGCCTAGCAGGTCAGGCAGCATCTCTGGAGAACATGGATGGTTTGGGTCAGGATCTTTCTGCAGACCCGAAACGCCACCTATCCATTTCCTCCAGAGATGCTGCCTGACCCGCTGAGTTACTCCAGTGTTTTGTGTCTCTTTGGTATAGACCAGCCCCTGCAGTTTACTTTCTATTACATTCTACCACTTTTAACTGTTGTGTGTTGGTTTTCAATAACACTCCAGTCTCCGGCACATCAATACATCCTAGTCTAACGTTCTGTTTCCAGCCAAAGTGTATAACTTGACATTGATGAACATTATTAAGTTAGGTTTATTATTGTCGCACGTACCGAGGTACAGTGAAAAGCTTTGTTTTGCACGCCATCCAATCATATCATACATAAATACAATCACGTCAAACTAAAGTATGATAGGTAGAGCAAAGGATAAGAAAGAAGAAATAGACACACACATTGCTGGAGTAACTAAGCAGGACAGGCAGCATCTCTGGAGAGAAGGAATGGGTGATGTTTTGGGTTGAGACCCTTCTTCAGAATCAGTCTGAAGAAGGGTTTCGACCCGAAACATCACCCATTCCTTCTCTCCAGAGATGCTGCCTGTCCCACTGAGTTACACCAGCATTGTGTGTCCATCTTTGGTTTAAACCAGCATCTGCAGTTCCTTCATTTACATAAGAAAGCAGAATATAGTTCTCAGCGTTGTAGTGCACCAGTTCCATGGACAAAGTCCATTGTCCGCAATGGGGTGGAGGTGAGGATAGACACAAAGGGCTGGAGTAACTCAGGGGGTCAGGGAGCATTGCTGGAGGAAAAGGATAGAGTTGGTTTATTAAAACCCTTGCTAGTGAACTAAGATTTTGGTCAATGAAATACATACCAATATAGGCTCATTACAACATTCTCATCTTACTCGTCCTCTGGTTAATTGCTCGCCCCTCCATGCTCCTATTAAAGGAATAGATGTTAAATGTGCTCACATTTGCATCTGTGGAACCCCTGGTTTTGTCTACTAATAACAGTAATTTTATTTGCATTGTAAAGTTTTATAGGTCCCCACCCAATTTGCAACACGCTGCTAATCTGTTAATTGCCCATGTACCTGCTCATTTAGCCAGGGCAGGTGTGACACTCCAAGCCATTTAAACAGCTGGGATCCGGGGCTAACCTGGTCTATGCGTTCTCGGCCCCACTGCCCCACCATAGACTCCAATGCTGTAGAAATCCTGTGTACCTAATCCTACCCGTGGTCATGGTTTTCAGTAAGCTCCACACACTAGTGATGTGGCTGGAGTTATGGGCATTATTCCTTGTGTAAGAAGGAACTGCAGATGCTGCTTTAAACCGAAGATAGACACAAAAAACATGGGGTAACTCAGCGGGACAGGCAGCATCTCTGCAGCCAAGGAATGGTGACGTTTCGGGTCGAGACCCTTCTTCAGACTGATTCTGAAGAAGGGTCTTGACCCAAAACGTCACCCATTCCTTCTCTCCAGAGAAAATGCCTGTCCCGCTGAGTTACTCCAGCTTTTTGTGCCTATCTTGGGCATTATTCCTTGTATTGCAGTTGGTGACGTCTTTTATCAGATGTATTTTAATATCCAATAAATAACATTAATAAATTAGAGGAACTGCACACACTAAGCTACTAGAAGTTCATAAGATCATAAGTGATAGGAGTAGAATTAGGCCATTCGGCCCATCAAGTCTACTCCGCTATTCAAACATGGCTGATCTATCTCACCCTCCTAATTCCATTCTCCTGCCTTCTCCCAATAACCCCTGATGCCCGTACTAATCAATAATCTATCTATCTCTGCCTTAAATATATCCACTGACTTGGCTTCCACAGCCTTCTGTGGCAAAAAAATCCACTGATTCACCACCCTCTGGCTAAAGAAATTCCTCGTCATCTCCTTCCTGAAAAAAAGTCCTTTAATTCTGAGGCTATGACCTCTAGTCCTAGTCTCTCCCTCCCGTGAAAACATCTTCTCCAAATTCACTCTATCCAGGCCTTTCACTATTCTATATGTTTCAATGAGGTCCTCCCCTCATTCTTCTAAACTGCAGCGAGTACAGGCCCAGTGTTGTCAAACGCTCATCTCATGTTAACCTACTCATTCCTGGGATCATTCTTGTAAACCTCCTCAGGACCCTCTCCAGAGCCAGCACGTGCTTCCTCAGATATGGTGGCCAGAAATGCTTGCAATATTCCAAATGTGGCCTGACCAAGTTAGGATAAGAAATTCGCTAAATTGAAAGATGAAAATATTTGGAGTCTTTGAGATGATGATACACAAGAACGACCACATAGTTCACAATGAGGGGGTGGGGAAGGCTTTATATTGTGGTTCATTTGGGCAGGAAATAGGCAAAATGGAATTAATCCACGCTGGAACTGTGAATAGTTGAAAATTGCGCAGTTCTAGACAATACATTGCAGGATAGATCAACTTGAACTTCTGCCTGCACAGTAAAAAAAAGGATGCAAAGTGCTGGAGTATCTCAATCGGTCAGGCAGCATCTCGGGAGGACATGAATAGGCGACGTTTCAGGTCAGGACCCTTCTTCAGATTGAAGAAGCGTCCAGCACCACCAGACTGAAGAAAGGTCTCGACCCTAAACATAGCCTATTCATGTTCTCCAGTGATGCTGCCTGACCCGCTGAGTTACTCCAGCACCTTGTGTCCTTTAAAAAAAATAATTGTAAACCAGCATCTGTTCCGTGTGTCCACACCAGATTTGAATATGTTCCCAGGGCTGGAAAATTATGGTTTTGGAGGAAACACTGGGGTTATTTTGAACGTGGGATTATTTTGAATTGAGTTGTATAAAACTGTGGTTTGGATAGAATAAAGTACAAGGGACATATTTCCCTTGCCAACAGCATTAAAGCCAGCGAGGCATAGTTCTTAGGTCATTGGTAGAGAGAGGAGAGATGATAGGTCTCTAAATGGTGCTGGTAGTCAGGATCTCACTGCTTGAAAGGGTGGTCAAAGCAGAAACTCTCACTGCACTTAAAAATACTTGGATGTGAAGCTGAGAGTCGGGGCCTGCTGGATAACAGATGGTGCTGGGAATGGGCTTAAGGATGAATAACATTTTTTCATTTAATGTTTGGGCCTGTAAGTTGCAGAGTGGCACAACATTAGAGTTGCTGCCATCGGCACCAGAGACCCGGGTTCAATCCTGACTATGGGTGCTGCCTGTATGGAGTTTGTACATTCTCCCCGTGACAGCGTATGTTTGCTCAGGGTGCTCATGTTTCCTCCCCCACTCTAAAGACGTTACAGGCTTGTAGGTTAATTGGCTTTGGTAGGTTGGAAAATGTTCCCTAGTTAGTGTACGGGGTGATCGATGGTCGGCGTGGACTCGTTGGGCCGAAGGGCCTGTTTCCACACTCTATCACTAAATGCTAAAGTCTAAGGTAAAGTCTAAAATTCATGATATTGGAGCAGAATTGGGCCATTCGGCCCATCGAGTACCCTCCACCATTCAATCATGGCTGATCTATCCTTCCCTCTCAACTTCATTCTCCCCATATCCCTTGACACGCTTACTAATCAAGAATTCCATTGGACTGAATGGTGTCCAATGCCATAAAGATGTTCTTTGAGGCCATTAAATTCTCCTGCCAATAAAAGCCAGCTCTTTGCTGTATTTAGTAACTGTAAATGCAATGCAATATCTCAGACTTTTCTCCTTTTTAAAATGCCTCAGACAATTCCTATTGTAGTAATGAATGTTACTGTTCCAGCCCTTTCAAAGATTGCTTTAGTTTATTTTATTGTCATGTGTACCGAGGTACAGTGAAAAGCTTCTTTGTGGCATGATATCCAGTCAGCGGAAAGACTAAGGAAGACACACAAAGCTGGAGTAACTCCGCGGGTCAGGCAGCATCTCTGGAGAAAAGGAATAGGTGACGTTTCGGGTCGAGTCCCTGGCCTGTTTCCTTTATCATCATTACGTCTTTGAACATCTTTCATTCATTTGTTCTATATCACCCCTCTGTATCTCTTGTTTCCCTTTACCCTGACTCTGTCTGAAGAAGGGTCTCGACCCGAAATGTAACCTCATTTATTTTCTCCAGAGATGCTGCCTGGCCCGCTGAGTTACTCCAGCTTTTTGTGTCTATCAGTGAAAGGACTATACACGATTACAATCGAGCCGTCGACAGTGCATAAGTTACCTGATGCACCGCATTTTTCAAGATTAACTTATTCTTCACCTCGAGATCATGTGGTGGAATTTTTGAAAGCATCGTATTAGAAAGGCATATCTTGCCCGCAGGTTAAATGCCCCCTGTTGCTTACATCGGCCCTGCACAGACTACTTAAGCCATCCATCACACTGCAGGTCTGAGAAGCTATAGTGAGGTCGTAAAATGCAGCTGGAGGCAAAGCAGGAGGTGTCTGAAGGGGAGGCCGGACACTAAAACTGTTTACACTTCTCCAACCCTAAACAAACTATTTGTGGTTATTGGGCCATGAGGGACACAGTCTGTTTAATTTCGAACACATTTAACTATTAAAACAGTGATGGGGCAAATCGCTGAGGCTGGAATTCATTGACCGTACTCACAATATTCTCAAAATGTTCATCGTGAACACCCTCGCACTGTGTGTTCACTTAGTTTAGTTCACAAGTTATAGGAGCAGAATTAGGCTATTCGGCCCATCGTGTCTGCTCTGCCATTCAATCATGGCTCAGTCAAGTCAACTTGATTTGTCACATACACATACAAGATGTGCAGTGAAATGAAAGTGGCAATGGCTGCGGGATTGTACAGAACATCAGAACAGAGACAACAGAACGGAAACTACAGAACAACTGATCTCTGCCTCCTAATCCCATTTTCCTGCCTTCTCCCCATAACCTTTGACACCTGTTCTAATCAAGAATTTATCTATCTCTGCCTTAAAAATATCCACTGACTTGGTCACACAGCCCATGATTGAATGGCAGAGTAGACTTGATGGGCAGAATGGCCTAATTCTGCTCCTACTGGGCTTATAAAAAATGCTCCAATATGACCCAGTTTTGACATTAACAGCTATTTGCAGCTTGTGGTTTGTTCTATATGGTGACTTTACACATTCGTGACCATGTATTCCTCAGTAAGGTAGAATGATTGTCCCAATGGGTCTGCCTGAGTTAGTGGCTATACAACATTGTAACTCTGTGTAATTGAACAGGGTTGAAACTATTTTCGCATCAAGTATTATACAGAAACCCTTGTCACTGAAGTACCTCAAGCTGTGGTTTTCTGCTCTGGGAATAAGGGAAGCTTTATTGAACAGAAATACTACTTGGGGAAAGCATGCATGTTGAAATTCGGGTGGTTGTCAATAGGCTTTATTGTACTGCGATGTTTTGTTCACCAAAGATGGTTAAACAAAACCCATCAGTTGACAAGTAGATTGCATGTTTTCAGCAAAGTGCTTTCCAAAAACTTGACAAATTAAAGCCTTGCTTACTTCAACTTTACAAACCTTAATTAAGGTCTTTGCAGATGATTTTAACTCTTATATTCATAAGTTCTGGGAGCAGAATTAGGCCGTTTGGCCCATCAAGTCTGCTCTGCCATTCAATCGTGGCTGATTTATCTTTCCCTCTGCCCTATTCTCCTGACCACCCCCCCCCCATAACCCCAGACACCCTAACTAGTCAAGAACCTTAAATATATCCCGTGACTTGGCCTCCACAGCCGTCTGTGGCAATGAATTCCACAGATTCACCACTCTAAATAAAGAAATGTATCCTCATCTCCTTTCTGAAGGTAAGTCCTTGTATTCTGAGGCTATGGTCCTAGACTCTCCCACTGGTGGAACCATCCTCTCCACATCTGCTCTCTCCAGTTCTTTATTGTTGGATGAAAATGGGTAATAGGTCATTGTCAGCCCATCTCACACCTTGTGTAATTTCTTATTTATGTTGAAGTTGAGGGAAAGGACGTTGGAAAGTGCAAAAGATAAACACAAAATGCTGGAGTAACTCAGCGGGGCAGGCAGCATCTCTGGAGAGAAGGAATGGGTGACGTTGCGGGTCGAGACCCATTCATCAGAAGGTGCAAATCTGGTTGTCATCTCTTAATCAACGGAGAGCTTACATTCCTGTTTCTAATTCCTAATGAGTTGTGTGCAGATATTAAATGATCATTGGCTGTTGTCATACAATAGTTAATATTTTACTTTGTCAAATGTTATATTAGTTAAGTAATTGAAGGAGGACCCCATGTAACCATATCTCTGCAGAAGTTCCCACCTTCAATGGTTCAATGTTTAAGAAGGAACTGCAGATGCTGGAAAATCGAAGGTAGACTAAAATGCTGGAGAAACTCAGCGGGTGAGGCAGCATCTATGGAGCGAAGGAAATAGGCGACGTTTCGGGTCGAGACCCTTCTTCAGACTGATGTGGGGGTGGGGGGGGGTTCGGGAAGAAGAAAGGAAGAGGCGGAGACAGTGGACTGTGGGAGAGCTGGGAAGGTGAGGGGAAAGAGGGAGAAAGCAAGGTACTTTACGTGTCACATGTATTTGGTTTCAGTTAAATTCATTTTGGTACACTGTTCAACACAAGTATCACAAAACATAAGCACTGGGATACATCTTAAATAAGGATTTCACATACAGTACAAGTGTATGGAAGTTACTACACAGAGACAGTATACAGTCGCCAGATTTGGTGCCATTTTCTTGTCATGGTTGTTATAGGTAGAGAGTTCACAGAGTCATACAGCATGGAAACGGGCTCTTCAGCCCAACTTGTCCACACCAATCAACATGTCCCATCTACATTAGTCCCACCTGCCTGTGTTTGGCCCATATCCCTCTAAACTTGTCTTATCCGTGTAGCTGTCTAAATGTTTTTTAAACGTTGCAATAGCATGTGCCACAACTACCTCATCCGGCAGCTTGTTCCATACACCCACCACCCTTTGTGTAAACAAGTTACCCCTTAGGTTCCTATTAAATCTTTCCTCCCTCACCTTAAACTTTGGTTCTCAATTCCCCTACTCTGGGCAAGAGACTCTGTGCGTCTACCCGATCTATTCCTCTCATGATTTTGTGCACCTCTATAAGATCACCCCTCATCCTACTGCGCTCCAAGGATGAAGTCCTAGCCTGCTCAACCGCTCCCTGCAGCTCAGGCCATTAAGTCCTGGCAACATCCTCGTAAACCTGACCATGAAGACCCATTGTCCTGGCGGTGTTGCAGGGCCGGCTTGGCCAAGTGTATTCGTTGGTGTTCCCCACCATTGTTCCACTGCTATGTGCTGCCACAGGTCGCATTCCAATCCACGCTCCAAGCCTCTTGGGGCGGTCTCTTCAATGAAAGGAATGGTGATGATTAGTCGTTTTACACTGGAAGCCAATTGATTAGTGTTGTATCTATTGTAGAATAACTAATACAGTCAAGAGACTAAAGGTGCTGCTTTGTTTTGGTTCCAGGAGCATGTAGGCCTTGCAATGATACAGAAGTCCTAATGGCAGTCTGCACAAGTGATTTCGGTAAGTGACTTATGTTTACCAATGTTTAAGAAAGAACTGCGGATGCTGGAAAAATCGAAGGTAGACAGAAATGCTGGGGAAACTCAGCGGGTGAGACAGCATCTATGGAGCAAAGGAATAGGTGACATTTTGGGTCGAGAAGAAGGGTCTCGACCCGAAACGTCACCTATCCCTTCGCTCCATAGATGCTGCCTCACCCGCTGAGTTTCTCCAGCATTTTTGTCTACCTCTTATGTTTACCAATGTTTTGTATCCTTTTCAATCATTGCCACTCTCCAATTTCTATCTTTCTTCATGTCTAACTGGTTAAGCAATGTGCTCTTCTGTGGAGCTGGGAGTTCAAGATAGGGTGGCGTACAATATAGTAAAGACAATTCATTGATGTGTCCTTGCCCTGAATGATCTTGTGTTTCATCAGAACTGCCAGAATTTGGCTTCCTATCCTGTTTATGGGTCTTTTTATTGTCAAAGTAGAAATGGTAATGCAAAACTGTGGGATGAATAGACGCCGTACTGGAGTAACTCACAGGGTCAGGCAGCATCTCTGGAGAAAAAGGATAGGTGACATTTTGAGTCAGGATCCTTCGTTAGACTGGGATGGATGTTGATTAATTTCAATTATTATGGCATTCATTTATTTGTGATTTTGTAAATTAGCCCCAAAATGTAATGGGTTCTGGAAAAAATATCACCATATTTAGATTTCACATTTACAGTTCAGTCGGTCCATGAGATTTCAGGAAAATGGCTGCCTTTGAAGTTGAATCCTTTGACTGTGACAAGAATGAACATCCAAATTGACACTTGACAAATGATGATGAGGCACGGTGGCGCAGCAGTAGAGTTGCTGCCTCACAGCGCCGGAGACCTGGGTTCGATCCTGACAACGGGTGCTGTCTGTACCTAGTTTGTACGTTCTCCCTGTGACCTGTGGGCTTTCTCCGTCCGGGTGCTCCGGTTTCCTCCCACACTCCAAAGATGTGCAGGTTCGTAGATTAATTGGACCCTGTAAACTGCCCCTAGTGTGTAGGTTAGAACTAGTGTCTGGGTGATCGTTGGTCAGCTGTTTTCTGATGGGCCTGTTTTCACGCTGTATCTCTGAAAAGTCAAAAAGAAAAGTCTAAAGACCGGCAGCAAGTACAGTAAATAACGTGCACACAACACTGGCACATTAACAAAATTATGGGCTGGTTATGGATGAGTTAATGACAACTTGCATACAAACTTGGAACTAGTGTTAAAGATTAGTGGCTTAAACATCCAGCGTGAAGTGTAATTAGCAAGCTCGAACTTCTGCTGCTCTGTTTTAAGCACTCGTGGTCTGCTGAAAGCAAATGGCCGGTGAACAATTTATGCTTGCACGGTTGGCTAATGCAATGATTTGTAGGCCTTAAATGTACTCCGGGTCAAAGGGGTTGTGGCTGCTACCCCTCCCACACCACCCACTCCAACGAGCTTTTGTTCTGAAGTAGCTCTCGGTACATGTGCTGGTTTTCTGGAGTTATGAGCCCATTTGAAACTTCAAAGAAGAAAAGCAAAATCATATTACATCATCTCGACAGCGATTTAAATTGCTTTTTTTTGTTTTGAAAGGCTGCTTCAAAAATAGGAACCAAATCTTTACAGAATCATGTACTGAGAAAATAAAAAAATGACCAGTTTCTCCATGAGTTGCTGCTTTAAGCAATTTGATAAAGAAAACAGATTGAAAAGGCTCGTTGCCATGGTTTCGCCATTACTAGGTTAAGCCGTGATACTCAGGAGTTTGTGATTTGAAACCATAATTAATCCCGCAGATAACTTGCAAGAGAAAAGAGGCGACATTTAATGCAACTTAGTTGTAATATGTGCTACAAGGAAAATGCCACAGTGGGATAATATTTGGGTAGATTAATCAGGTCTCTTGGTCTTTTGCCAGATTGGACATTGATCACCATGGCAATACAGCAGCGAGCAGTTTAAAACTGATCAAAAGGTGCAAATCATCCATTATTAATCGTGAAGGCACTGCAGATCAAAATCTAGTAGTAGTTTATTGAAGTTGCCACATTTTTAATTAGTCGATGGACTATGATGTAGTATTAGCTGACGGCCATTTTGCCTCTCCCCGACTCTTAAGGTTAAACACTTTAAATATTAAGTCTAAAACTTAAAGTTCGGGATCTTTTTATGGATTTGTTGAAAGAATTGCAATGTCAATGGCTTGATGAAAAGCCAATGCTAGATCTGACATTTGATCATGGAATGAGAATGCTTCATACCTACTTTCTGTAAATATTTGTTCACATTACAATTAAGGTTGTACGCCAGAATTGCTAGGAATCTCTGTACCACTTCAAAACCCCAGAGAAAGAATGATTTTATATAAACCTCCTTGCCGGTCGTACTATAGTTTATTGAACGAAGAGCAGTCATTTGTTTAACTTTCAAAGCAGGGCATGCACACAACACTTCTATCTAGAATAAATATCCTGTTTAAATATGTTGGCAGTGCAATGGGATTGCCGTTAGAGTTCTGTAATCTAGTGCAAACCGTACAAAGTTTATTCAGTAAGGGAGGAATGAGCTCACAGCAAAATTGTCATTTCACTCCACATACACACACAAACGCTGAAAACACTCAAGAGTTCATTAGCCTTTCCTGCCATTTCTCATTGTTTGCATTGACCGTATGTTCTTAAAAGCAGCTTACATTAAAGTTGACATTTAATCGCCTGTATCGTTTAGTCACTTAAGTACTAAATTTCACTTTAGACTTTAGAGATGCAGCACGGGAACACGCCCTGCGCCCCCCCCCCCCCCCCCCCCCCCCCCCCCCGATCGCCCTAACTCATTTTTATTAACCAAAAATAATTTATTCAATTATTCGCAATAATGTGTACAAAACTAACTGATTCAAAACAAAACCCACTACCACAGTACAAGGAAAACAAATACTCTTAAATTACTATTTCCCCATCCTTATTAAGGATGTATTCCACCCCCCGCGGTGCGCAGCGGTCAAGGAAATCCCCCAGGGCGACCGTGGACAGCACGTAGTCCCTCTCTAGTACCACCCAGCACGGATGTGACCCCAGAAAAGGGGCAGGCAGCGGGCTCATGGACAATTTTCCAATGTTTTTTAAAACAAAGCCAATTAACCTACAAACCTCTTTGGGGTGTGGGAAGAAACCAGGGCACCCAGAGAAAACTGGGTGCTGTACAAACTCTATACAGAGAGCACCCATAGTCAGGATCGAACCCCTAGTCAGGGTCTCTGGCGCTGTAAGGCAGCAGCCCTACTGCTGCACCACTGTGTGGCCCCTGTTTGATAGTCCCAGATAAGACACTGAGACAGAAATGTTCGAATTGATTTTTTTTTTAATGGTCTAATTTGGTTCACTTTTTTTTAAAAATTGCAATGCTTCCTCCAAGCTGCACTGTGCTATGCTCCAGAGCCAGCCAGTGCATCTAGCTGCAAGCAACTTCAATATCCCCTTCCCATTCCCACTCCGACTTGTCTGCCCTCTGCCTCTTCAATTGTCAGAGGCTGCATGCAAACTGCACAAACATCTCCTCGTGTTCTGCTTGGGTAACCTACAAACTAATGGCATCAACATTTAATTCTCCAATGTCAGGTAAACCCTCACCTACTTCTTTCTCTCTCCTTCTGATCCATCCAGATTTCCAGATTCAGATATACATTGTGTGTGCAAGCAAAGAATCTCTCTGTGCCTAGTCACACGTGACAAAGTGTTCCCATACTATTCCTATTTTTAGTTTTGGAGATACGGTATGGAAACAGGCAAGCTATTCAGCAAACAAAAAGACCATACATGATTACAATCTAGCCGTCCACAGGGTACAGATCAGTATGAAGAGAATAATGTTTAGTGCAAGACAACGTCCATTAAAGGTAGTCTTCTGGGTGGGAAGGAACTGCAGATGCTGGTTTAAACCGAAGATAGACACAAAAAGCTGGAGTAACTCAGCGGGACAGGCGGCATCTCTGGAGAGAAGGAATGGGTGACGTTTCGGGTTGAGTCTGAAGAAGGGCCTCGACCCGAAACATCACCTACTCCTTTTCTCCAGAGATGCTGCCTGACCCGCTGAGTTACTCCAGCATTTAGTGTCTGTCTTCAACTCAAAATAAGATAGGCACAAAATGCTGGAGTAATTCAGCAGGACAGGCAGCATCTCTGGAGAGAATGAATGGGTGGCGTTTCTGGTCGAGACCCTTCTTCAGACTGATGAAACAGACAGATTGATGATTCAACTCAAAATAGACTGCACCACATTTACTAATCGATTCTCAATAAATTTCATCTACCCCACTGAACTTTGCACCAATTGAAGGTGTAGGACTTGCCTGTTCTGCTTTGATTATTTGCGAGCACGGTTTGTGAAATGCTAAGATGTTTCTCTCCCTCTGTTTCCGCAGTGGTGCGAGGCCACATTCGAAGCGTGCTCCACGACCGGGAGCGGCAGGAGTCGGTGGTGAACGTGGGCACCACCAAGATCTACAGGCAGAAGTACACCCTCTTCCACCCCGTGGGGAAGTACGGAAAATCGCTCGGGGAGGTGAGGACATTCTTGAGGTGTGGCGTGAAGCAAGGGGTCGGCAGCTTCATCTTCACGGGCCACGTCCACTTTGGGGAGGCCTGGCTCGGGTGCGCCCCTCGCTATAAGGACTTCAAGAGGATTTACGAGGCGGCCAAAGAAATGCACGAGAATCAGTGTGAGATTGAATCTGACTGAAGCGCGCGCTCCGCCGCAGTTCCTGGCAGAAAAAGGCGGTCGCGCGCACTCCACTGCACAGATACACGGTGCGTGAGGAATCGTGTTGTGAAGAAATCCTCAGAGAGATCTCAGCGGATAGACCCATCGTCCAGCGGGAACGACTGTGACTGTACTGCTAACGTTGGCGTGCAAAGCAACTGTGGACTCGTATGCATTGTCCAACGCAGCAATTGTTATCACGCAGCAAGTCCATGTGTGAGGGACACTTGGATAGGAAGGGGAGTGATTTATTGCCCCATGTAAACAATTACGAACATGCACTCAGTTTCACTTTGTGAAGAGCCCTTTTGGTTAAAGAATTAATATGTAAAATAGTTTTCATATCAGGACACCATCTTTTTGCAGGGCAATGGTGGACTCGTAAAATAAAATTAGTTTAAAAAACAAATGGTACAATTGTTTCAGCGTCCGAAGAGAACATTCCAAATGTAATGTATGGTGTACAGATCGCAACGTTCCATGTGGGTGTTTGGGATCTTTTTAACCAAAACTAAATGGTCTTCAATAGGGGTTATTGACCCAAGGAATCATTGACTGATACTTTATCGCACGGTCAATCCAAGTGAACATTCTGGGTCAACTCGGTCGAGACAAAATTGAAGACCAGATCGACGTTTCCTCATTTAATAAGAGAATGTTTACTTTGTATAGTTTCGTTATTTATGATTTTGATTTGGTGTAACTTTAGAAGGAGACCACGGTCAAAAGTCGGAGTGTCAGTTGTTGCTGGCTCGTGCAGTCCAAATACTGAACGTGTATTTGCGAGGATGTTGCCAGGACTCGAGGGTCTGAGCTATTGGGAGTGGTTGAGCAGGCTGGGACTCTGTTCCTTGGAGCGCAGGAGGATGAGGGGTGATCTTATAGAGGTGTACAAAACCATGAGAGGAATGGATCGGGTGGACGCACAGAGTCTCTTGCCCAGAGTAGGGGAGTCGGGAACCAGGACGTAGGTTTAAGGTGAGGGGAGAAAGTTTTAATAGGTATGTGAGGAGTTACATTTTCATACAAAGGGTGGTGGGTGTATGGAACGAACTTCCAGAGGAGGTCGTTGCGGCAGGTACTATCACAATGTTCAAGAAACATTTAGACAGGTACATGGTTGGACGGATATGGGCCAAACACTGGGAGATGGGACTAGTGTAGGTGGGACATGTTGGCCAGTGTGGACAAGTTGGGCCAAAAGGCCTGTTTCCATGTTGGAAGATGCTATGACTCTCTAAGCATAGATAACAGAAATCTGTAGCATTGACTTTCCAAGGTCTAGTTAAAGGTAGACTCTTGTACACAAGTTCCCTAATCCATGATCTCTGCTTACAATACCATAGCCTCCCCATTCAGCCTATTTAAGATAGTATCTTATGATCCCTTGCGCTGATCTAAGATGTCCATGCCTTTCCTCTGAATTAAATAATAATCTGCCACATCAAATAATACTGATGGGGCATTTAGTATGAAAGAATTGAACATGTTGGAGAACACACTTCCTTGCTGTGGGACGGCTATATATTTGGTATTTGGGGGAAAAAATGGATGAAAATAGGTTATAGCTGACAATCAGCCATAATTGTCAACATTCCTCCCACCCCCCCCCCCCCGCCCCCCATGCCCCGTTTGGGTGGCACGGTGGCGCAGCTGTAGAGTTGCTGCCTCACAGTGCCAAAGACCCGGGTTCGATCCTGATGACAGGTACTATCTGTACAGAGTTTGTATGTTCTCCCCGTGACCTGTGGGATTTCTCTGGTTTCCTCCCACACTCCAAAGACGTGCAGGTTTCTAGGCTAATTGGCTTGGTAAAACATTTAAATTGTCCCCCGTGTGTGCAGGATAGTGTTTGTGTGCGGGGATCGCTGGTCGGCACGGACTCGGTGGGCCGAAGGGCCTGTTTCCGTGCTGTATCTCTAAACTAAAACTAAAACTAAACTATGATAGATATAGAAAGCTGGAGGAACTCAGCGAGACGGGTAGCATCTCTGGACAGAAGGAATGGGTGATGTTTTGGCCTTGACCCATTCCTTCTCTCCAGAGATGCTGCCTGTCCTGCTAAGTTACTCCAGCTTTTTGTGTCTATCTTCAGTTTAAAACGCATCTGCAGTTCCTTCCTACACATTTCGTTTTAAACTAAATTATTGTCCATTATAAAGGGGGTTATCTGTGTTTCTTTGTCTTTTCCCTGGATTGCAGTAGGATGATGGGGGAGGCAATTCTGCTTATGTAAAATATTTACTCCAGTGCCGTTTTTCTCAGTGGCCTTGGTTATGTTTGTGTATCTTCAGCTCGTGTGAGTGTACATAGTGTAAATATTTGTCCAAAAAGAAAATCCTAAATTCAATGGATGGAAACATTGGGAACTTCTGAATCTATGTATAAATGTGGGCTGTGCTTTTGTTTGTTTTTTGTTTTTAAAAAAAAAAAGGCCTTTTTACTTTTCAAAAGTTTATTAAAATCTAAAGTTGATTTGCAATCCTGTCCTTGGAATTATTTGTTTTAACTCTAGGATGGGCCACGTGAGTCTTGAGCCCGTGGTTTTGATTCCACAAAGCAGGAGAAAAGATCACAGTAGCTCTGTAGAGTTGCTGCCTCGCAGCGCCAGAGACCCGGGTTCAATCCTGACCTCGGGTGCTGTCCGTGTGGAGTTTGCACGTTAAGATAAGATAAGATAAGATATACCTTTAATAATCCTTTACAGGAAATTACAGTGCCACGACAGCTTCAAGACAGACATAACACCACACATTTCCTCAAATAGCTTCCATACTTAACAAGTTAAAATACAAGTTAAAAATACAATTAAAATACAGTTATTTATGCGCATTATATAACCTTCTAGCAGCTGGTAAACAGGACTTCCTATGTCTCTCAGTTTTGCACATTGGTGCAATCAGTCTCTGACTGAAGCTGCTGCTCTTGATCACCTTCAGGGCATGGAGTGGGTGAATGGGGTTGGTCATTATTGAACCCAGTTTGTTCAGAGTTCTGGCCTCTGCCACCTGCTGGACCGTTCGTTGCTCAGCCCCGACCACTGAGCCGGCCTTCCTGATCAGTTTGTCCAGTCTGTTTTTGTCCGCTATGCGGGCGCCATCTCCCCAACAGGCCACAGCAAAAAACAGAGCACTGGCCACCACTGAATGGTAGACACTGCACAGTAGGGGTTGGCAGATGTTAAATGCCCTCAGCCTCCTTAAAAAATACAGTCGGCTTTGTCCCTTCCTGTACACCGCCTCCATATGACACTTCCAGTCCAGCTCACTGTCAAGCTGCACACCAAGGTACCTGTGGTTAGCGACCACCTCCACGTTCTCCCTGTCTCCGCATGGGCTTCCTCCGTGTGCTTCGGTTCCCTCCCAAATCCCAAATACGTGCAGGTTTGTAGCTTAATTGTCCCTAATGTGTACTGAGTGGATGAGAAAGTGGGAGAATACAGAATGGGTGACTGATGGTCGGCATGGACTTGGTGGGCCGAAGGGCCTGTTTCCATGCTGTATCTCTAAAGTGAAAATTAACACTCCAGTCAGATGTCATTTTCATATAAAGTAAGGTGGCTAAAATGGATAGCATGCAAGTGGATGTGATTTTGCTTTTGGAATATGCAAGAATTCAATCAAATAGCTATGGGGGAATTATATGTACAAAGGAAATGAGGATCTAGCTGTAAAATATGAAGTGATTGACGATCAGTCATCATATTGAATGGTGGAGTAGTGTTGAAGGCTTGGGATATACCACGCACGCACGCACGCACACACACACACACACACACACACATATTTCGGGACGTACAACAATGAAACACGGCATGGTGGAGCAGAGGCCTAATTACTGTCTCATGGCGCCAGAGACACGGGTTCGATCCTGACTACGAAAGCTGTCTGTACAGAGTTTGTACATTCTCCCGGTGACCATGTGGATTTTCAGCAGGAGAACTCCAAAGACGTACAGTTTTTTTTAGTTAATAGGCTTGGTAAAATTGTAAATTGTCCCCAGTGGGTAGAATAGTGCTGGTGTACGGGGTGATCGGTGGGCCGAAGGGCCTGTTTCTGCGCTGTATCACTAAACTAAACTAAAAGGACTGCCTAAGTACGGGACTTACCTACCCTGCTGTGTCCTGGCTGTTATCTTCGAACGGCATTTACCACAGTCAACACCACTCGACCCATATACTGACTTAATGGGCAGGAAGGAACTGCAGATGCTGGTTCAAACTGAAGATAGACACAAAAAGCTGGTGTAACTGGAATGGGTGACGTTTCGGGTTGAGACCCTTCTTCCAAAACGTCCCGAAACGCCACCCATTCCTTCTCTCCAGAGATGCTGCCTGTCCCACTGAGTTACTCCAGCATTTTGTGTCCATCCTCGGCTTAAACCCGCATCTGCGGTTCCTTTCTACAGACTCGGTCAGTAATATGTCATGGTTAAACAGAAGCTGCCAAAGTCCATTTAGCCTTTAGCCTTCTATTATTCAGTAACTCGTGGATATAATTCTTTGTCCCGGGGTAGGGGTGGGGGTGGGGGTGGGTTGCTGGCGGGGGAGTTGGGGGACAGTAAAAGTTCTAAAAGCTCTTTGAGAACTATTGGCCCAATTATGTGAAAATACTCCTCTCTGGCAAAGTGTCAGCTCTGCATCGTCCGAGGCTCCTACACATTATTCTGTGAAGTCTCCCTCGAACACAAGACTTCAAAGGCTCCAATGGACCTGGCACCAACGGCAGCGTTTTCTGAAACCTGTATTCTCATCCAGAGACAAATAGTGCTCACAGAAATCCTTCCTTAAATTCAAGATGGTTAACTCCTTAATGTCATTAACCAAGAGACAGTTCATCAGTGATAGGAGGAGAATTAGGCCATTCGGCCCATCAAGCCTGCTCAGCCATTCAATCATGGATGATCTATCTCCCCTCCAAACCCCAATCTTCTGCCTTCTCCCCGTAACCTCTGACACCTGTACTAATCAAGAATCTATCCATCTCCGCCTTAAATATATCCACTGACTTGGCCTCCACAGTCTTCTGTGGCAAAGAATTCCACAGATTCACCACCCTCTGACTAAAGAAATTCCTCCTCATCTCCTTCCTAAAGGAACGCCCTTTAATTCTGAGGCTATGACCTCTAGTCCTAGACTCTCCCAGACTCTCCCAGACTCTAGCGCTTGAAGAACAGGAATCTGCAATAGAATAGATCAGGAGCTGCAAAGTGGGATAAAACCTAAATATGTTTGAGGGTTGACTGGCTTCGGTAAAGATTGTAAATCGTCCCTAGTGTGTAGGATTGTGCTAATGTACGGGGTGATTTAAAACATGGGGACACACAAAGAGAGAGGGCATAGAGGGGAGAGAGAGAGGGCAGAGAGGAGCCATCGCACGTTATAACGCGGCGCCGACCCATTCTGACCGCTGCCGCCGAACAACCCGCCCCCCCCCCCCCCACAACATTGTACCCTTCTTCATGGCGCCCCTGCAGATGGCTCGGCTGACAATTCGAGGGACCTAGCCGGTAACAACACTAAGAGCAGCTCCAGGCCGCCGTGCTCCCCGACTCGAATCGACTCGACGCCTAACTGACACACGCTCCATCCTGCGCTGAGCTTACTGCGGGCCGGATCAAATCTCGTGGCGGGCCGGATGTGGCCCGTGGGCCATAGTTTGGAGACCCTTGATGTACGGGTACGTACGTTTGCATGATACGGTAATTACAGTTAGCACTGGCATAATTGGGAAGAGTGTAGCGCTGGCTTCCTTCCATGGTGGGGGCGAGCACTTTGGGGGGTAAAGGGGCCTAAATTACGTTTTGACATACAAGAAAACATGGGGTGGGGGGGGGATTGTCCCCCAACTCTCAAAACATGGGGGGGGGGGGACACGCCTCCGGGATTTCCACCCATGCCGGACATGAAGGGAAGGAAATCTGTACCAGGACAGTATTCTGCTCTCTCTGTCGTCCCTTCAGCCATCTGTGGTTTCCTTAAGCCATCTCTGCAGTGGGAACCATCTTTGTCTCTGGTGTTGTCGAGTCTGCATCTCCCCTCAAGCTGAAGAGGCAGCTTAAGCAGCACCGACATAATAATGGCCCCTCAGGCATCCTTCTTTATCTTGCCGCACAATTGATCTGGCTGAGAACTGCCTTCCCCACTTTGATCGTGCTGCCTCTTTTGTAGATGGCTTGCTGGGGGGGGAGGACAATTTCTCCTTTAACCATTCCCCCCTTTTTTGGGGGTCTAAATCATTGATCTGTTAGACGCCACGTCTTGTGAAGTGAATTTCTTTTAATTTCGCTGAACACCTCCGCTCAGTCCGCCTCGGCCTCCGCCATCTCGCGGTTGCCAAACACTTTAACTCCCCCTCCCATTCCCACTTGGACCTTACTCTCCTGGGCCTCCTCCACTGTCAGAGTGAAGCCACACACAAACTGGAGGAACAGCACCTCATATTTCGCTTGGGCAGCTCACACCCCAGCGGTATGAACATTGACTTCTCTAACTTCAAGTAACCCTTGCTTTCCCTCTCTCTCTCCGTCCCTCCCCCACCCTAGTTCTCTGACTAGTTTCACTGTCCTCCTGATAAATGTTACTGTTTGTACGCTTCGTTGTCACCTTCCCCTCAGCCGACAATGAGCCATTCTACATTTCCTTGAACATCGTCTGCTTTGATCTGTCGTTTTCACACCTTACCCTTCCACATATCTCTAGTCTCTCTCTCTCCCCTGACTCTCAGTCTGAAGAAGGATCTCGACCCAAAACGTCACCCGTTCCTTCTCCCCAAAGATGCTGCCTGAGTTACTCCAGCCCTTTGTGTCTATCGTGGCTTTCACTTCGATGGCAGTTTGTAACATTGCGCATCCTCATTCTTGTTCGCTGGCTGTTTGGATTCTGTTGCATTGATATTCAGCAGCCCGGTGGGTCCCTTTGGTAATTATAGTTTCTCATTTGCCCTCTTCTACTTTTTAAGGATTTAAACAAACGTACTTCTGAACATTGGCAGAGGATTGTGCGATTCGAAAGCCAAGCGACAGAAATTCAGCCAAGCACAATGGCCGCCATCCAGCCTCACATAAAGGCACCACTCATAGCGTTGCTAAGTCTCAGTCTTCTCTTGGGCAGCTCACACCCCAGCGGTATGAACACTGACTTCTCCAACTTCAAGTAACCCTTGCTTTCCCTCTCTCTCCATCCCCTCCCCCATCCTAGTTCTCTGACCAGTCTGACTGTCCTCCGGGTTAAATTTTATCTCTGTATACTTCGTTGTCACCCTCCCCGAGCTAACAATGATCTATTCTACATTTTCATTGAACTTCGTCCCTTTTGATGTTTCGTTTTCACACCTAACCCTTCCATGTCTCCGTGTCTCCCTCTTCCCACGACTCAGTCTGAAGAAGGGCCTCGACCAGAAACGTCACCCATTCCTTCTCCCCAGAGACGTTGCCTGTCCCGCTCAGTTACTCCAGCATTTTGTGTCCATCTTCAGTGTAAACCAACATCTGCAGTTCATTCCGATACACTTAGTCAGCTTCTCCCTGTTCAACACAGACTGATACACATACAGTAAAACTGGTCTCTGAAGCAGCTGCCCGATTGAAAAAGATATGATATTGTTCCTGAAAATGCAATCTAATCAGATGCTCAGCTTATTTTGCACCTCAACATTCTGAGTGCAAACATGCCTAATAGTTAGCATAGTTAACAATGGTTCATTTCCATCACAAATTACTATCCAGGGAATAATGTGATGACAGGGACATGAGGGGCAGCACGGTGGTGCAGCGGTAGAGTTGCTGCCTCCGAGCGCCAGGGACCCCGGTTCGATCTTGACCACGTGTGCTGTTTGTACGGAGTTTGTACATTCTCCCTGTGACCACGTGGGTTTTCTCCGGGTGCTCTGGTTTCCTCCAACATGCTGAGATATACAGGTTTGAAGGTGAGGCACAAAAAGCTGGAGTAACTCAGCGGGACAGGAGAGAAGGAATGGGTGACGTTTCTGGTCGAGACCCTTCTTCAGACCAAGGTTAATTGGCTTCGGTAAAGATTGTAAATCGTCCCTCGCGTGTAGGATTGTGGTTGCGTACGGGGTGATCGCTGGTCGACGCGGACTCGGTGGGCCGAAGCGCCTGTTTCCGCGCTGTATCTCTGTGTCCCTAAACCAAACTTTAACTGCTGCACCACCACCACCCTTTCTACATAGACAGAACTCCTGGATGGAAGGTATTTCAATTCAAAGCATAAGGCCATGGAGTTTCACAACATTTGTCCCACCGTGACCATGCCAACCAAACAGTCCGCGCCGACCAGCGATCACCCCGTACATTAGCACAATCCTACACACTAGGGACGATTTACAATCTTTATCGAAGCCAATTAACCCTCAAACCTATTTAGGTTTTATCCCACTTTGCAGCTCCTGATCTATTCTCTTGCAGATTCCTGTTCTTCAAGCGCCAGAGTCTGGGAGAGTCTGGGAGAGTCTAGGACTAGACGTCATAGCCTCAGAATTAAAGGCCGTTCTTTTAGGAAGGAGATGAGGAGGAATTTCTTTAGTCAGAGGGTGGTGAATCTGTGGAATTCTTTGCCACAGAAGGCTGTGGAGGCCAAGTCAGCGGATATATTTAAGGCAGAGATAGATAGATTCTTGATTAGTACGGGTGCCAGAGGTAATGGGGAGAAGGCAGGAGAATGGGGTTAGGAGGGAGAGATAGATCCGCCATGATTGAATGGTGGAGTAGACTTGATGGGCCGAATTCCTTATGACCTTAACATAAGTCCCATCTCTGGTATTCCTTTCCAGAGCGGACAAAGGCAAGTATTCCATCTATCTGTTCCATCCCCCTTTTTCCCAATCACATCTATCTTGTACACTCCGCATTACTTAGCTCTGTTCGTCTAGACTTCTCAGAATATTACTATTTATCATATACATTGTTATATGATAATTATTTTAACTAGAACCATTTTACTGCTTCTTCTTCTTTTCGTGTCCACCTTGTTACAAATGTTGACCTCGCTGTCATCGTCCGTCCTGAAAAGGACGCAAGGTTCCAGCGACAATCAGTGGGAGCCATCACTTGTCGCAATAGATGATGGTGGTAGCAGAATTAGCTCAGGATACTTCCAGTTTCCAGCCCCGCGATGTGGACGCTTCTGCTCTGGAGCCATTTTACTGCTGAGGCACAAGAAACTGCAGATGCTGGAATCTTGAGCAAAGTACAAAGTGCTGGAGGAACTCAGCAGGTCAGGCAGCATCTGTGGAGGGAATGAACTGGCGACGTTTCGGGTTGGGACTAGCGACATTTTGAGTCATGATTCATCTTCAGACATGATCATTCTGCCGTTGCTTGTGAAGCAATGTTCCTGTTGAGTAGAGATACTCTAAACTAGAGATACAGCATGCAAACAGGCCCTTCAGCCCATCGAATCCAAGCCAACCATGGATCACCCGTTCGTACTTAACACTCTATGTTATCCCACTTTCTCATCCAGTCCCAACACATTTGGCCCAATTAAGCTCCAAACCCACGTGTCTTTGGGATGTGGGAGGAAACTGAAGCACCCGGAGAAAACCCATGCAGCCACAGGGAGAACAAACAAACACAGACAGCACCTGAGGTCAGGATCGAACCCACATCTCTGGCGCTGCTCGAAGGTCCTTAAGTGATAGGAGCTGAATTGGGCCATTCTGCCCACCAAGTCTACTCCGCCATTCAATCATTGCTGATCTATCTTTTCCTCGCAACCCCATTCTTCTGCCTTCTCCCCAAAACCCCTGACACCCGTACTAATCAAGAATCTATCAATCTATACCTTAAAAATATCCAATGACTTGGCCACCGCCTTCTATGGCAATGAATTCCACAGATTCACCACCCTCTGACGAAAGAAATTCCTCCTCATTTCCTTCCGAAAGATACGCCCCTTCAGTCTGAGGCTATGGCCTCTGGTCTTAGACTCTCCCATTAGTGAAAACACTAATAGTTAGTGTTTTCACTAATGTTAGTGTTTTCACTAGTTTACTAATGTTATTTAAAATGTTGTATGAAATTTGCGTAAATGAACGGCCAGAACTATACTCAACCAAGCTCGCTTTCGTTGGTTTTGAAGACAATTATGTCGGCTAATGCACTGGAATATCTAGACAGACTCTGGAAAGTAACAAAATATCGTCATCTTGTATATCGTAAATCTAAAGTTATTGGACAAGTTTTATAATTGACCCAGGCCAAAATAAAATATTATACTGAAAATAACATTGTGTTCCAAAGTGCAGGAAAATGAAACTGAGACTTAAAAAGAATTTCAAAGCGTACTGACTTTTAATAGACTTCAACAGATCATAGCAACCTTCACAGTAGAATAATGACTTAGGTAATTAAGGGTAATTATTAGCAGTCAATTTGAACAGCTGGTGAAAACTTCTTCAAAACAAAAGTTTGAATGATCCACCCAATCACTTTGGATAATACATTTCAGGGAGATATTTGCTTCTCGAAATTATTTTGTAAATTCTTAAAACAAATTTAACTTAGCTTAGTTTAGTTTAAAGACACAGCATGGAAACATGCCCTTTGGCCCACCGAGTCTGTGCCGACCAGCGATCCCTGTTACACTAGCTCTATCCTACACACACTAGGGACAATTTGCAATTCCTTCCTACACAACTTACAAACCTGCACGTTATTCCGTTGTTCCGAAGATAATCCATTCTGCTTTAGGTATCAGTTTTATTTTAAATAATTTTGTAAAGATTTCAAAAATTTCAATCCACAATTTTTGAATTTTTGTACAGAAAACAAATGAGTGCGCTATAGTAGCTTCTTGAGATTGACATTTATCACAAATGGATGATACATTTGGGAAAATGTTATTAATTTTAGTTTAGGAATAATATAATCTATGTAAAATTTTAAATTGTATTAAAGTGTGTCTTACATTAATCGAACATTTATGCACGTTTAATAAATGTTCATTCCACCTTTCCTCTGAGATTTTAATAGCTAATTCTTGTTCCCAGTCTCTTCTAATACCTTCCGTAGATGGTATTTCTACATTTAAGATAATATTATACAAATATGATATTAAGTTTGCTGATTCAGCTTTTATCTGCATTGCCTCATCCAATACATCTGCTGGGGAATCCTGATCATTTCTAGCTGAAATCTGAGCAATGGTGAAATGAGGCTTCATTCAAGGTTTTCCAGTGTCATGTTTTCAGTAAAGGATGCATGTCCATAAGACAAATGAGCAGAATTAGGCCATTTGACCCATTGAGTTGGCACAGGGGGCGGCACGGTGGCGCAGCGGTAGAGCTGCTGCCCTACAGCACCAGAGACCAGGGTTCAACTTGTACGTTCTCCCTGTGACCTGCGTGGGTTTTCTCCGGGTGCACCGGTTTCCTCCCACACGCCAAAGGCACAAATTGGCTGAGGTAAAACAGTAAATTGTCCCTAGTGTGTTGGACAGAGCTAGCATACGGAGTGATCGCTGGTCGACCAGGACTTGGTGGGCTGAAGGGCCTGTTTCCGCTCTGAGTCTCTAAGGTCTAAAGAGTCTATTCCATAACAGATTTGCAAGTTAATTGGCTTGGTAGAAATGTATAAAATTGTCCCTAGTGTGTGTAGGATAGTGCTAATGTGCGGGGATCACTGGTCGGTGTGGACTCAGTTGGCTGAAGGGCCTGTTCTAAACCGAACTGAACTAAACTAAACTAAACTACCCATGGTTAAAATCAAATGGCTTAATTGCATTGAAACCCAAAAGCATCCAAAACAATAAACTTGGAACGGTCCAATTTTAACGTAGAGCACAAAATACTTTTGTGGATTTCTCTTTCCACATTCTTGAGCGATATTATTGGCACTGAACGACAAAATGAATAGCATCTTCTGTCTTCACAAATGCCTATTACGAGAAGTGTCATGTCTGGCAGCCTTCAAATCCGCTCCAGTAAACTGTGCCCCCTGTGTGGCCCACGGTGAGAGTTCTCTGCGTTGGTCAAAGTGGCATCACATCATGTACCTGCTTGCTTTGTGTGACCGTCCGATAACATGTGGGCAACTGTCTCCTTGACGCCTCCAAACTGGCAGCGCTCCGCTCCTCTTCCCAATGAAAGGCTGGACGAGACTCCAGTGAGAGCAGATTCTACTCATTCAAACCGGTCACGGTGGCGCAGCGGTAGAGTTGTTGCCTTACTAGCGAATGCAGCGCCGGGGAGCCGGGTTCGATCCCGACTACGGGTGCTTGTCTGTACGGAGTTTTACGTTCTCCCCATGAGCTGCGTGGGTTTTCTTCGGTTTCCTCCCACACTCCAAAGACGTACAGGCTTGTAGGTTAATTGACTTGGTGTATGTGTAAATTGTCCCTAGTGGGTGTAGGATGGTGTTAATGTGCGGGGATCGCTGGTCGGCACGGACCTGGTGGGCCGAAGGACCCGTCTCCTCTAAACCAAACTAAACTAAACCGAGCCAACGCAACCCTCCCTGGTAGCCAGTGCCGACTGCGTGGGCGAGCCGTGACAAGGGATGGGAAAGATGTTTCCGTCGCTGCGTTCCCTGTCTCGATGACCTGCTCCTATGTTTCATATTTAGTATGTGTAGGAAGGAAGTGCAGATGCTGGTTCAAACCGAAGATAGACACAAAAAGCTGGAGTAACTCAGCGGGACAGGCAGCATCTCTGGAGAGAAGGAATGGGTGACGTTTTGGGTCGCGACCCTTCCTCAGACTGGTCTTCTCTCCAGAGATGCTGCCTGTCCTGCTGAGTTACTCCAGATTTTTGTGTATATCTTCAATTCATATTTAGTGACGACTTGCATGAATGGCTGATCACCTTAAATCAGTTCCCATCTTCCTGCTTTCTCCCCATATCCCTTGACTCCGTTAGCCCAAAGAGCTACATCTAACTCTCTCTTGAAACTGGTGAATTGGGCTCCATCTGCCTTCTTTGGTAGAGAATTCCACAGATTCACAACTCTCTGGGTGAAAAATGTTCTCTTCATCTCAGTCCTAAATGGCCTATCCCTTATTCTTAAACTGTGAGCCCTGGTTCTGGACTCCCCCAACATCAGGAACATTTTTCCTGCATCTAGTCTGTCCAAACCCTTAAAAACGTTATATGTTTCTATAAGATCCCCTCTCATCCTTCTAAATTCCAGTGAATATAAGCCCAGTCGATCCATTCTTTCATCACATGTCAGTCCCGCCATCCCGGGAATTAACTGGTGAACCAACGCTGCACTCCCTCACTAGCAAGAATGTCTTTCCTCAAATTAGGAGGCCAAAATGGCACATAAAACTCCAGGTGTGGTCTCACCATGGCCATGTACAACTGCAGTAGGACCTCCTTGTTCCTAAACTCAAATCCTCTCACTATGAAGGCCAAATTGCCATTTGTTTTCTTCACTACCTGCTGTACCTGCATGCTTACCCAGGTCTCATTGCACCTCCCCTTCTCCTAATCCGACACCATTCAGATAATATGAATGTAGACAAAAAAGTGCTGGAATAACTCATCAGGACAGGCAGCATCTCTGAAGAGAAGGAACAGTGACGTTTCGGGTAGAGACCCTTCTTCAGACTGATGGTACGCTGTCTGAATTGCGTCCAAAGTGGACAATGTACACTCAAGAGTGTGCAGTTTCAGATAGTTCCATTCTGAAAGGGGTTTTCATACTTTAAAAGCACTCTCCGTGGCTGCAAGATAGCAATATCTTGAATAGATCTATTCCTTTCATGATCTTATACACCTCTACAAGGTCACTCCCCATCCTCCTGCGCTCCCACGAATAGAATCCTAGCCTGCTCAACCTCTCCCTTCAACTCAGGCCCTTGAGTGCTGGCAACACCTTTGTAAATCTTTTCTGCACCCTTTCCAACAGAGTGGTGAATCTGTAGTTCATTGGCTATATTTAAGAGGGAGTTAGATGTGGCTAAAGGGATCGGGGGGGTATGGAGAGAAGGCAGGTACAGGATACTGAGTTGGATGATCAGCCATGATCATATTGAATGGCGGTGCAGGCTCGAAGGGCCGAATGGCCTACTCCTGCACCTATTTTCCATGTTTCTATGTTTCTATCCAACATTCTGAAGAAGGGTGCAGCAGCATCTATGGGGCGAAGGAAATAGGTAACGTTTCGGGCCGAAACCCTTCTTCTGAAGAAGGGTTTCGGCCCGAAACGTTACCTATTTCCTTCGCCCCATAGATGCTGCTGCACCCGCTGAGTTTCTCCAGCATTTTTGTGTACCTTCGATTTTCCAGCATCTGCAGTTCCTTCTTTAACATTCTGAAGAAGGGTTTCGGCCCAAAACGTTGCCTGTTTCCTTCGCTCCATAGATGCTGCCGCACCCGCTGAGTTTCGCCAGCAATTTTGTCTACCAACATCCTAACAATACCTTTCCTACAACAGGGTGACCAAAACTGAACACAGTACTCAAAATGTGGCTTGTTTTGTTGGATATTTCTCCACATAATGCGTTATAGAGGCAGAGGACTATCACAGCATTGAATGATTTTGTGTCTCAAAAACCAGGATTTGAATTTTCCTATTCAAAAATTATTTCAATCTGCTGAGGATCTAAGAAATCTCCCCTCGTAACATTTTTTTGTGTGTGTTTAATTTAGAGATACAGGGCGGAAAGAGGGATTTTAGCCCAGCGAGTCATCCAGCGATCCCCGTACACTAGCGCTATCCTGCACACATTAGGGACAATTTACAATTTCACCCCAGCCAATTAACCTACAAACCTGTACGTCTTTGGATTGTGGGAGGAAACTGGAGAAGCCGGAGAAAACCCACGCGGGTCACGGGGAGAACGTGCAAACTCCATACAGACAGCGCCCGTTGTCAGGATCGAACCCGGGTCTCTGGCGCTGTAAGGCGCTACCATTGTGCCACCATGTCTTAATCATTGTTCCCTCCATGGTTTGATCGAATGTTGTGTGCAGCTGACTTATGGTTGTTTTTTTTTAAACATTTGCGCTTCAAAAAGGACAGAAATAGAATAATATAAATTCTCGCACCCACACATGGAGTCAATATGAATGAGAACATATGCCAGTGATTGTTCAACTTTGGCACTGAAATAATTCCCATTGAGGGATGATTAAAACACCAGCAAACCATATATGAATCCATTAATTAGATATAAAATTACCCATTATGGACCTTTTCTTTGAAAAGTATTTGGATTCCAGCCCGTTCTTACAGCAACTGATTGCAATGTATGGAGCAGTTCTTTGGTCACTGGGAGGAACTGGATGAGGAGGAGGCATTGTGATAAATGTGCCTGTATCAGAGAGCAGAGAGATCCTTCTGTATTTACCAGATGTGGACTTCAATAGTTCAATGGTCTCTTTATTGTCACATGTACCAGGTACAGTGAAATCCATCTTTTGCTTACAGCTCCATGCTGGGCGGCACGGTGGCGCAGCGGTAGAACTGCTGCCTTACAGCGCCCCGAGACCCGTGTTCGACCCTGACCACGGGTGCTAGTCTGTACGGAGTTCGCACGTTCTCTCCGTGACCTCCTGCGTGGGTTTTCTCCGATGCGGCTTCCTCCCACCCTCCAAAGGCGTACATGTTTGTAATTTAGTGTAGGAAGGAACTGCAGGTGCTGGTTTAAACCAGAGGTGGACACAAAATGCTGGCGTAACTCGGCTGGATGGGACAGGCAGCATCTGCGGAGAGAAAGAATGGGTGACGTTTCAGGTCCATATAGTCGCCATGTAAAGGGCGCCAACAATGTTACAAAGTATCCGCACCAGGTCTGCCATTGTTCCCCCCACCCCCCCTCAGGGCGGCCCCCCCACGCTGGGTCCCCATTGTTCTTCCCTTATGGAGGCTACCAAAGGTCCCCAATGAGTTCATCTTCATTGCAGGGGATAGAGTGCACTGCTGTTTACTTGGCTACCACTATTGTTCACTGGCTCTGCTTCCCAGTTAGAGACTTGGAGCAGAAGGAACTTTGCTCAGCAATTTCTTCCTGGCCAGACCCATAACCGAGGAACGTCTGGGCAGAGAAGTGGTCTTGAGGCGGCAACGGTCCAAGTGAGGAATTATCTTAAACTTACTAAGTGTCATTTTTAATATGTAAATGCAGCAGGGGGTATATTACTGTGACGGCTCTTCTTGCTTTTCCTTCAAGTCTCTAACCTTTTGATCCAAGTGCAGTTTCCAAACGCATGCTGCATCTCCGTGTGAAGACCCTTCCTGAATGGTGGACCTAAGGAATATGCTTACATGCAGGGGCGGAAATCCGGGGGGGGGGTCAAGTGGGACATTTCCCCCCCATATTTTGAGAGGTGAGGGGACAGGGAGCCCCCCCCCCCCCCCCATTTTTTGTAATCTGGATTTTAAAAACCGGTGAAATCTCCGCTTTCCGCGAGACAGTGGGGGTGGGACTGCTGATCGAGGGCGCTGATTGGACAAGAGAGACATTGGCCAGCAGGCAATGGGGGCGGGACATGATGATTCAGCGCGGTGATTCGAGGAGGGAGACGTGCCAAAACACTCTCGGCACTGACCTGTGCCTCATCCACAGCCAGGATCGAATCCGGCTCTCCAGGGCTGTCCCGTCCCAACCTGAGTGACCCCCCCCCCCAAACCCCCTCCCCCCCTCACGCCCGGGGGTGGCCAGAGACGTCAGGAGTCAGACGGTAGCTGTGCCCCCAGGTCCAAAGCCAGCGCAGACTAGCAGTGCTAAACCCAGCTCAACTCTGCCTGTCCCGCCAGGTTAACCTACAGCCCTGCCTGGACTTGTGGGAAATATGGCCCAGGTTTACAGCCAGCGCGGAGAAGCAGCGCTGGTGTCCCATCAGTCCAGGCCGGGCTGTAGGTTAACCCGGCGAGACAGGCAGAGTTGAGCTGAATTTAGCACTGGATTGAGCCTCCAAAGCCTCGTGTGTGTGTGTGTGTGTGTGAGTGCGCATGTGCGCACGGCCGCCAAGAAATTGTGTCCCCCCTGTCTCCTCCATATTTTGATAGCGATTTCCGTGCCTGCTTCCATGAGATCATTAAATGAGTGCTGAATGATTTAATGCACCAATTAAAGTGAAGTTTTAAGAAGAGAGCAAGTTTAGTAGTTATAGTTTAGTTTCAAGATTCAGCGTGGAAACCGGCCCTTCAACCCACCAAGTCCACGCTGACCAGCGATCCTCGTTCATTAGCACTACCCTACGTACTAGAGACATTTTTTACAATTTTACCGAAGCCAATTAACATACAAGCCTGTACACCTTTGGATTGTGCGAGGAAACGGGAACACCCGGAGAAAACAAGCACGGTCACGGGGAGGACGTACAAACTCCGTACAGGCAGTACCCATAGTCAGGATCAAACACGGGTCTCTGGCGCTGTAAAGCAGCAACTCTACCACTGCGCCACTGTAAGGCGAGAGGGGCAACGTTTAAAGGAGATGTATGGAGCAAGTTTTTTACACAGTGGGTGGAGAATGCCTGGAACACTTTGTCAGAGGTGGTGGCTGAGGCAGATACCATCGCGGCGTTGAAGAGAATTTTAGATAGGCACATAAACCCAGGTTTCCGGCGCGTAAGGCAGCAACTCTACCGCTGCACCACCTAACACAGCAGTATTTAGTATTATAACCAGAAACTCCAAAAGGAAACTCCAAAAAGAAACTCCACATGTTGGGGGAGTCCAGAACCAGGGGCCACACTTTAAGAATAAGGAGTAAGCCGTTTAGAACCGAGATGAGGAAACACTTTTTCACACAGAGAGTGGTGAGTCTGTGGAATTCTCTGCCTCAGAGGGTGGTGGAGGCCGGTACTCTGGATACTTTCAAGAGAGAGTTAGATAGGGTTCTTAAAGATAGCGGAGTCAGGGGATATGGGGAGAAGGCAGAAGCGGGGTACTGATTGGGGATGATCAGCCATGATCACATTGAATGGCGATGCTGGCTCGAAGGGCCGAATGGCCTACTCCTGCACCTATTGTCTATTGTCTATTGACAATGGGGGATGGCAGGTGGATGTGGATGCCTGTGGCGGTGGGCACGTTGATGCTGGGGGGAGATAGGGGAACACAGCATCAGAGCAGCTGTTGGCAAGACAGTTCCTCCAGCTGTCCACGGAAATAGTAAATCAGTGGGAAATATCACAAACCACAGTTCCTCAAGGACTCATGCAGAAAATGCATTCTGCAAATAGTCATAATGAATCACAAATATTTTGCCTTATATAGAAAATGAATCACAAATATTTTGCCTTATATAGAAAAAAATCCTAGAGTTTTAAATTTTAGAGATACAGCATGGAAACAGACCCTTTGGCCCATCGAGGCCAGGCCATCCATCGATCACACGTTCAGACTAGTTCTATGTTATCCCACTTTTGCATCCACTTAGGGGCCATTTTACGATGGCCAATTAACCTACAAACCCGCACGTCCTCTGGCATGTGGGGGGAAACCAGAGGAAACTCACGGAGTCACAGGGAGGACATGCAAACTCGATACAGACAGCAGCCGAGGTCAGGATCGAACCTGCGTCACTGGCGCTGTGAGGCAGCAGCCCTTAGTAGCGATATCTACATGAAAGAAATAGAACATTAGCTCTCCTTTGACACCATGCTGATATTAGTTTAGTTTAATGTAGTTTAGGGATACAGCGTGGAGACGGCGCTTGCGGCCACCGATTCCGCGCCGACCAGCGATCCCCGCGCACCAACACTACTCCACACACACTAGGGACAATTTACAATTTTACCGAATGCGATTAACCTACAATCCTGTACGTCTTTGGAGTGTGGGAATAAACCGGAGATCCTGGAGAAAACCCACGCAGGTCATGGGGAGAACGTACAAACTCCACACAGACAGCGCCCCCAGTCAGGATTGAACCCAGGTCTCTGGCGCTGTAAGGCAGCAACTCTACCGCTGCGCCACCGTGCCGCCCATAGATTAATTATTCAAATATTAAATATTATAATGAAGTAACTTGCCTTCGGCAGGTTGGATGCTGGTTCTGCTTTTTTTAAATATGTACTGTAGGAAGGAACTGCAGATGCTGGTTTACACCGAAGATAGACACAAAATGCTGGAGTAACTCAACGGAACAGGCAGCTTCTCTGGATCGAAGAAATGGGTGACGTTTCGGGTCAAGACCCTTCTTCAGACTGAGTCGATCCAGAGATTATACCCCAGCATTTTGTGTCTATCTTCTGATTTTTTTTAAACATTTGTTTACCTTTATCTTCTGTTAAAAGCATATCCCACTTATTTTCAAGAATTAAAGCTCGGTTCCACACATGTTAATGTGTGTAAAATGCAACATTTCATGGCTGCTGGTGATATATTTATAAACACAGTATAAATGAAATTGAATAACATTGCATGCAATATTTATTTTGAATTGGCAACAAATTAGATGGACAAAAGGACACAAAGTGCTGGAGTAATTCAATGGGTCAGGCAGCATCTCTGGAGAACATGGATACTAGGTGACGTTTAGGGTCGGGACTCTCCTTCATCTTGTTTCCATAATTTAATGAACATTCTGGGGATGTCACAGAGGAGTTGCTGCCTCACAGCGCCAGGGACCCGGGTTCGATCCTTACTACCGATGCTGTCTGTACGGAGTTTGTATGTTCTCCCTGCGACCATGTGGGTTTTCTCCAGGTGCTCTGGTTTTCTCCTACACTCCAAAGACGTGCAGGTTTGTTGGTTAATTGGCTTCTGTAAATTGTCCCTAGCGTGTAGGATAGAACTAGCATACGGGAGATCGCTGGTTGGCGAGGACTCGATGGGCCGAAGGGCCTGTTTCCACGCTGCATCTCTAAACCTAAAAACTATATGCCTGTAATATCTCAAGTGGCTGAAATATTGCAATGTAATTTCCACTGGCTAAACATGCATTGCTATAGAAATGTCGTTTCACAGGGGCATCGGTTAAAAAAGTGACGCAAATGATTTGCACAATAATTACCACAATAAGCCTGAAGGTGGGTCTCGACCCGAAACCAGCATCTGCAGTTCCTTCTTACACATCTCCTGGCTTTGTAATGCTTAGTTTCGTTCAGAGATACAGCATGGAAATGGGCACTTCGGCCCACCAAGTCCACTCCGACCATCGATCACCCATTCACACTAGTCCTGTGCTATCCCACTTTTACACAAGCTCCCTGCACATCAGGGATAATTTTACAAGAGGCCAATTAACCAACAGACCTGTGCATCTTTGGGATGTGGGAAGAAACCAGGGCACCCAAAGGAAACCTATGTGGTCACAGGGAGAATGTGCAAACTCCACACAGACAGCAACCGAGGTCAGGTTTGAACCTGGGTCTCTGGTGCTGTCAGGCAACAACTCGATCAGCTGCTGCACAACTGCACTACCTAGTTCTCTGTAATTTGAGAAAAGATTCAAAATGTAATTAAATTAATTCTGAAGGCAATTTATTGTTAGATTTCATTGTTGCATCTGATTCCTTGTGCTACAGTGTACAAAAAGCTGGAGTAACTCAGCGGGACAGGCAGCATCGCTGGAGAGAAGGGATGGGTGACTTTTCGGGTCGAGACCCTTCTTCAGACTGACTTTTGTTCAGATCCCCAGCGGAGTTTTGTTCAGATGCCCATGCCAGCGGGAAGACCCAAGCTGCACATTATAAACACTCGCTCTCAAGTGTAAAAATGTTTCTGCTGAGATACCCAAATAGTTCCCACATTTCTTTTACTAACGCAAATAGTTTGGCAACAACTCAAATGTCCAAGACGGATTCTAAAAAGTTATCTTCCATAGTCCCCAATCTGGAAAAACTATTAAAAAATAACATTTTCAGCAATATAAATATTATTGTGCATAATGACCTCTATTATATATTTATGACTACTGCCATTTCCTAAATTGTGTAGGAAAGAACTGCAGATGCTGGTTTAAATCAATGGTAGACACAAAATGCTGGAGTAACTCAGCAGGACAGTGAGCATCTCTGGAGCGAAGGAATGAGTGACGTTTCGGGTCGAGACCCTTCTTCAGACACTTCCTAAATTTCCTAAATTATGTTATTTAATGAGGATACAACAATAGATTGTAATGTGTGTTTTTTTTAACATGAAATTGTTTTGATAAATCTTTCCAGATGAACATTTCATAGAGACATAGAGAGTCCTAGAGTTGTACAGCATAGACACAGGTCTCTCAGCCCACGGAGACTGATAACCTTCAAGCACCTATGTACAGTCATCTTTACTTTAGATTTTACATTAGACTTTAGACTTTAGTCTTTAGAGATACAGCGTGGAAACAGGTCCTTTGGCCGACCGAGTCTGCGCCGACCAGCGATCCCTGTACGCTAACACTATCCTACACAACGGTGGCACGGTGGCGCAGTGGTAGAGTTGCTGCCTTACAGCAAATGCAGCGCCAGAGACCCGGGTTCGATCCCGACTATGGGTGCTTGTCTGTACGGAGTTTGTACGTTCTCCCCGTGACCTGCGTGGGTTTTCTCCGAGATCTTCGATTTCCTCCAACACGCCAAAGATGTACAGATTTGTAGGTTAATTGGCTTGGTAAATATAAAAACAAAAATTGACCCTAGGGTGTTGTGTGTGTAGGATAGTGCTAATGTGCGGGGTTCGTTGGTCGGCGCGGACCCGGTGGGCCGAAGGGCCTGTTTCCGCGCTGTATCTCTAAAACTAAAACTAAAAACTAAAAATACAAGGAACAATTTACAATTTTACCAAAGCCAATTAACGTACAAACCTGCACGTCTTTAGAATGTGGGAAGAAACCGGAGCACCCAGAGAAAACCCACATGGTCACAGGGAGAAGGTATAAACTCTGCTCAGACGACACCCGTAATCAGGGTCTCTGGTGCTGTAAGGCAGCAAGTCCACCGCTGTGCCACGGTGCCGCCCATAGGGCTGAAATACTCTGTTCAAAATCGTACTGTACACCATCTCTTCTTTGGAATGGCTGTCGGACTGAATTCCACAAATGCCTTGCAATTAGCCAATGGGACAGGGAAACTATCTCAATTAGATAATTGGAAGGAATTTTCAGACAACTGGTTCTCTGATTGTGTCAGTTGAAGGCTTACATTTTCTCCTTTAATATCTTCCTTCAGTGTGGGGTGGAGAACTCTCACAGGATGATTCAAAGAGTGATGTCTCACCTGGATGACGTGTTTAGACACAGAGGTCACAGCCTCAAAGTAAGGACCCAGCCATTCAGGAAAGACATTTTGAGAAACGCCTCATCCAGAGCAGAATGAATCCTATGACTTATGAGGTCAATTGGTTTCGGTAAAAATAGTAAATTGTCCCTAGTGTTAATGGACGGGGGGGTGATCGCTGGTCAGCGCGGACTTTGTGGGCCAATGGGCCTGTTTCCGCCCAGTTTGTGTAATAGGGTAAGGCTACCAAGGCTGCCTGCTATCGTTTTGATGGATTCCGAGGGGCCAAGTAGGATGACCTCAGACTTACTCTCGTTTAGTTGGAGGAAGTTCTGGGCCATCCAACACTTTATATCCTCGAGGCAGTGCGTAAGGCTGAGTAGATTTGATTGTTTGTTGGGTTTGAGGGGTAGATAGAGTTGTGTATCGACTGTATAGCAGTGGAAGGAAATGCCGTGCCTTTGGATGACTTGGCCTAAGGGTAGCATGTACAGGGAGAAAAGAATGGGGTCTAGGATGGAGCCCTGTGGAACCCGCAGCAAAGGCTAGCTGGGGAGGAGAAAGAGTTACCTATGTTTGTAGAGAAACTCCTATCTTTGAGACAGGAGACGAACCAGCTCAGGGCAGTGCCATCAATACCAACCCCGTACCGGAGGTTGCAAAGAAGGATGTAGAGGCTCAGTTGCTGAATATATTCAAGAAAAATCAATAGGCTTTTAGGTATTAAGAAATCAATGTGTTAGTAGAGGAAGTAGAGGAACTGGAACAAGGAACTGCAGATAATGGCTTACAAAAAAAGACACAAAGTGCTGGAGTACTGCTGGGTCAGGCAGCATCTTTGAGGAACAACACTGGCTGAGGATCCTGCAGAGGACTCTACAGCGAACTCAGAACCCACAATGGAAGCAAAACATTGTAGTCCAAAAAAACATTGCAACTCTGTCAGTGCCCTTTATGTGTCAACTCTTTGCATACCTTGGGTATGCGAAAGAAAGAAAATCACTGTGACTCGTCACATGTGGCAAAAAAGTATTCATTCATTCATTCATTCATTCATTCATTCATTCCTTCATTCATTCATTCATTCGTTCATTCATTCAAACATTGTTTCTACACTGTTGCAAAAGGCACTATATAAATGCAGTCTTCTTCCTATCATTAAATTAATTCTATTAGTGGGGAAAAAAGTGATGATCTGATACATTCCACGTTTTTTTCCAGCAGACACTGGAGAACAGCATTTAATACCTTTTGCAACATTGAATTATATTGGGAACAGTTTAAAGCTGCTTTATGGCACCAAAAACAGAACTAGGTATAGAAATGAAACAACATGGGGCAGCACGGTGGCGCAGCGGAGGAGTTGCTGCCTCACAGCGCCAGTGACCCGGGTTCAATCCTGACTACAGGAGCTGTCTGTACGGAGTTTGCGCATTCTCCCGTGGCCTGCGTGGGTTTTCTCCGGGTGTTCCGGTAGGTTTCTTCCCACACTCCAAGGACGTACAGGTTTGTAGGTTAATTGGCTTTTGTAAAATTGTAAATTGGTCCTAGTATGCGTAGGATAGTGTTAGCGTGTGGGGGGGATCGCTGGTTGGCGCGAACGCGGTGGGCCGAAGGGCATGTTTCCACGCTGTATCTCTAAGTTAAGCTAAATAGAATTACTGCTCGATTTAGCTGCAAAATTGCTGCTCGAAAGTGAAGTCGGACAAATCTTAAAACAACCAGCTGGAATTTAAACTTGAATATCAGCTATTTCAATGTTTCTGATCCAATAAACACAGCTAAGCCTTGTAATGTCAGAAGTCTCCACCTCACACGGTGAAGTCCTCATGTTCTCAAATGTCGAAGTGCATGAGACCTCTATTTCCCTGTAACGTGCGAGTTGAGTGTATTGTGTCAGAAACCTTGAATCGCATGCCAAATTCGGGAGACTGGTGAGGGAGAGGAGAGATCTCCTCACAGAGTGGTAACTGATTCATTGTTATTCCATTTATGGATCTGACACAAAAAATGAAATGAGATCATCGGATCGGGACCCGGGCTCCTATCAACTTCCACAGCGAGTGCTTTTAACAGCGATGCAAGAATGTTGACTCTTCACCCAGTCAGACTGTTCACAAACCCGGTCGACTATGTTGTTATAATTTCATTTTTTTGTTTCAGACAGTAACCTCCCTCACATCGGAATATCTGGTTCAGAGAGCTTATATTTCTCAAGTTTAAAAAGAAAATCTTGCTCCACTTTGTGTTCCTTAAAATTCACCATCCCCGCTTGCTCGGCTGAAACAGTATCCCAGTGAGAACAAAGTATCCGCTCCTGAATTGATTTCCCGTGATGAATGAAAAAAATGGCGTTGGGCTGGTCCATCAGGAAAATGCCCTGCCAAAGTGGCACCATGCCATCCCGACCAGAAGGCCTCTATGTTCAATCCTGAGCTGGTGCCGAGTTATCTGATCTCAGCTGTCTTGCTGCATGGAGTGCGACTCAAACCTTAAGCTGGGTGTGGGAGTGGAAGGAGAGCGGTTTCAGTTTAGTTTCTTGTCACGTGCACCGAGGTACAGCGAAAAGCTTTTGTCGTGTGCCATCCGGTCAGCGGAAAGACAACACATGATTACAATCGAGCCATTTACAGTGCACAGATACACGATAAGGGAATGGCCTTTAGTGCAAAGTCCGGGTGCTCCGGTTTCCTCCAAAGACATACAGGTTTGTACGTTAATTTGGCCTCGGTTAAAAACTGTAAATTATCCCTAGTGTGTGTAGGATAGTGCTGTGTGTATGGGGATCGCTGGTCGGTGCGGACTCGGTGGGCCGAAGGGGCCTATATCCGCGCAGTATATCTAAACTAAACTAAACTAAATTAAAGGAGAGATGAGTGTGGTAAAGAGAGAGTGGATAGAAGTAAATAACAGATGGCCATGGAAGATGCGACTGTCTACTATTATCAATCCTCCTTTTCTGAAGCATTTCAGTCAATTGAATCTAGATTATCCTGCTTCCATTTAGCAATTTGGCAATAATGCTTTCCTGGGTTGTCACTGTGTATTACTGATTGTTGGAGATTAAACTGAGCTCACTATAGTAATGTGTCCCTATCAACATCAATATCAACATTCGGTAGAATCCATGACCATTGTAAGCAAACTGTAGCACGCTGGTATAATGAACTAAAATAACATTCATTCTACCTTCATGGTCTCAATGACGGAATAGTTTTGTATACAACTAAACTGTGTTGTCACGGTGGCGCAGCGGTAAAATTGCTGCTCATCGCGCCAGAGACTCTGGATCGATCTTGACTGCAGGAGCTATCAGTTCAAAGTGTGTACCCAGTGTCTGTCTGTCTGTCTGTCTGTCTGTCTGTCTGTCTGTCTGTCTGTCTGTCTGTCTGTCTGTCTGTCTGTCTGTCTGTCTGTGTGACTGTCTGTCTGTCTGTCTGTCTGTCTGTCTGTCTGTCTGTCTGTCTGTCTGTCTGTCTGTCTGTCTGTCTGTCTGTCCTTTTTGTCTTTTATTTTTTATTTTTAGTGTGTTTTAAAAGTTTGTGTTAATGTTCCCCGGTTTGTTTTATGTGGGGGGGGGGGGGGGTGGTCGGGGGAAACTTTTACTCAATCACTTACGTTGCCGGAGATGCGATTGTTTTCCGGGACGTATCTCCGGTCGCTCTGCGGCCTAACATCGTGGAGCTGGAGACCTTGCTCGGGATGGATATTGAGCCCCACCGCGGGACGTGGACTTATCATTGGAGCCGATTCCTTGCCTGGGATTGACGCTACAACCGCGGCCTGCGGACTTTAACATCAAAGGCTCCAGTCTCGGGAGAGTCTGTGTCGGGAAGCTCCAGAAGCTGCACGATGTCAACTAGCCCCGACCCGGGGTAGATCGCCCGGCGCGGGGGAGCTGAGATTCCCCCCCCGATGCAGGAGCTTGATCGACCCGACGAGGAGGCCCGCCGCCGGCTACGGGAGTAAGATCGTCCCGTCAACGGAAGGTTAAGGGCCTGTCCCACTTACGTGTCCTTGGCACGCAAATTACGCAACCTTGTGGTCGCGTTGAGCCGCGATGGTCCCGCGAAGGTCGGGCGCGATTACATGCGTACGCACAGCCGTCTGGAGCGCGTGACGTCATTTGAAGATGGACACAAAGCTGGAGTAACTCAGCGGGACCGGCAGCATCTCTGGAGAGAAGCAATCGGTGACGTTTCGTGTCGAGACTCTTCTTCAGTCTGAAAAGAAGGGTCTTGACCCGAAACGTCACCCATTGCTTCTCTCCAGAGATGCTGCCGGTCCCGCTGAGTTACTCCTGCATTTTGTGTCTATCTTCAATTTTCTTGGCCCCGCTCTGGGAGTAGAAGTGGGGGCGGATCCGGACCGCAACGGCCGTGAGCCCCAGGCCGAGTTCGGCGATCGTTTGCCTGCTTCTGCTGCTGTTGAAGGTGAGACGTTGCATCGCGCCAGGGTCTTGGCCCTGTCCCACTTTGGCCGTCAGTTCCGCGACAGGCTGTTGGCGCGCGAAGATTTCGTTCACTACAAAAATTTCAGAGCCCCGCGCGATGTCGCGCACAACTACATACCCCTCCGCGCTTCTAAGTGGGACCGGCCCCGCGCGGCCATACGATGCCCGTGCGCCTCCACGTGACCACGAGGTCGCGTAATTTGCGTGCCAAGGACACGTAGGTGGGACAGGCCCTTTAGAGGCCCCCGACCGCTGGAGAACAAAGAAGGGAGAGATTGAACTTTTTTTTGCCTTCCATCACAGTGAGAAATGTGGAGGAGTCACTGTGGTGGATGTTCATGTTAAAATGTATTTTGTGTGTTCTGTTGCTTTTTATTAGTATGACTGTATGGCAAATCTAATTCCTCGTATGTTGCAAAACATACTTGGCTAATAAAGTATGATTATGATTATGGTTATTATACTCCGGTTTCCTCCCACACTACAAAGACATGCAGGGTTGTAAGTTAATTGCCTTCGGTAAAATTGTAAATTGTCCCTAGTGTGTGTAGGTTATTAATTGCCTTCTATAAATTGCCATAGGACTAGTGTGCGGGGTGATCGCTGGTCGGCACGGACTCGGTGGGCCGAAGGGCCTGTTTCCACGCTGTATCTCTAAACCAAGTCATCCCTTCCCGATCCACTGCATCCTCTGGAAAGCTCGTCGGCTGAAGACAGCCTGGCTTTCCTCCGAACAGATGTTTCTAACATGCTCCATTAATTGAAAGAAATTCTAAAGATAGATTCCTCTTTTGCCCAGTGAAAGTTAATTATTTTGAAGTACAGTGACTGACTGGGGGTCGGGAGTGTGGGGGGAGGGGGAGGGGGGGGGACGAGTGACTGTATTGACTCAGTTGCTGGAGGATGTTAAATAGTACGCTGTCTCTCCCAACACAAACGGGCCTCAGTACCTGCTGGTGCTTTCCCCTGGTCCATAAAACAAACCCTGTGTGCAGCCTTATGGAAGATTTACAGTCCTGAAGTATTTCCCACGATATGATAGAAAGGGCGAGCTGCCAAGTAATGGTGCGTTTTTGTTTTCCACTGCCGCAGATGTCTCATTTGATAAATTTATTAGAAACTGTACGGAGCTTTATCTGTAGCCCCCTTTATCATACCTCTTAACTTGTTGATTTAACAGAACAGTGATTTGTTTTGTGTAGCCAACAGTGCAGAAGTGCATTTTCCAGGCGTATTGGGTTACAGCCCTCGAGAAGGAGCGCTGAAACTTATTCCTCGGAATGACGCGGCGATGTAACTTCTGTCAAAAGTTCTACAAACATTTGTCATAGATGGCAGATTTCACGTCCGATTCCGCCTGGCTGCATTCTTGTGATTAGACCATAAACCTCACATTTTCGAAAGCCAAACATTGTGGCGTTTAATTTTCACCCCTAGTTTCCGAAGGTCGCGTTTAATGTTGTGGCTGCTCGTTCTCCCTGTGACCGCGTGGGATTTCTCCGGGTGCTCCGGCCTCCGCCCACATTCCGAAGAGGTGCCGGTTCCCCGGTTGATTGGCCTCTGTAAAATTGCCCCCCCCCCCCACCCGCGCGTACTGTACGGGCGATCGTTGTCCTGCGTGGACACGGTGGGCTGAAGGGCCTGTTTCCACGAAAGGGGAGGCAGAGTGGCGCAGCGGTAGAGTTGCTGCCTAAAAAGCGCCAGGGACCCGGGTTCGATCCTGACCTCGGGTGCTGTCTGTACGGAGTTTGTACGTTCTTCCTGGGACCTGCGTGGATTCAGTCCATGAGATGTCAGGAAAATGGCTTCCTTTGAAGTTGAATACTTTCACTGTGACCAGAATGAACATCCAAATTGACACTTGACAAATGATGATGAGGCACGGTGGCGCAGCGGTTGAGTTGCTGCCTCACAGCGCCGGAGACCTGGGTTCGATCCTGACAATGGGTGCTGTCTGTACGGAGTTCGCATGGTTCTCCCTGCAACCTGTGGGTTTTCTCCGGGTGCTCCGGTTTCCTCCCACATTCCAAAGATGTGCAGGTTTGTAGGTTAATTAGCTTCAGTAAAATTGACCCCAGTGCGGAGGATAGAACTAGTGTACGGGTGATCATCAGTTCACGTGGACTCAGGGGCTGAGGGGCCTGTTTTGACATTGTATCTCTAAACTAAACTAAACTAAATCAGTTTGTGTCCTAGTAATTTTAGTTTAGTTTAGTCATTTAGTTTAGTTTAGTTTATTGTCACGTATACGAGTATGCAGTTTACAGATGTGTACGGCAAGTTTTTTATACAGAGGGCGGTAAATGCCTGAAACAAGCTGCTAGATTTGATGGTGGAAGCAGATACAGTAATGACGCTTAAGAGGCTTGTGGTAGGCATATGGATACGTGTAGGCGGATGAGATTAGTTTATCTTGGCATTATGTTCTGCACATCATCGTGGGCTGAAGGCCCTGTTCCTGCGTTGTACTCTTCCTGTTCTATGTTCTAAATAGATGTTGTACGCAGGAACTGCTAATTCAGGCATTTACTGCAAATTAATATAGACAATAGACAATAGGTGCAGGAGTAGGCCATTCGGCCCTTCGAGCCAGCACCGCCATTCAATGTGATCATGGCTGATCATCCACAATCAGTACCCCATTCCTGCCTTCTCCCCATATCCCCTGACTCCACTATCTTTAAGAGCCCTATCTAGCTCTCTCTTGAAAGTATCCAGAGAACCGGCCTCAACCGCCCTCTGAGGCGGAGAATTCCACAGACTCATCACTCCCTGTGAGAAAAAGTGTTTCCTCGTCACCGTATATATTTAGAGTTTAGAGATATAGCACGGAAACAGGCCCTTCGGCCCGCCGGGTCCGCGCCGGGCCAGCGATCACCAACTAACTCTATCCGCCACACCAGGGACAATTTAACCGAAGCCAATTAATCTACAAACCTGCATGTCTTTGGAGTGTGGGAGGAAACCGGAGCACCCTGAGAAAACCCACGCAGGTCACACAGGGATAAGGTACAAACTCCATGCAGATCGGACCCGGGTTCCTGGCGCTGTAAGGCAGCAACTCTACCGCTGCGTCACCGTGCCCCCTCAAAGCTGCAATGATTCTGCTCACATTGTATAAAATGACTAAAGAGCAACAAAAAAAATCAAAATCAGACAGAACTTGTAAAAACAGTAGCTGGTTGGAGCCTGATAGCAGCTAACATCCAGTTAGGATTGATTAGTGTAGGAAGGAACTGCAGATGCTGGTTTAAACCGAATATAAACACAAAATGCTGGAGTACCTCAGCAGGACAGGCAACATCTCTGGAGGGAAGGAATGGGTGACGTTTCTGGTCGAGACCCTTCTTCAGATTGATCAGACCCATTACACGCTCTCCCAGAAGAAACCGAAATTATTCCCTCTCTCAGTGCTAATCTTCGCCCACTTGATTCCCTGCTAAAGATACCGAACACACACTCTTCATTGGAAGCACGATCAACTCCTCAGTGCATTCTCTTCTTTTATATGGTCCCAGTGCTGCTCTCAATGCGCTCGTGTGAAAGTTGTATAAATTGCTACAGCTATTAGAATGCATGAGAAAAAATATCCAAACTCACTCAAGGTGGGGGGTGGGGAGTGAGGAGGTGGATAGGCAGTGTTGGTCTCTACTTTGGGTCGATTCTTCACTGATTATCTAAATGCGATGAACGTATATGTTGTTCCAACTCTTTTGTTTGACGTTTTGAGGAATGGAAAAATAAGATGCACGTCAGACAAGATCTCAAGATAATTCCAGGTGACCTTGCATCGTTCATCCAGATAGATGCTGACTTCATTTCAATGGTTCAATGGTTCTATCTCACAGGTTACGTAAATATAGTGGACAGCTACAAAAGAATAATAAGGGCTAGATTGTAAACGGTGCAAGGAGGGATTTGGTCAGTGGTACAAAGCGTCAGTGACGATAACAAGGGCATCTTTTGGGATGACACACCTGTGAAAGAATTGACTGATATTGAAAGGAGTTTGGAGCAGGCTAATCTGAACCATCACAGGGATCCATGTTTAATTTAGTTCAGAAATACAGCATGGAAACAGGCCCTTTGACCCACCAAGTGCACTCCGACCATTGATCACCCTTTCATTCTAGTTCCATGTTGTCCCACTCTCTCATCCACTCCCTGCGCACACAAGGGCTAATTTACAGAGGCCTATTCATCTCAAACCTGCACATATTTGGGATAGTCATAGAGTCATACAGTGTGGAAACAGATCCAATTTGCCAACACCAACTACACTAGTCCCACCTGCCTGCGTTTGGCCCATATCCCTCCAAACCTGTCCTATTCATGCACCTAATTGCTCCTTATACGTTGCGATAGTCCCCAGCCTCAGCTACCTCCTCTGGCAGCTTGTTCCATGCACCCACCACCCTTTGTGTGAAAAAGTTACCCCTCAGATCCCTGTAAAATCCTTCCCCCCCTCACCTTAAACCTGTGCCCTCTGGTTCTCGGGGATGCGGAAAAATACCGGAGCACCCGAAGGAAACCCACGCGATCGCAGGGAGGATGTGCAAACTCCACACAGATAGCACCCGAGGTCAGGATCGAACCCGGGTCTCTGGCGCTGTTTATGCAGCAGCTTGAGCAGTGGCGCCTCAGTGCCGCCCTGTAAGCGAACGTCAAATAGCTGCAGATGTTGCAAATCTGAAACAAAATGGTGAGGTGCCAGAATGCTGCTTGACCTGCCGAGTATTTCACTTTAACTCCCAGCGTTAGATTTGAAGGATAGAATACATGAATTTAGCGTTAGGTTCTTAGTCCATAGAAGAGTATAGGGCAATATTAATGATGTTTTTTGGAATTTGAAAGGAATTTACAAAATGGATAATGAGAAGTATTTTTTCTTTGCTGGTGGGGATTGTGAAACAAAGGACATGACCCCAAAATCAGAAAGAGTTTCTATTAAATAGCACCGTACATGACTTTATTCAGTCCCGAAGCAGTTTACAATCACTGAAGTTGAATTAAAGTGTTTGTAATGGAAGAAACACACAGCCAAACTCCCACACACAGGAATGTGATAATGACCAGATAATTGCCCAAAGGAGAAATTCTTGGCATGCTCTCCACGGACATCTTTTTCTGCTGCATCTGTCAAGTAGTGTTGTGGAATATTTTGTATTCATTAGATTCACAGGATCACACAGCACGGAAACAGGCCCTCCGGCCCAATTTGTCCATGCCAAGCAAAATGCTCAGCTAAACTAGTCCCATTTGCCTGCATTTAGCCAATATCCCGATAGATCTTGAAGATAGACACAAAGTGCCAGAGTAACTCAGCGGGTCAGGCAGCATCTCTGGAGAAAAGGAACAGGTTTGGTGGTCTGAGAATCGACTGCTGGAGTTTTCAACAGATCTTTATTCAAAAGTTTGATATCCAGTACACAGGTTCTCCAGACACGTCTGCCCACAACAGTGGTCAGCGCTGAACTAACGCACGCAAGTGAAAAGCCGCGCGAAACAAGCAGCCCCTCCCGAGTCACGTGACCGCTGCTTCCGAACGCCGGGCTTGATATCTGCGTGCGCTAGCAGGCAACGCTACACAGGTAACATTTTGGGCCGGGACCCTTCTTCAGACTGAAATGGCTGCAGTGGAAGCAAATTCAGCTGAGACTTTAATTAATTTTTTTTTAAAGGAATTAGTTCAATATTTGAAATATAAGAGTCTTCATGGAAGTAGACTCACTAATTATGCCTTTCACAGCATTTTTACAATTTTTCTGGGCTGAATATGTTCCTATGTTGTTTATTTAGGTTAGTTTATATCAATAGGTCGGCATGGTGGTGCAGCGGTAGAGTTGCTGCCTTACAGCGCCAGAGACCCGGGTTCCATCTTGACTAATGGTGCTGTCTGTATGGAGTATGTACGTTCTCCCCTTGACCTGCGTGGGTTTTCTCCTGGATCTCCGGTTTCCTCCCACACTCCAAAGACGTACAGGTTTGTAGGCCAAGTGGTTTGGTATAAGTGTGAATCGTCTCTAGTGTGAGTGGGATCGTGTTTAGTGTGCGGGGATCGCTGGTCGGCACAGACTCGGTGGGCCGAAGGGCCTGTTTATTTGATGCATCTCTAAACTGAAAACTAAACTAAAACTAATTTCAACTCTGAGTTTGAAAAATGGAACCATTATTCATCTGCAATTGGTGACCTTCCAAAATATTGAGTGGAGATGTGAAATCCAACGTCCCAGTAACTGTCTGGCATACAAACATTAGAAAGAGTTTAGGCACCCAGCCCTCACCAATGGCATTTATCACATGGAACAAAGCATCTCCAAGGAGTTTCCAAGGAAACTAAATGTTTAAAATGGACCTCCAGCATTTTGTGTCTACCTTCGATGTAAACCAGCATCTGCAGTTCCTTCCAACACATTTTGTCTGCTCCACTGCGGAATCTCCTCAACCTATGCCAACTTTGAAGATGTTCTACCTCTAGGTTCCCTCTCCCCTGACGCTTAGTCTGAAGAAGGGCCTCGACCCGGAAACGTCACCCATTCCTTTTCTCCAGAGATGCCGTCTGACCCGTTGAGTTCCTCCAGCTTTTTGTGTCTATAGTATCTTCTATTTAACGGCAATGCTGGTAGCTAGTTTACTTCAGGAAGTCAGAGGAAAATGTTGAATTCTTTAATTTTATGTAACTTTTACTAACACTCCCCTCCCCCTTCCCCTCCCTCCACCTTACCCCCCCCCCCCTCCAACGCCCCACCCTAGTCGTTTCACCAATTCTGCAGTTCGCCACATTGTATGCCTCTTGAGATTATACCTTCCCCAGCCAACAATTGGCCTAGCAGGGAACAACCTTGCCTGAAGTCATCTGTTGCGTAGGAAGGAGCTCCAAATGCGGCTTTATATTGAAGAAAGACGCAAAGTGCTGGAGTAACTCAACGGTTCAGGCAGCATCTCTGGAGAAAAGGATGGGTGACATTTTGTTTCGGAACCCTTCTTCAGACTGTTTCCACGAGTGGAGAGTCTAGGACCAGAGGCCACAGCCTGAGAGTAAAAGAACGTACCTTTGGAAAGAATATGAGGAGGAATTTCTTTAGTCAGAGGGTGGTGAATCTGTGGAGTTCATTGCCACAGACGGCAGCGGAGGCTAAGGCAATGGATATTTTTAAGGCGGAGATTGTCAAATTCTTGATTAGTACGGGTGTCAGGGTTTACGGGGAGTAGGCAGGAGAATGGGGTTGAGAGGGAGAGATAGATCAGCCATGATGAATGGCGGAGTAGACTTGATGGGCCGAATGGCCTAATTCTGCTCCTATAACGCATATATGTGCAACAAATCGAGTTATTCTACAAAGTTATCAAGTTATCGAGTCTGAGGAAGGGTCTCGACCCAAAACGTCACCGATCCATGTTCTCCAGAGATGCTGTAGACACAAAATGCTGGAGTAACTCAGCGGTTCAGGCAGCACCTCTGGAGAGAAGGAATGGATTTCTCCAGCATTTTGTGTCTATCTTCAGTGCATCTGCAGTTCCTTCCTACACATTTTGTCTTCTCCAGAGATGTTGCCTGACCTGCGGAGCTACTCCAGCACTTTGAGCCCTTTCACGTATTAACCAGCATCCGCAGTTCTTTGTTTCAACAAATCAATTTATTTTCTCAAACACTGCCTAACAATAACCAACCCCCTCCCATCTCAGCAACTCTCTGGTAAAGTGAGCTAAAGTATGTTTTAATTCCTTGTACAAATGCAAGGGAAAGAACAAAAGTATAATCTTATTTCAATTATGCAGTTGCTCACATTAAGAGTGATGTGATCCCTCCTTAAATCAGCTCTTTCGGGCCTTGATGATAGACTGAGTTACAGGATCCAGAACCAACATCAGACATAATATTAATGCAGCTGTTTCATCAATCACCTTTTCAACAGAAGCACTGGTTACATTTTAGCAGCCAAACTCAAGCCCGATTTTTCTTGTGTAGGAGGAAACTGCAGATCTGAAGTCTGAACCGAAGATGAACACAAAAAGCCGGAGTAACTCAGCGGGCCAGACAGCGTCTCTGGAGAAAAGGACTAGGTGACGCTTCGGGTCGAGACCCTCCTTCAGACTAATGTTCAGGGGAAAGGGAAACGAGAGATATAGACGGTGATATAGAGAGGTATAGAACAAATGAGTGAAAGATATCCTTTTCTCCAGAGATGCTGTCTGACCCACTGAGTTACTCCGGCTTTTTGTGACTTCTCCCGCCCGAGTTGCGGGGTTGAAGAGCACCTGGAGCGGGGCTTTATCCCCCCGCGCGGCTTGGAATGGCCACCGGACTTTGCGGGCGCGCGCCGGGGCTCTAACACCAAGACCCGGTGCGCGACCTTGCATTACCCGGCGTGGCTTTAATGGCTGCGGGATAATCACCATCGCCCGCCGGGGGCTTTGACTTTGACTCTGACATCGGGGGGGGGGGGGGGGAGTGCAGTGGAGAGATACGTTTTTTTGCCTTCCATCACAGCGTTGTGATGGATGTATGTGTAAATTGTGTTGTGTCTCGGGTCTTCTTCGTTTTGTATTGTATGGCTGCAGAAACGACATTTCGTTTGGACCTCAAGGGGTCCAAATGACAAATTTGTCCAAAAGACAAATAAATTGAATTGAATTGAATTGAAATGAATTGAATTGTGTCTATCCTATTTTCCTTTCCCAGGATAAAGCCAGGAATAGCTGCGGAAAGTTTCACGGGAAACCAGTTTGTTGAGAAATATCAAGGAATTAATTTCAGAAGTAAAATAGGTGTGAGAAAACATTTCCAATTACTGTTTACCTCTGGAGACATTTTAAACTAGACTTTTCTAGCAACAAGCATTCACATCTTTCATACCAAAGCTTATTGGGGTACGATGCAACCTTTGACTGGTTGATTGCCTTTAGACGTTAGAGAGATACAGCGCGGTAACAGACCCTTCAGCCCATCGAGTCGGCACCGACCAGCGATCACCCCATACACTAGCACTATCCTACATTATTAATTATTCACAGAACAGACTTCTCTTCTTAGCAACCAACTTGAACAGCTGGTGAAACGTTCTTCAAAAGAAAAGTTTGAATGAAACACCAAATCACTTTGGATAATACATTCCAGGGAGTTTTTTACTTCTCGGAATTATTTTGTAAATTCTAATAAACAAATTTAGTTTAGTTTAAAGAAACAGCGTGGAAACAGACCCTTCGGCCCTTCCGACTGCGCTCTGACCAGCGACCACCCCGTACACTAGCACTATCCTACACGCTAGGGACAGTTTACTTTTTTTTCTACCAAAGCCAATTAACCTGCAAACCTTGTACGTCTTGGGAGTGCGGGAGGAAACCGGAGCACCTGGGGAAAACCCACGCAGTCACAGGGAGAACGTACAAACTCCGTACTCCGTAGGTTAATTGGCTCCTGTAAATTGTCCCTATAGACGTGCAGGTTAGCAGGTTAGTTGTCTTCTGCAAATTGTCCCTAGTGTATAGGATAGAACTAGTGTATGGGTGATCGGTGATCGGCATGGACTCGGTGTGCCAAAGGGCCTGTTTCCACGCTGTATCTCTAAACTTTAAACTGAACTATACCATGCCTTATTATTTTGAAATTATTCATTTTCTCTTGTAAACCTCATGGGCGTTAATGGGCTTCTAGTTGACCTACAGGAGTCCAGGAAAACATTTTGTGTTTTGAAATTTTTCTAGCACACTTCAGTAACTTTATACCTGCACTTAACAATGGCGCTGTGTTCACTATTTTATTGTCTTATGTATTTCAGCATATTATGTTGACCATAATTAGGCTCTGTAGTTTATGTTGTTAAGGCTATAAGACCACAAGACATAGGAGCAGAATTAGGCCATTCAGCCCATCGAGTCTGCCCTGCCATTCGATCATGGCTAATCTATTTTTCCTTCTCAACCCCATTCTCCTGCCTTCTCCCCGTAACCTTTGGCACTCTTGCTAATCGAGATCCTATGAATCTCTGCCTTATAAATACCTGATGTCCTCTGCCTCCACAGCCGTCTGTAGCAATGCGTTCCACAGATTCACCACCCCCCGGCTAAAAGAAATTCCTCCACAACTCCATTTTGAAAGTATGTCCTTTTATTCTGAGGCTGTGCCCTCTGGTGCTAAACTCTCCCATTACTGCATACGGCATTCTGTCCAATGTCCACTCTATCTAGGTCTTTCATGAACCTGTAGGTTTCAATGAGGTCCTCCCTCACCCTTCTAAACTCCAGCCAGACGTTGTGGGGAGAAGGCAAGAGAATGTGGTTGAAAGGGAAGATAGGTCAGCCATGATTGAATGACGGAGTAGACATAGATACATAGATACATAGAAAATAGGTGCAGGAGTAGGCCATTCGGCCCTTCGAGCCTGCACCGCCATTCAATATGATCATGGCTGATCATCCAACTCAGTATCCCGTACCTGCCTTCACTCCATACCCCCTGATCCCTTTAGCCACAAGGGCCACATCTAACTCCTCTTAAATATAGCCAATGAACTGGCCTCAACTACCCTCTGTGACAGAGAGTTCCAGAGATTCACCACTCTCTGTGTGAAAAAGTTTGTTCTCATCTCGGTCTTAAAGGATTTCCCCCTTATCCTTAAGCTGTGACCCTTGTCCTGGACTTCCCCAACATCGGGAACAATCTTCCTGCATCTAGACTTGATGGCCGAATGGCCTAGTTCATCTCCTAGAACTTATGATCTTGAGCAGTAGCACAGAGAAAAATTCTACTTTTGTACCTGTCTCATGGTTTGTTGTGTGGTGGTGTATGCCCATGGATGGTGACAGCGAGAGGGGCATTTAGAAGGAGAGAGAAGAAAGTACAGGCACCTGAAAACCTAAATAACAGAGGTCCAACAGTGACTGCAGAAACATGCTCACTGGATGCTATTGTTGTGAGAAAGAAAAAGAGAGAGAACAAACTTGGATTTATTCATACCTATTGAAACAGGAGAGAGTCATAGAGTATCTATACACTGTAAATGGATTGATTGTAATCATGTATTGTCTTTCTGCTGACAACAAAAAGCTTTTCACTGTACCTCGGTACACGTGACAATAAACAAAACTGAAACTGGAACTTGTACAGCGTGGGAACAGGCTCTTCGCCCAACTTGCCCACGCCGACCAACATACATACACTAGTCCCACCTGCCTGCGCTTGGCCCATATCTATCCAAACCTGTCCTATCCATGTCCCTATCTAAATGTTTCTTCTACGTTGCGATAGTCCCTGCCTCAACTATGTCCTCTGGAAGCTCGTTCCATACACCCACCATCATTGGTGTAAAAAAGTTACCCCTCAGGTTCCCCTTAATCTTTCACCCCCCCCCCCCACCCCCCCACACCTCAACCTTAAACCAGGAAGTCCCAAGATGTAAAGGACTGTTCAAGTGGTAGCCAATTTCCCCCCAATACATCATTGTATTGGGTTAGAATGAGGTTAGAATGGAAATGTCAGCTGAAGGTTTATAACGTGCCCAAAATTTGCCCGCACGGTGGGGCAGCGGTAGAGTTGCTGCCTTACAGTGCCAGAGACCCGGGTTCCATCCTGACTATGGGTGCTGTCTGTACGGAGTTTGCATGTTCTCCCCGTGACCTGCGTGGGTTTCCTCTGGGAATTCCAGTCTCCTCCCACGCTCCAAAGACGTACGTGTTTGTAGTCTAATTGGCTTGGTAAAATTGTAAATTATCCCTAGTGGGTGTCGGATAGGATAGGTTAAAGGGACATGAGCCGAACGCAAGCAGTTGGGACTAGTGTCGATGGGACATGTTGGTCAGTGTTGGCAAGATGGGCCGAATAATGACTGTTCAATAGGAACTGGATCAGACCATAAGTGCAATACTAATACCAATGCTCTATTTGAACGAATGTCAGAATGAAAATGATTGTGTTATTTGATCAGGGGAGTGGTGTCAAGGGCTGAGTTGATCCTGTTCATTCCTGGTCAAAGGTGATATTTATTAGGTTTATTAGGGTGGCCGGTGACGCAGCGGTGGAGTTGCTGGCGCGGAATCGGTGGGCCGAAGGGCCTGTTTCCGCGCTATGTATCTCTCAACTAAACTAAAATCTAAAATGACTGGAAAAATACAAAGAAGAAATCCCATTAGACTTTTAGCAGGAGGCCGAAATCTGATCATGATAAATCTAGGTCGCAAACAGCAACACTGTGAAAATGAGAATAATCCAACATCCACAGCTGCCTGGTGAAGGTGATCTGCGAGTCACGGCTGGGAAATAAGCAGGGGGTGGAGAATGTGAGTGGACTTTGGTACACTGCGCCATTATATACCCAGCAGAGATGAAAGGCTTGTTGTGGTGCACATGAGGCAATAGGCTGCAGATGTTAGAAATCTGAAACAAAAACAGAGCAGGCCGGATGCAGGAGTCTGGCCACAACTGTGCAGTGAACAGGTGCGCTACATCCCTGGATTTAACGTTTCCACTGGGTAGAAACTAGCCCGAGAGGCAGTTAAATAAAATAAGCCTGGTCACTTAACATCCAAGTCGCTTCCAATCAATCTCAACCTGTTTTTTTGGGGCAGATGAGTCAGAGCGAGGTTGAGGAAACAAAGAACTGCAGATGCTGGGCTATACCAAACATAGGCGCAAAGTGCCGGAGTGACTCAGTGGGTCAGGACAGGCAGCATCTCTGGAGAAAAGGGATGGGTGACCTTTTGGTCTGGGACCCTTCTTCAGACTGTCAAAAAGCGAAAGCAGGCCCTTCTTTAGATATGTGGCCAGGTGACCTTACAGCGGAAGGGTCTTGAGCTGATACGTCGCCTACCCATATTCTCCAGAGATGCTGCCTGACCTGCTGAGTTACTCCAGCACTCTGTCCCCTTTTGAATGTCCTTCGTGTTGTTCTAATCTAATGTTCCAGCATTGGCCAATACTGATTTGGATTACTTCTGTGAATTCACCTGTGTCCTTTCTATTGTAGTTACGGGCAACCTGCTGGATATACAATGATTCAACGTTCTATTTATTCTCACGTGTACCAAAGATACGTTTTTAGTATGTGGATCAGTGCGATTATTGCCACACATAAAGACAATCCTTGATTAGGTATCCCATGCATGGAAACTGCGCACTGAGTCATATGCAATGGTCGCCATTTTTGGCGTTAGTCTGAGCTGCAGCTGGCCGTAAAAGGCCCGTTACAGCCATCACCTCATTTGGTTAAATTAATGTGGTCTATGCTTTGTTTATATTTCAGCAGCACTCAGAAGGCAGAGGGACCCAGCGTTGGGGGGGCCACCAAGAGAAAACAGAGGGACCCGGCATTGGGGAGGCCTCCAGAGAACACAGAGGGACCCGGCAATGGGGGGGCCACCAAGAGAAAACAGAGGGACCCGGCATTGGGGGGGCCACCAAGAGAACACAGAGGGACCCGGCATGAGGGTGGGGGAGGGGGGATGTTGAAAGAACGAAGAGGGACCTTCGGGGACCACATTGAACACTTTATAACCACGTCGGCGCCCTTTACGTGGCCACTCTTTGCATACCTTGTGCATGCTATGCAAAGCAGAGAACTTCAATGTGACATGGCACATGCAACAATAAAGTATCATACATTCATTCATAGTAAATGAAGCAAATACACGCCTCTGCAGTGGAGACAACGTCACTCTTCAGAGTTCACTTTAGTTTATTGTCACGTGTACCGAGGTACAGTGAAAAGCTTTTGTGTTGCGTGCTAACTTGTCAGCAGAAAGACAACACATGATTACAATCAATCCATTTACAGTGTATAGATACAGGGGACTGATAAGGGAATAACGTTTAGTGCAAGGTAAAGCAAGCAAGTCCGATCAAGATAGTCCGAGGGTCATCAAAGAGGTAGATGGTAGTTCAGCACTGCTCATAAGATCATAAGATCTTGTGATAAGAGCAGAATTAGGCCATTCGGCCCATCAAGTCGACTCCGCCAGTTAATCATGGCTGATCTATCTCTCCCTCCTAACCCATTCTCCTGCCTTCTCCCCATATCCTCTGGCACTGCCTCTGGTTGCGGTGGGATGATTCGGTTGCCTGATAACAGCGGGAAGAAACTGTCCCCGAATCTGGTATCATAGAGTCATAGAGTGATACAGTATGGAAACAGGCCCTTCAGCCCAACTTGCCCAAACCGGCCAACGTGTCCCAGCTACACTAGTCCCACCGCCCTGCGCTTGGTCCACATCCCTTCAAACCCGTCTATCCATCTACCTGTCTTACTGCTTCTTAAACGTTGGGATAGTCCCAGCCTCAACTACCTCCTCTGGCAGCTCGTTCCATACACCCACCACCCTTTGTGTGAAAAAGTTATCCCTCAGATTCCTATTAAATCTTTTCCCACTTCGAAACTCAATTGACCTTTTACAAGGCATATCTGTTCACGTTCATCCCCACCACCCCCCCGCCCCCACATCTATAATCCAGAATGATGCACATGACTGATAGAGATGAGTTATGTGGAGGTGATGAGAGCAGAAACTCCAACACTGTGATAGCTCCCGTCAAGGTTTGCCCTCCAGTGCAGGAAGTCATTTAGACGTTTGACAGTCACATCAAATGATATAAAATACGGCGCAGATATCACAATTGGTTGCAATTCACCGGCGCTTTGCTGTGAGACATAATTACGTTATAAATTGTTGCTCTAGCTATTCTGTGGGGCCCTCCTTAGTCCATTAGCTCATGTAAATGGTGAGTTTGCTTCTCTCCATGGAACAACGCTTCGCCAAGGCTTCATTTCCCCATCGGACGTTGCTCGTAAAAACAAAAAGGAGGTGCACTTGAATAAACTCAAAGCATGTGTTATTGTAAATTATGTTGAATAATAAGAATGTGTTTCGGATAGAACAACAAGACTGGACTTGGCACTGCGGTGCTAGCCCGCGGGACTGAAGCTCCCAGGCTGCAGCCTGAGGTCATGTGGGCTGTTGCAGGTGGACGGCATGAAAGAAAAATGAGACAGATGGGGAAATGAGCTTTAGAGTCCTAGAGCACTGAAACAGGCCCTTCAGCCCGATCCGTCCATACCGACCCGCCCATTGACTCGATTCATACCTCACGCTGCCTCGCCAAGGCCGGCAACATAATCACACCCTGGTCACTCCCTCTTCTCCCCTCTCCCAATGGGCGAAAGGTGTAGAAGTGTGAAAACGCACACCTCCAAATTCAGGGACAGTTTCTTCCCAACTGTTATCAGGCAACTGAACCACCCTACCAACAACTAGAGCGCAGTGCATGAAGAACTGCAGATGCTGGTTTACATCGAAGATAGATACGAAATGCTGGAGCAACTCAGCAGGACAGGCAGCATCTCTGGAGAGAAGGAGTGGGTGACGTTTCGGGTCGAGACCCTTCTTCAGAACTTCTTCGGGTCTGAAGAAGGGTCTCGACCCGAAATGTCACCCATTCCTTCTCTTCAGAGATGCTGCCTGCCCCGCTGAGTTACTCCAACATTTTGTATCTGACTAGAGAGTAGTCCTGGGTTGGGTCTGATGAAGGGTTCTGACCCGAAACGTCACCTATTCTTTTTCTCCAGAGTTGCTGTCTGACCTGCTGAGTTACTCCAGCATTTTGTGTCCACCACCTAATCTATTGAAATCTGACTATTGTTAATGGTGGGGGTTTTTTAAGTCTCCGCGGCAATAAATTTAATCTATTTTCTCAAATAATAACATATCAGTCAACATCTAATAAATAGGCACTTTAAAACAATGAAGCTCGACGGGTCCAGGCATTGTACATTGGCGAGAGAGGAATATATTCTCTGTTTGAACAAACAAGATAACAGGGCTTGGCAGAATAACAGGGCACTGGGAGCCTGGAGAGGAAGGTAGACCTACAAGTAGGCAGCCAAGTGCAAAACTGGGAGACATTAAGCTGCAGAAACACCACATGAAATCAATCCTCGTTCCGTTGAACCTGAACAGGAAGGTTGATATAAATCAAGCAGCTGGTTATTCTGACCTAGCCTGGGTGGGGGAATGTCTGCCACATACGCTCGGGCTTCCAGCGTCTGCCAGAGTTTCCTGTGCCGATACACGTCTGCGATTGCAGTTCATTCAGTGCTATCCTCAGACACAGCGAGATAACGAGAGCTAACTCTGATGTCCAATCTCCAGCCCTGTCAACAGGCATCCATCATTTCACTTTTCCCTCAAAGGACAGATAAATATTAAAATAGTATCTCACTGGATCTGAAGACACACTTGCCTACAATTCCATTGACCTACAAGCATTTAAGATTATTTTTATTACCAGCGTAGTTGAAAGAAAAGCTGGTAAACATTTATTTCCTGATCTAATCAGTCAATTGGGTGAAAAAAATGCTAAGGAGTTGCTGTCGTAGTAATGTTAGTTTAGTTTAGTTTAGTTTAGTTTAATTTAGAGATGCAGCGTGGAAACAGACCCTTCAGCCCACCGAGTCCACGCCGACCACCGGTCACCCATTCACACTAGTTCTACGTCATCCCACTTTGTCATCCACTCCCTACACATTAGTCTGATGAAGGGTCTCGAGCCGAAACGTCATCTATTACTTATCTCCACAGGTGCTGCCTGACCCATTGAGTCACCCAGCATTTTGTGTCTAACTTCCCTACACACTAGAGGCAATTATTCAGCGGCCAATTAACCTATAAACCCGCGCGTCTTTGCAATGTGGGAGGTCCCGGCGCACCCGCGGGAAACCCACGCGGTCGCGGGGAAAACGTGCAAACTCCACACAGGCAGCACCAGAGGTCTGGATCGAACCCACGTCTCTGGCGCTGTGAGACCGCAGTGCTATCAGCTGCACCGCTGCACTGCCCAATTTTGTGTGGTCATAGCCAGGGAATAAGAGATACAGTACAGTGTGCTGGATGAATTCAGCGGGTCATACAACATCTGTGGTGGGAATGGATGGTCGACGTTTCTGGTTGGCCCCCTTCTTCAGACCATTCCCTCCACAGATGCTACTTGACCCTCTGAGATCCTCCAGCAGCTGGAGATACCCCACGCTGGTCACGGGGAGAATGTACAAACTCCGCACAGACAACACCCGTAGTCAGGATCGAACCCGGGTCTCTGGCGCTGTAAGGCAGCAACTCTACCACTGAGCCATTGTGCAGAGTAATGACATGTAATGCATCTGAACTTAAGCTTGGGCCACTCACTGCTCACGTGGTCCTTGTATATAATTTGTCCAAGACGTCGATTACAAAATACACTAGTGCGGCATAGGCAGGCTCCAAGCAACAGAAGAGATGAAAAGACTGGAAACAAGGAACTGCAGGTGCTGGTTTACAAAAGAAGACAGGGTCGGGCAGCATCTCTGGAGGACATGGATGGGTGACGTAAAAGACTACTTCTCCTTGTGTAGTGGTAAAAGCCCAAACAGTACTTTTTGGGTTTGTGAAAGGAGTGGGAAGGGGTTTGAGAATCATGGGCTTAGAATGCCAGCGGTGAATAATGGACAAATGAGATGGATGAACAATTTGAAATTTTGGTTGATAATTGGAAAATATTTATACAGAACTCCTCTTCAGAAAATTCTGTGGCAGGGCACAGACTATGTCAACAGTTCTCTCTCAATTTATGCTTTGATGCATCCTTATCAAAGTTGATTGATACCACATTGCCTGTAAACAGCTTCCAAGATGGCGCCCAACCCAGGCGGCTATTTGCGTACTCGCCACAGAAGCAAATCTACATATTACACTCTTGTAATGTAATATGCTGCTTGCAGGCAATGTGGTATCAATCAACTTTGATAAGAATGCATGAAAGCATAAATTAAGAGAGAACTGTTGACATAGTCTGCCCTGCCATGGAATTATTACATTCCTAAATCTCTACTTCGACAGCACCATTTCTTACTTTTAACTGTGATCTTCTCAGATCGGTATCTGACTTTGTTGGCTTTACCTTGCACTAAACGTTATTCCCTTGTCATGCATCTACACACTGTAAATGGCTCGATTGTAATCACTTATTGTCCCTCTGCTGCCTGGATAGAACGCAACATAAGCTTATCACAGTACATGCCACCCATTCACCCTAGTTCCACATCATCCCACTTTCTCATCCACTCCTTACACACCAGAGGTAATATTAACATAGCTGTATCTCACTGGATCTGAAGACACACTGACCTACAATTCCTTTGGCCTACAAGCATTTAAGATCATTTTTATTATGAGCGTAACTGAAGGAAAAGCTGGTAAACATTTCTTTCCTAATCTAATTAGTCAATTACTGTAGGTGCGAAAAAAGCTAAGGAGTTTCTGTCATAGTAAGTTTATTTTAGTTTAGTTTAGTTTAGTACAGAGATGCAGCATGGAAACAGGCCCTTCAGCCCACCAAGTAATCATGTAATCATGCATTGTCTTTCTGCTGACAGAATAGCATGCAACAGAAGCTTTTCACTGCACCTCGGTACACGTGACAATAAACTAAACTGAACTGACTGAACTGTAATGTTTATCACAGCTCACATTGGGATTAGCTGGACAGGGAACTCTAGGACAGGGATGCACTCGTTTGAAATCATTTGGTGTTTCCACTAGTGGGAGAGTCTAGGACCAGAGGGCACAGCCTCAGAATAAAAGGGCACACGTTTAGAAAGGAGATGAGGAGGAATTTCTTTAGTCAGGGTGGTGAATCTGTGGAATTCTTTGCCACAAGTGGCTGTGGAGGCCAAGAATGGGGGGTTTTAAGGCAGAGATTGATAGATTCTTGATTAGTACGGGTGTCAGGGGTTAATGGGGAGAAGGCAAGAGAATGGGAATGAGAGGGAAATGTAGATCAGCCATGATTGAGTGGTGGAGTGGACCAGATGGGCTGAATGGCCTAATGCTGCTCCTATCACTTATGAACATGAACCATGCTGGCCATTCTTTGAGATGTTTTTGCTTCTGCTAATTTTCTTACTAATTTTCTTCCCGAGGTGTCGTGGGCCTAACTTAATGAAACACCCATGAAGGGAGGTGTTGCACTTGATAACCCCGATGATAAAGTTGCATCGATTTAAAACAAAAAATGCTTGTTAACATGTAGGCAGCTGATTATTGCATATTTTTAGTTTAGTTTAGAGATACAGCGCGGAAAGAGGCCCTTCGGTCCACCGAGTCCGCACCGACCAGCGTTCCCCGCACATGAACTCTATCCTACACACACTAGGGACAATTTACATTTATACCAAAGCCAATTAACCTACAAACCTGGTAGACAAAAGTGCTGGAGAAACTCAGCGGGCGCAGCAGCATCTATGGAGCGAAGGAAATAGTCTGAAGAAGGGTTTCGGCCTGAAACGTTGCCTATTTCCTTCGCTCCATAGATGCTGCTGCACCCGCTGAGTTTCTCCAGCACTTTTGTCTCCCTTCGATTTTCCAGCATCTGCAGTTCCTTCTTAAACACTTAACCTACAAACCTGCACGTCTTTGGAGTTTGGGAAGAAACTGAAGATCTCGGAGGAAAACCCACGCGGTCACGGGGAGAACGTACACAAAGTCCGTACAGACAGCACCCGTAGTCAGGATCGAACCCAGGTCTCTGGCGCTGCAAGCGCAGGAAGACAGCAACTCTACCGCTGCGCCACCGTGACCGCCCCACATACAGAGTTTGTTATCGTCCTCCTTACCACAAGTTTATTTAATCAGTTTAGATAGTACTTTGGCTTTGGGCTCAGTTTTCCTAGGTTGACCGCTTATCCTGGTGTTACAGCACAAGTACTTTGTGTTTTAATTGTATTTTGGTCACACCTTTCTTGTTTGACGGGATTTAAAAAAAAAAAACGCTCAGGCTGGTTCCGCTTGTGGGAACTGCTCCGACTGGCTTCTGTTTCCCTACTTTGGACAGGGATTACATCACTTCAGAACAACCAGTTCTGACCATCAGTGGCCTCCAGAGTCTCATTGAGGAGGCTGCGCTGAGATCACCCTGATTAGGATCAGTAAGTTAAAGTGACATCTCGTAAAAATACAACCATTTTTATGCTAGCATCTCAGGCCACAAAGTGAACTGAAGACTGTGGTTTTGAATATATGAGCCTCTGAAAGCAGATAGAGGATCTGACTGCATATCAGGGAATACGATACGGAATGCAGTTTACATTTAGGAAAGAACTCGGGCGCCAAGGTGGCGCAGCGGTAGAGTTGCTGCCTCACAGCGCCAGAGACGTAGGTTCGATTCGGACTATGGGCGCTGTCTGCACGGAGTTTGTACATTCTCCCCGTGACCGAGTGGGTTTCCTCTGGGTGCTAGGCTTTCCTCCCACACTCCAAAGACGTACATTATATTTTGGAGTAGAAACAAAAAAATGCAGATGCTGTTTTGCAAAAATGGACACAAAGTGCTGGAGTAACTCAGCGGGTCAGGAGGCATCTCTGGAGAACATGGATATATGGATAGATGACGTTTTGGGCCGGGATCGATGTTCCCGATGTTGGGGGAGTCCAGAACCAGGGGCCACAGTTTAAGAATAAGGGGTAAGCCATTTAGAACGGAGATGAGGAAACACTTTTTCTCACAGAGAGTGGTGAGTCTGTGGAATTCTCTGCCTCAGAGGGCGGTGGAGGCAGGTTCTCTGGATGCTTTCAAGAGAGAGCTAGATAGGGCTCTTAAAAATAGCGGAGTCAGGGGATATGGGGAGAAGGCAGGAACGGGGTACTGATTGGGGATGATCAGCCATGATCATATTGAATGGCGGTGCTGGCTCAAAGGGCCGAATGGCCTACTCCTGCACCTATTGTCTATTGTCCCTTCTTCTCAACCTGAAACGTTACCTATCCATGTTCTCCAGGGATGCAGTTGAGTTACTCCAGCACTCTGTGTCCTTCCTACTTTATATTCAATCCTGTAATTTTTAATTAGTATAATTTGAGCTCTCTCTCTCAACATTGCTTTTGGGTATCGGCCTAAATCATAAAGGAGCCACAACAAACTGTAGATGCTGGAATCTTGAGCAGAAGTCAAAATGCCGGAGGAACTCAGCGGGTCAGGCATCATCTGTGGAGAGAATAGACAGAAACCTTCCTCCACATGCCCCCTCCAGAGACTGCCTGACCCGCTGAATTCCTCTAACACTTTGTGTTTTAACCTAAATCAGTAGCTCACAGTCGTTTTTAAGTAATCCTGTAATTTAAAATAACTGAAAGATTTTGTCAGAAGAGTGGAAGGATTTATTAATTTCAGTTTAAAATGATGTTATTGAAGTGCACGATGTATTGTCAAGCACTGTTTATGCAGTAGGTTCCAGGCGAAAGCTAGCTTTAACATTGGGTCAAACTGCAGACCGAAACCAATTTGAAGAAAGGATTTCTTTTTCTCGTTATCGTAACAAGATGCCATTGTAGGAATGAAAGGGCTTTAAGGAAGTATTTTGAAGATGATGAGGTAACATGCAGGTGCTTTGAATTTTCCGTGGCGATGAGTGTTTCTTCAGCCAGAGTTTGGGAGATTTCATCATGAGTCACAAGGAGGGATGCTCTCGCCTGCTCCGGTTTCCCCTGTAAGAGCAGAACGACGGTATTCAGAAGAGGCGGACAATGGAAGGGCAGAACTCCCGCCAAATCTGTTGCCCTCGACAAAGGCGAAGAATTTCTGAATTGCGCGTGGGGGAGGGGAGATAAGAGCGGCGAGACAAAAGAACCCAGCATAAAGTCCACATGCAGAGCACGTTACTGGGAGATTTAACAGAAAAAAATGTTCATCCTGCCTCGGAGAATGGTTGACGGCAGAGCAGATGATCTCATCCTGCTGCAATTGTGCTGCTACATCGATCGAGACTATGCGAAATCTTGTCAAGTGACTGCCACCCAGGCCGTAGCTCCGTCTAAGCTCCGCCGCTGTTATTCAGCGCATGTTACGCCAATGATAATGGAGAGGGGCGCGGAGACAGGGAAGTGCTCGGAGGAAAGAAACGTCTTCAAAGGGATGCGGTGAATAAAGACCATGCATAAGCCGGGGGGGCAGCCAGGGCGACGCGGGCAGCTGGAAAAGGAACAGAATAACCACTCTGCTAATGGATGTGCACCTGACATTGAATCTTTAGCTGAAGAAGAAAGTTTAAAAGCCTTCACAAGACGTTACAGATAACAGAAGGAAATGGCGGTTGTTCCTATTTCCTTTCCACTTTGGGAAGAGGTGCTATAGTGTAGTGAAGCATACTGGAGATACCCTGGAGATAGTTCTGTCAACTTATATATACTCTGAGGGCTCATTAAAGAAACTTAGCGAAAGCAATGAGGGAAATTATCTCACTGATTTCCTTCAGAGAAAATGCAAGCTGTTGAGTATTTCATTAAGTTCATAGAATCATAGTCTTACCGCGTGGAAACAGGCCCTTCGGCCCAACTTGCCCATGCCGACCAACATCTCATCTACACTTGTCCCACCAGCCTGTGTTTGGCCCGCATGCCTCTAAACCTATCCTATCCACGTACCTGTCTAAATGTTTCTTAAACGTTGCGCTATTAGCTGCAATGTTCATGTTTAGACATGCAGCATGGAATCGGGGCCCTTTGGCCCGTCCAGTCCACGCTGACTATCTATCATCCATTCACGCTAGTTTTATGTCATTCCACTTTCTCATTCACTTCCCGCACACATTGGTGGCCCTTAGTGTGTGTAGGATAGTGTTAGTGTGCTTGGATCGCTGGTCGGCTCGGACTCGTTGGGAGAAAGGGCCTGTTTCTGCGCTGTTTCTCAAAACTAAACTAAACTAAACTAAACATACACACACAATGCACACACATATATGATGTAATATTAATATATCTTATATATCTACAATACTAATATAATATTACTATAATATTTCTAAACTAAACTAAACTAAACCAGTGTGAATGGGTGATCGATGGTTGTCTGGACTCGGTGGGCCGAAGGCCCTGTTTCCATGCTGTATCTTTCAACCTATCAACGTTGGTTTCTGCAACAATGGCCGCTAAACAAGGCGGGTGGTGGGGGAGGGAACGAAGATGGGACCAACATCACTTACAGAGACGGACACCAAATGTTGGAGTAACTCAGCGGGACAGGCAGCATCTCAGGAGAGAAGGAAAGGGTGGCGTTTCGGCTCGAGACCCTTCTTCAGACTGATGTCAGGGGAGAGGGAGATAAGGAAGTGTTAGATGTGAAAATAGGACAAAGGGAATGGAGATCATGGAAAACGTAATGTTTTTGGTAACTTTGTGGTGACCCTTTTGTGTACTCTGCACTCAAATCAAAGCATTTCACTGCACCCAGGTATATGCGACAATAAAGTCTCATCATCGGCATTTGTGCATCATCATCAGTGGCCATAGCTGCCAAATATTTCACACTTGGAAGTCACTGCTACTTTAAGCACTGACGTGCGTGACAGTGAAGTTGTGCATATTGTTCGCGGTTGTCAGAGTTCATCGCACCACACTTCCAGAGCCCTGCCAGTACTTAGCTGACCTCAACGCGCACATTGCAGGGTACTTGTGCGGAATATCTCCTGGTCAGCATCATTCAGAGGGCGCCTGCTGTCACTCCACAACAGATGAAGATTTTTCTCTCTGCATGACCAGCTGAAGGTTAGACATACTGCCATCAAAGGGCGAAACTGAATGACCACAGTCTACACGGACACGATGCTAAGTCCTCACAGGTTGCTCACAGAGTGCGTGCACATTTGACTGCAGAGTAACATCCACTACTACGTGTGCTTAAGGCACATGTATGATGAAAACATTGTTTAGTTTTAGTTTAGTTTAGTTTAGAGCCACAACGTGGAAACAACGCGGCTACCCCATATAAGTCACGTATACATAAATCAGGTGCATATTAATATATTTGAGGGCAGCACGGGTCTGTGTGGAGTTTGCAAGTTCTCCCTGTGACCGCGTGAGTTTCCTCCAGGTGCCCCGGTTTCCCCCCACATTGCAAAGAGGTGCAGGTTTGTAGATTAATTGGCTTCTGTAAATTGCCCCCAGTGTGTAGGATGTGAAAGTGAGATAAGATGGTGCTAGTGCGCGGGTGATAGATAGCCGGCTGGTTAATATGTGTAGGAAAGAACTGCAAATGCTGGTTTACTCCGAAGATCGACACAAAAGGCTGGAGTCACTCAGCAGGTCAGGCAGCATTTCTGGAGAAAAGAAATAGGTGTCGTTTTGGGTCAAAACCCTTCTTCAGACCCGAAGAAGGATCTCGACCCAAAACGTCACCTATTCCTTTATCTCCAGAAAAGGAATTTTCTCCAGAGATGCTGCCTGACCCGCTGACTCAAGCCTTTTGTGTTGATCTTCGGAGTAAACCAGCATTTGCAGTCCTTTCCTACACATATTAACCAGCGTTTTGATATTTAGATCATAACTTAGGTTCATTGCCACAATGATCAGATCAAATGCAAAGATATTGGTTGGAGGTCAGTTCGGAAAATAATTTTCCCGAAGCCACACATCTTTAGCTTTTAGGTCAAGACAAAATATTATGGTTTGGCAAGCTGTGTCTTGTTTTCAGTAAAGCACGTGATTATTGAGCAATATTTGGGAATATTTTCCAACTTTTGAAGAGAAGCAGCATTGTGATTCTCACGTGCATTTGTGAGGTTACTGCCACAACAAAACAAAGCTCGGAGCTCCGCAAATTCTCCCAAAAGTCTTTCTGCGCTTTCTTTGGAAGGCAGTCAGATCTTCTGTTCCAAAGTCAACCAGCTGATGCTTTTCCCCTTAGTGGACACTGGATTGAAATTCGAATGCTGGGAGAAACAGTCGATCAAGACTTGGGCTTGGGTCTGTACTTAGTGAAAGAAATGGGATTTGTTCAGCTTTTTCTCTAACTTCTGGCAGTCTGAAGGAGCAGACTTAATTTGTGCAAACCTTAGTTTGGTTTTTAGTTTTGTATAGAGATACAATGCCTCCAAACCTGCACCTCTTTGGAGTGTGGGAGAAAACCAGAGCAACCGCAGGTCACGGGGAGAACACACAAACTCGGCACAGACAGCACCCGTGGTCAGGATCGAACCCGAGTCTCTGGCGTTGTAAGGCTGCAACTCTACCACTGTGCCGCCCTGTTAGTATTCCCCGGGGAAGTGTGCATGCATTGTAGACCTCGTGTCTGGTTCAATGGCGTCACATGATCCCTACTCTTGGTTGATCACCTGAAATCAGTACCCCGTTCCGGCTTTTTCACCCATATCCCTTATTCCTTTAGCCCTAAGAGTTAAATCTAACTCTCTCTTGAAAACATCCAGTGAACTGGCCCCCACTGCCTTCTGTGGCAGAGAATACCACAGATTCACAACTCTCTGGGTGAAAATATTTTCCTCATCTCAATCCTAAATGGCCTACCCCTTATTCTTAAACTGTGTGACCCCTGGTTCTGGACTCCCCAAACAAGGGGAACATTTTTCCTGCATCTAGCCTGTCTAATCCTTTAAGAATGTTACATGTTTCTATAAGATCCTCTCTCATCCTTCTAAATTCCAGTGAATACCAGTTTATCATTGGATTCAGACCCAGGAGACAGGGGGAGAGATGGGGGAGAGAGTGGTGGGTTGGATTTCGTTGGGAGCATGGTGGGGCGGAGATGGGGGCTCTTGAAGATGATAGCAGCTCTCTGCTCTTATTCATTGTTCCAAATGGCTGGCCAACCAATGACCTTTCCATCTAAATCATATGGTTCTCTTAAAACTAAATGTAAGCGATATCTCAACAATCTTTTCCATCGTAAATTTCTTATTTTCCAGATTCAATAAGCATCAATCAAGCAAAAGAATAAAAGCAACATAACTTCTTCCCACACCCTTCCTTATGCATAAATACTAGCTGGCCTCATTTCCAGTCAGAAGCCATTGATAACAAGTTAGATGGACTGAAATTTGGAACTAACAACACTTTGATCTCATTCAAAAACAAATTAAAATCATTACAAATCCTTGTCTTGTCTTTATTGAACACAACTTGAGCGACTTTATATACTTGGTCTGAAGAAGGGTCTCGACCCGAAACGTCATCTATTCCTTTTCTGCAGAGATGCTGCCTGTCCCGCTGAGTTACTCCAGTACTTTCTGTCTGTCTGCAACTAGCTGTGAGGGCATTTTTAGTTTATTTAGATTAGAGATACAGCGCGGAAACAGGCCCTTCGGCCCACCGAGTCCGCACCGTCCAGCGATCCCCGCACATTAACACTATCCTACACACAATAGTGACAATTTACACTTATACCAAGCCAATTTACCTACAAACCTGTACGACCTTGGAGTGTGGGAGGAAACCGAAGATCTCGGAGGAAACCCAAGCGGTCACGGGGAGAACGTACAAACTCCGTACAGACAGCACTCCTAGTCAGGATCGAACCCGGGTCTCCGATGCTACAAGCGCTGTAAGGGAGTAACTCTACCGCTGCGCCACCGTGGCATCCTATGGCCACACCGCCCATGTGGTGTAGCAGTTGGTGAATCTGTGGACTTCATTGCCACGGACATCTGTGGAGGCCATGTCATTGGGTATTTTTAAGGCACAGGTTGACCGATTCTTGATTAGTACGGGTGCCAAAGGTTACGAGAAGAAGGCAGGAGAATGGGGTTGAGAGGGAAAGATCGATCAGCCATGATTGAATGGCGAAATAGACTTGATGGGCCGAATGGCCTAATTCTGCTCCTATTTCTTATGAATCTATGAACTTCAATCACGGGTAGACCCACAAACCCCTGGAATCAGTTGCAGGTCCACCACCGATTTTCCTGCATCCATCCTTCCAGAGTTTTTCTGGATTATCCGTTTTGCCGGACATCGGGGGCTGCAAAGTCGGTCTCGTAAGCCAGCTATGGGAACGGATCTGCAGGCTCCGGCCAGGCCGGAGTTCCAGAGCCCCGGCCGCAGGGAGCAAATTCGTTGAGATCGGCCCAATGACGTTGAGATCGGCCGTCTCAACCTGCCGAGGCGCCACATTTTCGGTGGGACCTCTGGAGGGAGGATGGGGTGGGGGGAATTTTGACCCAGCTTACAGTGGGGGCCGGACCAGCAGTTACCAGAAAATCGGGGGTGGACCTGTATTTTGTGGAGCGCCACCCCTCCCATCCGGAGAAGATCGTCACTGGATTCCAATGGTCCATAGTTCCCGCTTTAAGCATCACTTTTGCAGGATTTTCCTTCGGCTAACCAGTCAGCGGAATGACTGAACATTGAATTCTCCCAATTCTGCCAGCCCTTGCTGTCCCCTCCCCTTCATCAGCCCTCTGGTTGTCTCCTCCCATCCCCCAGCCCTCGGGCTCCTCCTCCGCCTTTTTTCCTTTCTTCTCCCCACCCCCTATCAGTCTGAAGAAGGGTTTCGGCCCGAAACGTTGCCTATTTCCTTCGCTCCATAGATGCTGCTGCACCCGCTGAGTTTCTCCAGCATTTTTGTGTACAAGCGGAATGACTACACACGATTACAATCGAGCCATTTACAGTGCATGGATACATGATAAGGGGACAACGTTTAGTGCGAGCTGAAGCCAAGGATAGTCCGAGGCTCTCCATCCCATGCTCATCCCATGATCTGAACTGAATCCTATAATGCCATGGAGTTAGTAGAGGACCATAACCCACACTGCGTTATCGGTGACGGTGAGATGCAAGTCCAGTTTTGTGCGGAGACCTCGCAACTGAGAATCCTCACACTTACAGTCTCCTAAACTACAAGCAGCAGCTGTCACTTACAAGTCCCAGCCAAGCAATGCAAATATAGGAGCAACATATTTGCTGCTGCCCCATCGCTGGCTCCCATTATAATTTACTTCAGGTTTTTGACTTTAGTTCAGTTTAGTTTAGTTTAGTTTAGAGATACAGTGCGGAAATAGGCCCTTCGGCCAACCCGAGTCTGCACCGACCAGCGCACCAACACTATCCTACACACACTAAGCCAATTAAACTACAAACCTGCTACATCTTTGGAGTGTGAGAGGAAACTGAAGATCTCGGAGAATTATCTTATCTAAACCCAAGTAGATCACAGGGAGAATGTACAAACTCCGTACAGACAGCACCCCGTAGTCAGGATCGAACCCTGGTCTCTGGCGCAGCGAGGCAGCAACTCTACCGCTGCGCCACCGTGCTGCCCAGGGTGCCCAAAGGAGAAGAATAAACTTGAGATTGGTTCTGATCTAACTGAATGGCTTGTATCTGCACCGCCTTATTCTAGTTAAATATTGCCTACCGCAGTCATAGATTGAAATTTTGTTGTAAACACTACAGAATTTGTTAGTCCGTCAGTTTAGATAAGATCATTCTTTCTTCAGTCAGACCTACTTTGCTTGCATTGAGGCTGTCAACAAACCAAACTATATATTTACTTTCTCCGTGTAATTTAAGTGCATTGAACAGTCTCTGGGCATGGGTTTCCCCAAACAATCTGACCTCAGATAAAGACAGACAATCTGTTCGGATCTAGGAAGGAACTGCAGATGCTGGTTTACGCTGCAAATAGACACAAAATGCTGGAGTAACTCAGCGGGACAGGCAGCATCTCCGGGGGAAAGGAATAGGTGACGTTGCGGGTCGAGACCCTTCTTCAGATTGATGTCAGGGGAGAGGGAGATAAGGAAGTGTAAGGTGTGAAAATAGGACAAAAGGTGGATGAGTGTCAGGGGAGAGGGAAACTAGAGGCATGAAAAGGTACAGAACAAATCATAGCCGGTGCCGATGGCCAAAGAGCGCACAATGCTCCATTGTTGGCAGTGGAGGAGGAGATAACGAGGGGACACGAACAGTAAAACTAGGGTGGGGAGGATGGAGAGGGAGGGAATGCAAGGGTAACTTGAAATGAGAGAAATAAATATTCATACCACTGGGTTGTAAGCTGCACAAGCAGATATCCTTGATATCTTGAATACAACAATATGCCAAGCAACCTTTGCTCCAAATGCCATCGTGTCCGTTTCTCTTCCAGTCACTGAGGCCCAACAGATGAGGATAATCTCAATGGTTCAATGGTTGAACGGTTCAATGATGCGCTGGTTATTTTTATTAGCACGTGTGCCAAGGTACAGTGAAATTATTTTTAAGCAGATTGATCATTAAGTTTATTGCCCTATATAAATACAATCCCCCATTAAGTACCTAATGCATAAAAACAGCCGACAGGGGCTGATTTTAACAGGTGGCGCAGCGGCAGAGTTGCTGCCTCACAGCCCCAGAGACCCGGGTTCGATCCTGACTACGGGTGCTGTATGTAGGAAGTTTGTACGTTCTCCCCGTGACCTGCGTGGGTTTTCTCTGGGTGCGCCGGTTTCCTCTCGCATTCCAAAGATGTGCAGGTTTGTAGGCGTCTCTAAATTGGCTTCTGTATTGCCTTGGTTTGTTGACTTCTGCAGATTAGAAACATAGAAAATAGGTGTAGGAGTAGGCCATTCGGCCCTTCGAGCCAGCACCGCCATTCAATATGATCATGGCTGATCATCCTAAATCAGTATCCCGTTCCTGCTTTTGCCCCATATCCCTGGATTCCGTTAGCCCTAAGAGCTATATCTAACTCCCTCTTGAAAACATCCAGCGAATTGGCCTCCACAGCCTTCTGTGGCAGAGAATTCCACAGATTCACAACTCTCTGGGTGAAAAAATGTTTCCTCATCTCAGTCCTTAATGGCCTAACCCTTATTCTTACACTGTGACCACTGGTTCTAGACTCCCCCAACATCGGGAACATTTTTCCTGCATCTAGCCTGTCCCTAGTGTGTAGGATAGAACGAGTGTGAATGAGTGATCGATGGTCGGCGTGGACTCGAAAGGCCAAAGGGCCTGTTTCCACACTGTATCTCTAAAACTAAAACTTAACTGTAATTGAGGGAAAGGTTTACTCACAGTATTAGGAAATAAATATCTTGGCAGATAAATGCACAGGATTCAAAGGACATTCAGTACTGTAGGTGGTTCATCTGCCCTATTATATTTCTGTGATGTTTGATTCTCCCTTCCAGTATCTCCTCTTTCTGATCTATTAATAACAATTTTACTTCATGCTGAAAATAAACGCAAGTCAAAGCAACTATCTCCACATGTTCCTCTCCCCGGTTATTCCGCCTTCTCCCTGCTCCCGTCCTGCTGAAGGTACAGAAGCTTGAGTGTACACACACTAGGGGCAATGTACTGAGACCAATTAACCTACAAACCTGAAACTGGAGCACCCGGAGGAGGAACCCACGCGGTCACTGGGAAAATGAGCAAACTCCCCACAGACGGGCAGCACCCGAGTTCAGGATTGAACCCGGGGTCTCTGGCACTGTGAGGCAGCGGCTGTACCAGCTGTGCCACCGTGCCACAGTTGCTTGCTCATGGTAGCTTGGGCAAAGGTTTTGAATTATGAAGAAAATTCATTTTCCCGACCACACACCAGGGCAAACGGCAAGGATTTATAACTTTGCGTAAACAAATCGGGCTGCAACTCTTGTCTTTATCTTATCCTTCCACAGGACTGTTTGTTTTTGGTTCGCCGAATCATCGTTAAAACAAATGGACATATTTAAACACTGTTTACCAAAATGAAAACACCAGGACTAGTTAATAAGATGCATGTCGCTCTGTGTTTGGATTTATTCGGGAAGGCAGAACCTTGAAAATGCCTTACTGCAGAATGATAAAGATGTGATGAGAGCTTATATTGAGAGCTAGGCACCAAGTTTCAGAAACAGTTGAGTTGATGATGTTTGTCAGGACTTTGTGCAAACATCGGAGAATCTGCAGATAGACACAGAATGCTGGAGTAACTCAGCGGGACAGGCAGCATCTCTGGAGAGATGGAATGGGTGACGTTTCGGGTCGAGTCCCTGCTTCAGACTGTTCGTGCTTCACGAATGCGCGGGCAAACTTCTCTTCAATTGGTTTAAGTGCATAAGGAGAATTATCTGTTCAATTTAGCGTCAGCTTAAAGGAGAATAAAATCCATTTTCCATTTATTTTTTATTTTTAAGGCGGAGATTGACAGATTCTTGATTAGTAAGAGTGTCAGGGGTCGGGGGGAGAAGGCATGAGACTGGGGTTGAGAGGGAAAGATAGATTAGTTTTAGTTTAGTTTAGAGATACAGCACGGAAACAGGCCCTTCGGCCCGCCGAGTCCGCGCCGACCAGCGATCCCCGCACACCAACACTACCTACACACACGATGGGCAATTTTACATTTACACCAAGCCAATTAACCTACAGACCTGTACGTCTTTGGAGTGTGGGAGGTAACTGAAGATCTTGGCGGAAAACCCACGCAGGTCACGGGGAGAACGTACAAACTCCTTCTCGACAAGCACCCCGTAGTCGGGATCAAACCGGGGTCTCTGGCGCTGTAAGCGCTGTAAGGCAGCAACCCTACCTCTGCGCACTGTGCACCTTGATTGAGTGGCCGAGTGGACTTGATGGGCCGAATGGCCGAATTCTGCTCCTGATAGATCTTACGAACTTACTTAATAACTGGACTGTGGAAAATCCTGAAGTAAGAAGTCTAGAATATCCATTAGTTCATAAATCAAAGTATACAGCTGTCATAAACTAATTTGTTCTCAAGTTCTTGTCTGTGAAAATCTTGTGTTGCCTGCATAAACATTCAAGTGAATAACCCACAACAACATTAACTGGTTGTGTGTTTTGCGTTTTTCAACATCAAAGCAGTTCTCACATCCTTGATCATATGTACAAACCTTCCTTACGTTATAAGGTTTGACAACTTTAAGACCATGTGATGGCTGTTTTGCAATAAGCATCAAGTGGTCGGTGTACAGGTGGGTGATCGGCATGCACCCGGTGGTCCATGAGGCTGTTGCATGGTGCGTCACTATGTCTATGTGTATGGTCTCACTATCTCTCTAAGCGCTCAGTTCTACTTCAGAGTCAGGCTCCATTAGCAAGTGTAGGGGGCCCTGTATTTGATGGGTTGGTGAAGAGTGCAGGCTGCCCTTCAAAACACCCGCCTGAAGTCTGATTAAGAAGGTCAAACGGATTTACAAGGTCCGCACATTATCTTCAGCGGCGTTCAGTTTAGATTAGCTTAGAGACACAGCGTGGAAGATAGCCCTATGGCCCACCGGGTCCAGGCCGACCGGCAATCACCCTTGTACCAGCAACATCCTACACACTAGTCAAGTCAAGTTCAAGTCAAGTCACATTTATTTATATAGCACATTTAAAAAACAACTCTCGTTGGCCAAAGTGCTTTACATTTGCCTGCTATATTTTGATTAAGTCCGAGGACAATTTAGGGACAATTTACAATTTCCGCGCCGACCAGCAATGATCCCCCGCTCACACTAGTTCTATCCAACACACAAGGGACAATTTACAGAAGCCAATTAACTTACAAACCTGTGCGACTTTGGAGCGTGGGTGGAAACCGGAGCACCCGGAAAAAAAAACCACACGATCACGTGGGAGAACATTTGCAAATTCAGCAAATTTGCAGATGACACAAAGCTGGGTGGCAGTGTGAACTGTGAGGAGGATGCTATGAGAATGCAGGGTGACTTGGACAGGTTGGGGGAGTGGGCAGATGCATGGCAGATGCAGTTTAATGTGGATAAATGTGAGGTTATCCACTTTGGTAGCAAAAACATTAGATAGTAATTTAGATTACGATCTAAATGGTGTCAAGTTGGGAAAAGGGGAAGTACAACGGGATCTGGGGGTCCTTGTTCATCAGTCAATGAAAGTAAGCATGCAGGTACAGCAGGCAGTGAAGAAAGCGAACGGCATGTTGGCCTTTATAACAAGAGGAGTTGATTATAGGAGCAAAGAGGTCCTTCTGCAGTTGTATAGGGCCCTAGTGAGACCACACCTGGGGTATTGTGTGCAGTTTTGGTCCCCTAATTTGAGGAAGGACATTCTTGCTATTGAGGGAGTGTAGCGTACCGTAGGTTTACAAGTTTAATTCCCGGGATGGCGGGACTGTCGTATGCTGAGAGAATGGAGCTTCTGGGCTTGTACACTCTGGAGTTTAGAAGGATGACAAGGGATCTTAATGAAACATAAAATTATTGAGGGTTTGGACACGCTAGAGGCAGGAAACATGTTCCCGATGTTGGGGGAGTCCAGAACCAGGGGCCACATAAGGGGTAAATCATTTAGAACGGAGACGAGGAAACACTTTTTCTCACAGAGAGTTGTGAGTCTGTGGAATTCTCTGCTTCAGAGGGCGGTGGAGGCCGGTTCTCTGGATACTTTCAAGAGAGAGCTTGAAAGGGCTCTTAGAGATAGCAGAGTCAGGGGATATGGGGAGAAGGCAGGAACAGGGTACTGATTGGGGATGATCAGCCATGATCACATTGAATGGTGGTGCTGGCTCGAAGGGCCGAATGGCCTACTCCTGCACCTATTGTCTATTGTCTATTGTCTATTGAGATACAAACTCCATGCAGACAGCACCCGTAGTCAGGATCGAACCTGGGTCTCTGGCGCTGTGAGGCACCAACTGTACCACTGCGCCACCGTGCTGTTATGCAGATGGGAAAGCAGTGACAAGCAGTGGAACTATTCTTCCATGGAAGCTCATTAACATGGTGGCCTCACGGCTCCAACTATAGCTCAATATATGATGGTGAAGTGTGGTGGGTTGTTAGGCTAGAAGGGGCAGGATTTACCAGATTAATTTGAAGGGTGGTGGCGTGGGGTCTCCGAGAGATGATCGTTACCAAGGAAAGAAAAGGGAATAATGTTATAAAAATTAACTGCAGATGCTGGTTGACATGAAACAGACACAAGGTGCTGGAGTAACTCAGTGGGACAGGCAGCACCTCTGGTGAAAATTTTAGGTCGGGACCCTTCTTCAGTTTGAACTGAAATTCCCCCCCCCCTCCCCCACCTCCACTGTTCACATCCTTGTATCCCTCATTATCACCTCTTCCCCAGCCATTATGGGCTCCACCCTTCCCTGGTCATCTGTTGCCTGCCTTGATTTGTTCAGGTGTTTCAGAACTCCATCCCCCACTCCCAATTCCTCCGTCTATGCCGCATCTGCTCCCAGGATGAGGTGTTTCACACCAGGGCATCGGAAATGTCCTCATTCTTCAGGGAACGGGGGTTCCCCTCCCCCACTATAGATGAGGCTCTCACCAGGGTCTCTTTCATACCACGTAACACTGCTCTCTCTCCCCATCCCCCCACTCGTAACAAGGGCAGAGTCCTCCTAGCCCTCACCTTTCACCCCACCAGCCGTCACATTCAACAAATAGTCCTCCATCATTTTCGCCACCTCCAACGTGACCCCACCACTCGCCACATCTTCCCATCTCCCCCCATGTCTGCTTTCCGCAAAGACCTGGTCAATTCTTCCCTTCCCACCCTTCCCACCCCCTCCCCGGGCACTTTCCCTTGCAACCGCAAGAGATGCTACACTTGTCGCTTTACCTCCCCCCTCGACTCCATTCAAGGACCCTAGCAGTTGTTCCAGGTGCGACAGAGGTTCACCTGCATCTCCTCCAACCTCATCTATTGCATCCGCTGCTCTAGATGTCAGCTGATCTACATCGGTGAGACCAAGCGTAGGCTTGGCGATCGTTTCGCCGAACACCTCCGCTCGGTCCGCATTAACCAACCTGATCTCCCGGTGGCTCAGCACTTCAACTCCCCCGCCCATTCCGAATCCGACCTTTCTGTCCTGGGCCTCCTCCATGGCCAGAGTGAGCACCACCGGAAATTGGAGGAGCAGCACCTCATATTCCGCTTGGGCAGTGTGCACCCTAGCGGCATAAACATTGAATTTCCCAATTTCCGGTAGCCCTTGCTGTCTCCTCTCCCTCTCAGCTCTCCCTCAGCCCTCAGGCTCCTCCTCTTCCTTTTTCCTTTCTTCTCCCCACCCTACATCAGTCTGAAGAAGGGTTTTGGCCCGAAACATTGCCTATTTTCTTCGCTCCACAGATGCTGCTACACCCGTTGAGATTCTCCAGCACTTTTCTCTACCTTTGATTTGTTTAGGTCCATCCTAACTACAGCCCCCCCCCCCCACCCCAACCCCCACAGTTCTCCTCTCAGTCTGAAGGAACGTCACCCATTCCTCCCATATCAGGAATATTGTGAGCAATTTTGGGCACCATATCTGGCTCTGGAGATGGTCCAGAGGAGGTTTACAAGAATGATCCCAGGAATGAGTAGGTTAACATATGGTGAGTGTTTGACGGCACAGGATCTGTATTCGCTGGAGTTTAGAAGAATAAGGGGTGACAACATTGAGACGTACAGAATAGTGAAAGGCTTGGATGGAGTGGATGTGGTGAGGATGTTTCCACTAGTGGCAGAGTCTAGGATTAGAGGTCATAGCCTCAGAATTAAAGGATGTTCTTTTAGATAAAGGAGATGAGGAGGAATTTCTTTAGGCAAGGGTGGTGAATCTGTGGAATTCTTTGCCACAGAAGGCTTTAAGAGGTCATCAGTGGATATATTTAAGGCAGAGATAGATAGATTCTTGATTAGTACGGGTGTCAGAGGTTATGGGGAGAAGGCAGGAGGAAATGGTTAAGGGCCTGTCCCACTTGGGGGTCATTTGCGTGTCATTTACGCGACATCATTTACGCGTCGTGACGCACACGTGATGCTCGCATGGTGCGTGGTGACATACGCAGTGACGCCCGGTCGTGCGCGGCGCCCCAGGATTTTGGGATGTACAAAATCTTTCCGCGCCATCTGCGTGACATGCCAATGACGGCCAAGTGGGACAGGCCCTTTAGGAGGGAGAGATAGATCATCCATGATTTAATGGCGGAGTTAACTTGATGGGCCGAATGGCCTATTCCTACTCATATCACTTATGATCTTATGATCCTGTCCAGAGATGCTGCCTGTCCCGCCCGTTGAGTTACTCCAGCACTTTGTGTCTACCTTCGGTGTAAACCAGCATCTGCAGTTCCTTCCCACGCAACCGTCACCCATCCATGTTCTCCAGAGATGCTGCCTGACCTGTCGAGTTACTCCAGCACTTTGTGTCTATCTAAGGACAGGGGGATTCGTTTTAAAGGCTTACACATAATGGCCGCAACAGCAGGGTGATCCACTGCTGCTAGATCAGGTTTACATGCTCGCAGTTGTTAAAAATATTTTATTGTTGCAAAGATTAAACAACTAAAATCGTTGAGTATCCACTTTCTGCACCTGGGATTTCAATTTTAATATTGCCACACCAGATATCCGGAGTGTATTCAGTTCTAGAGATTGTTTTCAGAACTTAAATGCGCCTTTCTCTTTTTTCCCACAATCTTAAGCTGGCAGAACAAATATTTTATCTTTCCTAGGAACCTGATTTCCTTATTAAACACATGTTTCAATCTGTCATGAGCAGGCCGATGAGGATATATCTCGCAAACATTCTCAGTCAGTGACTCAAAAGATAATCATTGTATCGGGAAACATATTTTGCTCTTCACAAGTATTTGTGATCAGGTTTTTTTTTAGATTTTTAGGTTCGAGATACAGGGAGAACGTACACACTCCGTACAGACAGCACTCGTTGTCAGGATCGAACCCGGGTCTCTGGCGCTGTGAGGCAGCAACTCTGCCGCTGCGCCACTGTGCCACCCTGTGCCAGAGATGGCACTGTGTTTAACCATCTCCACCACAATCAGTCTTCTTCCTCTTCTTCTTCTTGGGTATGGCGTGCACAGCCTAAAGGTAATACAACCTGTTCTGTTTGATCTTCTGTTTGTGCACGGCAGGTTGATTGCATTTGCCGAAACAGGGTGGACCACGTGAAGATTGCAATCTCCCACCCCACAATCCGTCTGAAGAGCCTCATTCAGAAGGATCACCTATAAAAAGCTGGAGTAACTCGGTGGGACGGGCAGCATCCCTGGAGAGAAGGAATGGGTGACCTTTCGGGTCGAGGCCCTTCTTCAGACTATACCATGTTCTCCAGAGAAATCTGACCTGCTGAATTACTCCAGCATTTTGTTTCTTTTTCTCGTAAAGCAGCACCTGCAATTCCTTGTCTTTCTCTTCTCTAGAATAATTGTAATCCCGACTGATTAATACGTTAAAGTGCAAGGAGTGGTCCTCGCCTTTAGGTCGAAAACACGAAAGGTTCGCTACCACACAGTTCTGAGTGACAGAACCCATATTATGAAAAACGCAGCCATTGCTTCATGACGTCCAAGCCAAGGGAAATTCAAACCGCGTCTATCCGATCAAGTTTGCATGAGTCTTTGTACGGTTCAGAGACATCACCTCCCATTCTCCGGGACTATGAGGGCACACAACATAAGGTAACATGAGAGAACTTCATACTCAGTTTGAGAGTGAGATAATGGGGTGTGAAAATGTTGCCTTGCACTGAAGCAAAGTCTATTGGAAAGATACAATGCTAGAGATGGCTGAAGGAAACTTGGAAAATAGACTGAGGTAGGAAAGTAGATAAGCAGTCGCAGACATTTATGGAGATATTTCGTTTAATTTAGTTTAGAGATACAGCGTGGAAACAGGCCCTTCGGCCCACCAAGTGGGTGTGCGCCGACCAGCGGCTCCCCCGTGTACACCAGTTCTATCCTACACACACTGGGTACAATTGGGCTTCTGAACTCATAAACACATTTTCATCATACTGTATATGTTGATTATCTTATTATTGTCTTTTTACCTTTCCAATATCATTTTTATCTTATTTTATCCTTGTCATATTATTGCTGAGGTGACCCGTTGTCTTGTCAAACACATTTCATTGTACCGTTGACCCTGTGTTAACCTACATATGACAAATAAAAAACTGAAATAAACTGAAATTTACAGAAGGCAATTAACCTACAAACCCGCACGTCTTTGGAACGTGGGAGGAAACCGGAGCACCCACAGAAAACCCATGCAGTCACAGAGAGAAGGTACAAACTCCATACAGACAGCACCCGTAGTCAGGATCGAACCCAGGCCTCTGGCACCGCCATTCAATATGATCATGGTTGATCATCCAAAGTCAGTACCCCGTTCCTGCTTTCTTCCCATATACCTTGATTCCGTTAGCCCTGACCTATATATTTCGGACGATAGCTAAAATAAAACAATTCCTCCAGTTTGATGACCTGGAAAAGATCATCCACACATTCATCTCCTCCCGCCTAGATTACTGCAACTCCCTTTACACTGGCATCAGCCAATCTTCCCTGTCCCGCCTGCAACTGGTCCAAAACGCCGCAGCGAGACTCTTGACGGGCACCCGAAAAAGGGACCACATCACCCCGATCCTGGCCTCTCTCCACTGGCTCCCTGTGCGGTTCCGTATAAACTTCAAGATCCTCCTCCATGTCTACAAAGCCCTCAATGGGCTTGCCCCCACCTACATAAAAAGTCTTCTCACCCACCACTCCACCTCCAGGCCCCTCAGATCGGCCGACTTGGGGTTGCTGAATATCCCACGGTCTAGGCATAAGCTCAGGGGCGACCGCGCCTTTGCGGTTGCAGCCCCTAGACTGTGGAACAGCATCCCCTTTCCCATCAGAACTGCCCCCTCCATCGACTCGTTTAAGTCAAGACTAAAGACTTATCTATACTCCCAAGCCTTTCCTGACGTCCTCTGAGTGAGGGCTACATGTATATATGTATGTAGTTTGTTTTGTTTGTGCTATTCTTATAACAAATGTAAAGCACTTTGGCCAACGAGAGTTGTTTTTTAAATGTGCTATAGAAATAAATGTGACTTGACTTGACTTGACTATATCTAACTCTCTCACTCAACTATGTTAGTGGGCCTGTTTTCACGCTGTATCTCTAAACTAATTAAGGCTAATTAGCATGGAATCAGCAAGAAAAGGGAAGAAAAACAGTTCAGATAATTCAGTTCATGGCTCCTTATCTGAGTTATACCATAATGTTTACTCCACTATAAATGCATCTTGTTCCAAGCACCTAGCAATGACAAATGACTCAATGGAATCAAGGGATATGGGGAGAAAGCAGGAACGGGGTACTGATTTTTGATGATCAGCCATGATCATATTGAATGGCGGTGCTGGCTCGAAGGGCCGAATGGCCTACACCTGCACCTATTTTCTGTGTTTCTATATTTCTAATTCATGTCATCTTCATGCCAACCTCCGACAGCCCAGATGAGGACAGGAACTCACCTAGTGATGGATTGCAAGCACAAATCTGTTTGCTATCACTTGCTGGTGAAATTATTTGGCACCAGTTCCCATTTCCTCTTTGAACAGCTTGCAGCACGGGCCCGTTTCACAAATTCCCCAGCAACATGTCAACGGCCGAGGGTATCTGTGAGGATATTTACTGTCCTTTTGCAGGAGTTTACATAAAGACACCAAGTGCCATTTTTTTTTTCAACCAAAACGGCATTTGTTAAGATACAACTGGACGATGTTTACATCCTGTTGGAAATAGTAAAGAGTAAAATAATCTGAGGTTCTTTTTTGTCAAAACATCTCAGTTAATCAATATAGTGTTGTGAGTGTGACTGTGGTCTGACGGGGTTTAGAAACACACAAGTGACCCAGACATTAAACCACGTGGTGCTGGTTATTCCACTGCTATACGATGTATTTACCGCAAAGTGAGTTGAATTGGTTTCCATGCAATGCTCCCCTTTCAGACTTTAGAGACACAACGTGCCCTTTGGCCCACTGAGTCCGCGCCGACCAGTGATCACCCAGAAGACTATAGCACTATCCTACACACCAGGGGCAATTACAGCACAGCCAAAGGCTCTTTAGTGCCGAACTTTTTTTTAGGGACGAACAATGGGGACCCGGCGCGGGGGGGGGGGCTGCCTTGAGGGGGGGGTAGAACAATGGACAATGGGGACCCTTGAGGAAGGGGAGAACAAAGGATGACCTGATGCGGGGATACTTTGTAACGTTGTGAGTGTCCTTTATGTGGCGACTATTTGCATACAGATGCAGTATAATGTGGATAAATGTGAGGTTATCCACTTTGGTGGCAAAAACAGGAAAGTAGACTATTATCTGAATGGTGGCCGATTAGGAAAAGGGGAGATGCAACGAGACCTGGGTGTCATGGTACACCAGTCATTGAAAGTAGGCATGCAGGTGCAGCAGGCAGTGAAGAAAGCAAATGGTATGTTAGCATTCATAGCAAAAGGATTTGAGTATAAGAGCAGGGAGGTTCTACTGCAGTTGTACAGGGTCTTGGTGAGACCACACCTGGAGTATTGCGTACAGTTTTGGTCTCCTAATCTGAGGAAAGACATTCTTGCCATAGAGGGAGTACAGAGAAGGTTCACCAGACTGATTCCTGGGATGGCAGGACTTTCATATGAGGAAAGACTGGATAGACTCGGCTTGTACACATTGGAATTCAGAAGACTGAGGGGGGATCCTATAGAAACTTACAAAATTCTTAAGGGGTTGGACAGGCTAGATGCAGGAAGATTATTCCCGATGTTGGGGAAGTCCAGAACTAGGGGTCACAGTTTAAGGATAAGAGGGAAGACTTTTAGGACCGAGATGAGGAAATCATTTTTTACACAGAGAGTGGTGAATCTGTGGAATTCTCTGCCACAGAAGGTAGTTGAGGCCAGTTCATTGGCTATATTTAAAAGGGAGTTAGATGTGGCCCTTGTGGCTAAAGGGATCAGGGGGTATGGAGAGAAGGCAGGGATGGGATACTGAGTTGGATGATCAGCCATGATCATATCAAATGGCGGTGCAGGCTCGAAGGGCCGAATGGCCTACTCCTGCACCTATTTTCTATGTTTCTATGTTTCTATACCTTGTGTGTGCAAGCAAAGAATTTCACTGTGACTTGCCACATGTGACAATAAAGTATTCCATACAATTCAATTCGAACATGGTGCCAAGGTAAACGAATCTCCTCCTGCATATGTTCCATACCAGCCCATTCCCCTGCACAGCCATGCGGCTCTCTAAATGCCTCTTAAACACCATTATTGTATCTGACAACATCACTGGCAATACGTTCCAACCCTGGCAATAGGTTCCAGGCACTCACCGCCCTCTGTGCTAAAAAAAGCTGCCCCATATATATCATTTTAAACGTTGTCCCTTTCACCTTAGAGTTATGCCCTCAAGTCTTTGACACATCCATTCTGGGGAATAAAGTGACTGGCTACCCTTCAGTTTCTGTTTCAGTTGAGTTTAGTTTATTGTCACGTCGGCCCCATAGTAGAAGCGCCCACGTCGCGGGGCTGGAAACTGGAAGTATCCCGCGCTAATCCTGCTACCACCATCATCTATTGCAACAAGTGATGGCTCCCACTGATTGTCGCCGGAAGCTTGCGTCCTTTTCAGGACAAACGACGACAGCGATGTCAACATCTGAAACATGGAAGATGGACATGAAAGAAGATTGTCACGTGTACTGAGGCACAGTGAAAAGTTTTTGTTGTGACCCTTGCAACTCTTGCAACCCAAGGGGCATCTCTTGGTTGTCATTCAGTGCTGGAAACCATCAGATTATCAGACATTCATTCATCATCGTTGAAAACATTAGCGACGCAGTGGTGCTGGACGGGAACGGTGACGGACGCACCAAACATCTCTGTCCTCCAGTTCCTGCGGACTTCCACCGCTGGCAGTATAGGATTTTGGTGTGTGTGCTTTGTCATCATTCCTTACAATGCCGTGTACGACAGTGATCGCAACTTCTACTGAAGTGTGGATGGCTGTCGGCTCGCTAGAAGATCATCCACCCTTTGACAGGTCCTGGTCCTGTTTTTTGGTCCTGATGGGGGTCCACAGCCCCCTCCTCACCTGGCAAACCAGGTGGGGGAGACGGTTTAGTCGCCGACTATCCGACCATGGAGCAGGTAGCACGGGATTACCTGGTACCCGTGGAGGGGGGAACTCCCCCCGACCTGACCATCAGACATAGGAGCAGAATTAAGCCATTTGGATAGCACAGTGGCACATATGAATCCAATTCACCAACATGGTCTATTCCTTTTTATCCCTTGACAGTTCAATTGCTTACCCAGACTGACAGAAATCAGACTGATCAGACTGTAACTTGCCCCTAGTGTGTAGGGAGTGGATGAGAAAGTGGGATAACTTAGAACTAGCTTGAACAATGGATCGACTGGGCGCATATTCACTTAAAGCTAGAAGGATGAGAGGGCATCTTATAGAAGCATATAAAATTCTCAAGGGATTGAACAGGCTAGATGCAGAAACAAATGTTTTCCATGTTGGGGGAGTCCAGAACCAGGGGTCACCGTTTACGAATAAGGGGTAGACCGTTTGGGACTGAGATGAGGAAAAAACGTTTTCACCCAGAGAGTTGTGAATCTGTGGAATTCTCTGCCACAGAAGGCAGTGGAGGCCAATTCACTGGATGTATTCAAGAGAGAGTTAGTTCTGGTTCTTAGGGTTAACGGAATCAAGGGATATGGGGAGAAAGCAGGAAGGGGGTACTGATATTGGATGTTCAAGAAGGAACTGTAGATGCTGGAAAATCGAAGGTAGACAAAATTGCTGGAGAAACTCAGCGGGTGCTACTGATATTGGATGATCAGCCGTGATCATAGAAACATAGAAACATAGAAAATAGGTGCAGGAGTAGACCATTCGGCCCTTCGAGCCTGCACCGCCATTCAATATGATCATGGCTGATCATCCAACTCACTATCCTGTACCTGCCTTCTCTCCATACCCCCTGATCCCCTTAGCCACAAGGGCCACATCTAACTCCCTCTTAAATATAGCCAATGAACTGGCCTCAACTACCTTCTGTGGCCGAGAATTCCAGAGATTCACCACTCTCTGTGTGAAAAATGTTTTTCTCATCTCGGTCCTAAAAGATTTCCCCCTTATCCTTAAACTGTGACCCCTTGTCCTGGACTTCCCCAACATCGGGAACAATCTTCCTGCATCTAGCCTGTCCAACCCCTTAAGAATTTTGTAAGTTTCTATAATATATCATATTGAATCATATTCAATGATATTGAATGGCGTTGCTGGCTTGAAGGATCGAATGGCCTACTCCTGCACCTATTTTCTATGTTTCTACCTGCAGAAGCAAGGATTTGTTTCTTACAGGCGAGTCGCCGGTCGGGCGCGGACTCGGTGGGCCGAAGGGCCTGTTCCCACGCTGGATCTCGAAAACCAAACTAAACCAAACCGGGTTTATTGGGCACTGACACCGCTTATAATTTTTTTTTGGCAGTGGGGTTTTATCACGGGGCTTTGTTCGGGTCAAGGGAGAGGTACAGAGTAATTGGCCGTATCACAAAGGAACAGGATGTGCAGAACAAAAGGAACATTCCTGCAGAAGTTGGGCCAGCTGTTGGGGGCAAAATCTGTGGAAAAGTGGAATGTGGTGGTGGGGCGTCAGGCTCCTGGTATGTGATACAGCTGTAGCCCAACACATTGCAGCTTCATTAAAATCACATGTAGTCACTCTGGTGGAAATCAGCTTCTAAAACTTAAATCACGTCACCGCTATTTGCTGCATTTGACCAACAAAGAGGCTGGGCCCCCCCCCCCCCCCTGCTGTGACCTTGCTACAAGAAGAAGTCGGGCTTTAAATGGAGTTGTGTCCCATTCTTCAATAGCCCGCAGCAAACAGGAATTTTAACACCCCTCCACAAGCCAGCGTCTCATTTCACCCGTCGCCCTGAGGTGAATACATAGTGATTTGCTGATGCAGCAATCTTGTTCGTGGGAGCTCCTCCAGACACAAGCTATTTCCAATAACTACAGCACAGCGTGGCACACGGCACTGTGGCGTCGTGGTAGAGTTGCTGCCTTACCCGGGTTCGATCCTGACTACGTGGTGGCTGTCTGTACGGAGTCTGTACCTTCTCCCCGTGGGTTTTCTCCGAGATCTTCGGTTTCCTCCCACACTCCACAGACGTACTGTCCATGTAGGTTAATTGGCATGGTGTAAATTTAAAATGTTGTGCAGGGTAGTGTTAATGTGCGGGGAACGCTGGTCAGTGCGGACTCGGTAGGCCGAAGGGCCTGCTTCTGCGCTGTATCTCTAAACTAAACTACATTGGCATAGCGGTAGAGTTGCTGTCTTACAGCACCAGAGACCCGAAACGTCACCTATTGTTTTACTCCAGAGATGCTGCCTGACCCACCGAGTTACTCCAGCAGTTTTACCAGCCTGATTACTATGTTTAGTTTAACCGTAGTCATTTAACATAAGGCCATCATTGTACTCCCGCTTCATATCTACATATTATCAAACAGAACAACGCCCCATTAAAGGTAGACAAAAGTGCTGGAGAAACTCAGCGGGTGAGGCAGCATCTATGGAGCGAAGGAAATTGGCAACGTTTCGGGCCGCAACCCTTCTTCAGACTGATGCAGGGGGGGGGGGACGGGAAGAAGAAAGGAAGAGGAGGAGCCCGAGGGCTGAGGGAGAGCTGAGAAGGAGAGGAAACAGCAGAAGAGAAGATTAGATTCGACCAGGTTCAGGAATAGCTACTTCCCCACAGCCATCAGGCTATTAAACCTGGCTCGGACATAACACTGAACTTTATTAGCCAATACTGTTATTTGCACTTTATCAGTATATTGATTCATGTGTGTATATATTTATAGAATGCCGTGTAGTCAATGCCTACTATGTTCTGTTGTGCTGAAGCAAAGCAAGAATTTCATTGTCCTATCAGGGACACATGACAATAAACTCACTTGAACTTGAACAGCAAGGGCTACCGGAAATTGGAGAAGTCAATGTTCATACCGCTGGGGTGCAGAATGCCCAAGCGGAATATGAGGTCCTGCTCCTCCAATTTCCAGTGGTGCTCACTCTGGCCATGGAGGAGGCCCAGGACAGAAAGGTCGGATTCGGAATGGGAGGGGGAATTGAAGTGCTGAGCCACAGGGAGATCAGGTTGGTTGATGCGGAGGTGTTCGGCGAAATGATCGCCAAGCCTACGCTTGGTCTCACCGATGTAGATCAGCTGAGATAGACACAAGATGCTGGAGCAACTCAGCGGGACAGGCAGCATCTCTGTAGAGAAGGAATGGGCCAAGTTTCGGGTCGGGATTCGTCCTCAGACCAGAAACGTCACCCGTTCCTTCTCTCCGGAGATGCTGCCTGTCCCGTTGAGTTACTCCAGCATTTTGTGGTCAATTGGCTTGTCAGGTCACACAAATGTTATTCTTGCATCTCACCCTGGTACACAGGTGGATCGCAACTGAAGGTTACACGGCCCGTTCTTTTCATCCGTTCAGGCGAAATGAATTAATTAATTCAACTTGAAAGATTGTTTGCATGTTGCTTTATGGTAAATTTAACCCTTCAAGATGATTATGATTCAGAAAGACAGGTTGTGCAAGAGAGATTTCTCCCTACGGCATGGTGCGTTACTTAAACAAGCATACGTTTCCCTTCCAGCAGCCTTTGAAAAATGTAAATGTCTGCAACGACCAAATGTACGTAATAAAATATACGTTTAGCAACACCACGGATTTACAGATTCATCAAGTAATATGGCATGGAAACAGGCCCCTCTTCCCAATTTAGTTCAGTTTAGAGATACAGCGTGGAAACAGGTCCTTTGGCCCACCGAGTCCGTGCCGACCAGCGATCCCTGCACATTAACACTATCCTACACGCATTAGGGACAATTTTACATTTACACCAAGCCAATTAACCTACTAACCTGTACATCTTTGGAGTGTGGGGGGGAAACCGAAAACCCACGCAGGTCACGGGGAGAACGTACAAACTCTGAGGAGACAAGCACCTGTAGTCAGGATCGAACCAGGGACTCTGGCGCTGTAAGGCAGTAGATCTACCGCTATGCCACAAGATGAAGGGTTCTCGACCCGAAACATCACCCATTGCTTCATCTCCAGAGAGGCTGCCTGTCCTGCTGAGTTACTCCAGCATTTTGTGTCTCTCCTCAAAGATGACTATCTACTTAATCCCATCTGCCTGAGTTTGGCCCATATTCCTCTAAAGCTTTAGCAACGATAGATCTCGCCTGGTCCTCATCTTTCACCCCACCAGCCTCTATACTCAGCACATCATCCACTGCCAACTTCCACAACCGACTGTGCTGGCTAGCATCTCGGCCCACCAAGGCCGTGACCTCTGTAAGTCTGGCAAAACGGATAATCCGGAAAGACTCTGGAACCACGGGTGCCAGAAAATCGCTGGTGGACCTGTATTAAACCGGATCAAGATCCTGCTGCAATAGTATGGAAACAGGCCCTTCGGCCCCACTGAGTCCACGCTAAGCATCGATTCACAATAGTTTCTCATCCATCCATTCACCTATTAATTCACCTACAATAAATATGCACTATTACTTCAAAGAAGTAAGTAAGTAAGTAAGTTTATTGGCCAAGTATTCACATACAAGGAATTTGCCTTGGTGCTCCACCCACAAGTAACAACATGACATACAGTGACAGTTACGAATGACTCAGAAAACACTAAACATTAATAATAATAAAACATTAATGATAAAACACCATTGATCAAGCATGTGGACCAACAAAATATCATCAATATCATCAATTAAAGGGAGGCTACAGATTTTTGGCTGTTGAGTAGAGCAACAACTCGTGGATAAAAACTGTTTTTATGTCTGGCTGTGGCAGCTTTGACAGTCCGGAGTCGCCTTCCAGAGGGAAGTGATTCAAAGAGTTTGTGGCCAGGGTGAGAGGGGTCAGAGATGGTCACAATGATTTGGCACCAGTGTGTGTTACATCTAATTTTGGAATAGAGTCATAGTCATACAGTGTGGTCACAGGGCCTTCGGCCCAACTTGCCCACACTGACCAACATGCCCCATCTAAACTAGTCCCACCTGCCTGCATTTGGCCCTTATCCCTCTAAACCTGTCCTATCCATGTACCTGTCTAATTGTTTCTTAAACGTTACAATAGTCCCTGCCTCAACTACAGCACCTCCTCTGGCAGGTATAACAACCATTTTCACTCTCTACAATACCACTTACCTCTGCTCCCATCATTACTCCACCCATAATAGACACAAAATTGCTGGAGTAACTCAGCGGGACAGGCAGCATCTCTGGTGAGAAGGAATGGGTGACGTTTCGGGTCTGAAGATACTTTCAAGAGAGAGCTAGATACGGCTCTTAAAGATAGCGGATTCAGGGGATATGGGGAGAAGGCGGGAATAGGGTACTGATTGTGGATGATCAACCATGATCACATTGAATGTTAATGCTGGCTCGAAGGGCCAGTTGGCCTTCTCCTGCACCTGTTGTCTATTGTCTATTGTCTATTGTCTCGACCCAAAACCTCACCCATTCCTTCGCTCCAGAGATGCTTCCTGGTCCGCCGAGTTACTCCAGCATTTTGTGGTCTATCTTCAGTTTATACCAGCATCTGCAGTTCCTTCCTACACATTACTCTACTGGTATCTATCTTAAATGAACCCAATAAGTGATGCAGCTGGGGTGGAGGTGACTTTTTTTTCAGTGGATATGATGAAGCGCTGTCTTTTATCTCATCGCATAATAGCGTCACACAGACTTCTAAACCCCCCTTGCTCCTATTGTGCACACTGGTTGTGAGGCATAAAAGAAATCGCACGGATAATATTGAATGGTAGAGGTTTTTTGTTAAACAAATAAATGGAAGAATGTGGTTCTCATTAGAGAAATATTCCATTTATTTGATTGCAAAGGTTGCTGCTAGGGAGTTTGTCTTGAAGCTGGAACAAAATGTTAATCATCAAATACACTTTCATATGTGGGAATTATCATTTTTGTGTTTCACACACATAAACTATTGCTTCGAGGGGTCAAGAATAGGCAATATTTTCCTGCACACTGCACTTAATTAAGTATTTGCAGTACTGAAATGCCCAATTAGGAATGTTGAGAATGCCAGTTAAAATGTCTCCGAGATTATTTTAAAGTCCCTCAACTACTCTTGTTCCATTGCAGCACATTCTTTATCCTCTTGGTTGAGCAAATGACTTCTCTTCACCAGAAACACTGACAACTAGAAGGAGCTGGTCATGGTTTGTATCTTTGTTTCAAAATACAAAGGTTGGACTTTTCCGTCGCAGAGGCTGAAATATTTAATTAGCCCATTGAACAGACTTATTGTTAATTTTAAAGATAGACGCAAAGTGCTGGAGTAACTCAGCGGGCCAGACAGCATCTCTGAGGAACATGGATAGGTGATGTTTTGGGTCGATATCCCAACACAAAACATAACCTATCCATGTTCTCCAGGGTCGTTGCCTGGTCCGCTGAGTTACTCTTGCACTGTGTGTCTTTACTTTGGAAGATGAGGTCCCGACTGAAAACGTCACCTATCCATGTTCTCCAGAGTTGTTGCCTGACTCGCTGAGTTGCTCCAGCACTTTGTGTCTTTTTTTTTACTGAGTTTCCCGATCTGAAACGTCACTGAACCGTGTTCTCCAGAGTTGCTGCCTGACTCGCTGAGTTACTCCAGCAATCTGTGTCTTTTATTTTTGTAAACCATCATTTGCAGTTCCTTGCTCATATCTTTCATTCAGTTTATTCGAGGCCGACAGAGGGCCACCGTTTTGTCTTCACTTATTAACTGTGAACTTCTCTCGTCGCCCTTCTGCGTAAGAATTGCTGACAATGGCCAATGGATAGAAATCCCAAACAAATAACAGGCTGCCCCCATGGCCCCAGCAAGAAGTGAAGTGTTGTTATGGTTCTTTTGACAATCTCACTCTGTTCTGCCTTATTAACTCGTATAAGCTTCATTGCACAAGACCAAGAACAGACAAACACACAGAAACTATCCACATGATGGAGCAACACTTCTATAGGATCAGGTTCAGGTTTATTGTTGTCACGTGTACCGAGGTACAGTAAGCAGCTTTGATTTGCATGCTATCCAATTAGTTTAGTTTAGAGATACGGCATGGAGACAGGCCCTTCAGCCCATTGAATCCACGTCGACCATTCATCACCCGTTTACACAAGTTATCGCCCTACACACTACAATTAGCAATTTACTGAGGCCAATTAACTTACTGACCCAATAGACAATAGACAATAGGTGCAGGAGTAGGCCATTTGGCCCTTCGAGCCAGCACCGCCATTCAATGTGATCATGGCTGATCATCCCTAATCAGTACCCCGTTCCTGCCTTCTCCCCATATCCCTTGACTCCGCTATTTTTAAGAGCCCTATCTAGCTCTCTCTTGAAAGCATCCAGAGAACCTGCCTCCACCGCCCTCTGAGGGAGAGAATTCCACAGACTCACCACTCTCTGTGAGAAAAAGTGTTTCTTCGTCTCCGTTCTAAATGGCTTACCCCTTATTCTTAAACTGTGGCCCCTGGTTCTGGACCCCCCCCAACATCGGGAACATGTTTCCTGCCTCTAGCGTGTCCAAACCCTTAACAATCTTATATGTTTCAATAAGATTCCCTCTCATCCTTCTAAACTCCAGAGTGTACAAGCCCAGCCGCTCCATTCTCTCAGCATATGACAGTCCCGCCATCCCGGGAATTAACCTTGTAAACCTACGCTGCACTCCCTAAATAGCAAGACCCACACATACTTAGGATGTGGGAGGAAACCGGAGCAACCGTAGGAAACCCACGTGGTCACAGAGAGAACGTGCAAACTCCATACAGGCAGCACTCAGATTGAATCAGATAATACTATGCATAAAGGGAGAGAGTTGTGGATGTAGCTCAGTCCACTGACTCCATCTACACTTCACGTTGCTGCAGAAAGCAGCCAACATAATCAAAACAAGGGAATTAAAACTGTAACAGCACCATAATTGTAATTTTATTTATCATTTAGGGTGGCTCAATGGCGCAGTTGTAGAGTTGCTATTTTACAGCGCCAGGGACCCGGGTTCGACCCTAACTACAGGTGTTGTCTATTGGGGTTTAACGTTCTCCCTGTGACCGCGTGGGTTTTCTCTGGGTCCTCCAGTTTCCTCCCACACTCCAAAGACGTACAGGTTTGTAAGTCAATTGGCTCAAGTAAAAAATAATAATAATAATTGTCCCTAGCATGTAGGATAGTGCTAGTGTATGGGGTGATCGCTGGTCGGCTTGGACTCGGTGGGCCGAAGGGCCTGTCCCCGTGCTGTATCTCGAAAGTTGAAAGTAAAGACTTGACTTGATTCTTGACTTTTTCCACCACGCATCTATTGATAGGAATCAAGAATGAGACCCAGGTGTTTCATCTTGAAGCATTTGCGGAGAACATGGAGAGATGGTGATTTGGGGATCAAGACACCTCTTCAGCGAAGAAGGGTCCCAACCCAAAACATCGCCTCTCCATGTCCTCCATAGATGCTGCCTGACCCACTGAGTTACTCCAGCGCTGTGTGGTTTGCTCAACGTTGCAGCAGTGAAGATTCTACATTTCTTAAGGATATAAGTTAGTGCTGAAAACATAGCGACTCTTCAATTGCTTCAATGTGATCTACTATTCGTACACTCTTGTACTTAAGTGTGATTCTACTTATGTACAGTAAGATTTTTGGTGAGTTGTATGCAAAAAAAAGTATATGGGACAATAAAGTACCATTGAATCTTCTGCTATCCAGGCGACTGAACCATCCTATGAACAACTAGAGAGTTGTCCTGAGCAACCATCTACCTCACTGAAGACCCTTGGACTATCTTTAATCAGACTTTATTGGACTTTATCTTGCACTAAACGTTATTCACTTACACAGTGGACGGCTCGATTGTTATCATGTATAGTCTTTCCACTAACTGGATAGCACTGCACCTTAGTTCACGAGACAGTAGACTAAACTAAACTAAATGAAACTAAACTAAACTAAATGAAACAAAACGTAACTAAACAAAACTAAGCTAAACTTAACTAACTGTTAAGTGATGACCATATAATAACAAAAGCCTTACACTAGGATAAAGATCCAAAAACTTTATTAACTACATCGCAAGCACGACTTCACACTTCCACGTTCCACTTACACTAAGGGAAAGCAGCAAGCAGTGATTACTGAAAAGCTAGTGGGCGTAACTACAAAAGCATGACTCATGATATGAGTCACTAATCTACATCCCCCCTCTTAAAGAATCAACAACAATACAGATCCATAAACTAAGCAAGGCATGTATAACAATCGATGACAAACTGGAGGAAAGTCAAACATAGTCCGGATAATTCACAACCGGCCTGCAAACACGGCCAGCACGTGTACGATAGAGAACATCTCTGTTTTTCTTTTCCAGGGAGCGAGCAGGTGGTTTCACAGCCGAGGGAGATTACTGAAAAGTGATTACTGAAAAGCTAGTGGGCGTAACTACAAAAACATGACTCATAATATGAGTACACTAATCTACACTAACCTAAACTAAACTAAAACTAATTCCTTCTCCCATTCCCAATCTGACCTTTCTGACCTGGGCCTCCTCCATTGTCAGTGAGGCCCAGCGCAAATTGGAGGAACAGCACCTCATATTTTGCTTGGGTAGTTCACACCCCAGCGGTATGAACATTGACTTCTCTAACTTCAGATAGCCCTTGCTTTCTCTCTCCATCCCCTTCCCCTTCCCAGTTCTCCCAATAGTCTTACTGTCTCCGCCTACATTCTATCTTTGTCCCACCCCCTCCCCTGACATCAGTCTGAAGAAGGGTCTCAACTCGAAACGTCGCCCATTCCTTCTCTCCAGAGATGCTGCCTCATCCGCTGAGTTACTCCAGCATATCTAAAACTAATTTCATGTGCCTCCCTGCTACCCTTATCAAGGATAGGAGATGAGCATTCCTGGCAGTAAGTATACATATGATTTTCACACACAACAGCACTATATGTACTTATGTGTCAAAAGATCTCCAAACATGGGAGCATAAAATTGAGTGCACATTGATGTAGATAGACAGAGTGCTGGAGTAACTCAGTGGGACAGGCAGCATCTCTGGAGAACATGGACAGGCGACTTTCCGTGGTGTAACCCTTCTTCAGGCTGATTGCAAAGGAGTGGGAAAGAAAGCTAGACCTCTTTTCCAGCTTTCTTTCCCACCTGACCTGCTGAGATACTCCGGCACTTTGCGTCTTTCTTTGGTATGAACCAGCATCGGCAGTTCCTTGTTATTACTTGATCATAAGGTCATAAGTGATAGGAGTAGAATTAGGCCATTCGGCCCATCAAGTCTACTCCGCCATTCAATCATGGCTGATCTCTCTCCCTCCTATCCCCATTCTCCTGCCTTCTCCCCATAACCACTGACACCCCTACTAATCAAGAATCTATCTATCTCCGCCTTAAAAATACCCACTGACTTGGCCTCCACAGCCTTCTGTGGCAAAGAATTCCACAGATTCACCACCCTCTGACTAAAGAAATTTCTCCTCATCTCCTTCCTAAAAGAACATCCTTTAATTCGGAGGCTGTGACCTCTAGTCTTAGACTCTCCCAATGATGTGGATGGGTCCAGCCTTGCGCCTAAAAGCATTTGGAATATGCTGTGGAAAATGCAGGCAGTGTTTTCATGGGCAATCACTACAGTTTAAACTCAGGGCTCTTGCAAATTGCTTAATTGCCTCCACAACTTTGTTGCAGCCCATTGAATCCTTGTTATTCGGGGAGCTGGCCATTATTGCAAGAGCTGCCTTTGTCCGCAAGTCCCCAGCATTAAGATGACTGGGTCGAAAACATAAATACAGTCCCACATCTCTGAGGTAACAAACTTCCAGTAAACTTGTTTGCCTTTTGTCCTGAGTTCTCTAGAGCCTCGGCTTTCTTAGCCTATCTCCCGCCCCATCGCACTGAATGACCTCACTGATTCCTTTAAAAGAAATACCATTCAGAGTGCATTCAATATTCACTGCAATATTACTCACATCTTTTAGCTGGAGCACTTGAAGTGGGCCATGTTTAACTTCAATAAGTTGCCATTTGCATTGCATTCTTCTTAACTTCACAAAAGTACACAATCTGAAAACCTCTTTTTTGCAACTAGGTCCTCTTCACTTTGCAGGATATGTCCTTATGTTCAGCTCAGTTTAGTTCAGAGATACAGCGTAGAACCAGGCCCTTCGGCCCACCGGGTCTGTGCCGACTAGCAATCATTAGTTCTATCCTGCACTATAGGGACAATTTGCAGAAGCCAATTAACCTGCAAATCTTTGGAATATGGGAGGAAACTGGAACACCTAGAAAAATAACCCATGTGGTCACAGGGAGAACGTACAAACTCCACACAGACAGCACCCGTAGTCAGGATTGAACCCGGGTCTCTGGTGCTGTAAGGCAATAACTCTACCACTGCGCCACTATGCTGGCCAATTAAGTGTGAAAGTATGAAAACACACAGCTCCAGGTTCAGGAACAGTTTCCTCCCAGCTGTTATCAGGCAACTGAATCATCTCACCACGACTAGAGAGCAGTCCTGAACTACTATCTACCTCATTGGGGACACTTGGACTATCGGACTTTGCTGGCTTTACAAAGAACAGGATTAACAAACTCATCAGGAAGGCTGGCTACGTCCTGGGGGCGGAGATTCATGGGAGGTGGTTTTGGAGGCGAGAATGCTCCTCAAACTGCGGAGCATCTTGGACAATCCAGCTCACCCCCTCCATGACACACTGGTCAACCTGAGGAGCACCTTCAGCAACAGACTGGTTCCACCAAGATGCAGCACAGAACGCCACAGGAGATCCTTCTTCCCTGTGGCTATCAAACTGTACAACTCCTCCCCCTTCTGTCATGAGGTAGACTGACTGACTCCCCCACCCCCTCTCCCTCCCCAATCTTTGCACATCCCCAATCTTTTCCACTCATCACTTTAATTACATGTTTCATATATTTTGTGTTTATATGACTGTTGGCGGATCAATTTCCCTCCTGTGATAAATAAAGTTCTATCGTATTGTATCATATTGTTTCCCTCGCGCTAAACGTTATTCCATTATCATGCATCAATACACTGTAAATGGCTCGATTGTAATCATGTATTGTCTTTCCGCTTGCTGTATAGCACGCAACATAAAAGCTTTTCACTGTACCTCGGTACACGTGACAATAAACTAAACTGAAACTGAACTAAACAATCTAGGTAATAAGTTTAAGAAGGAACTGCAGATGCTGGAAAATCGATGGTAGACAAAAATGAGTGGCGGCGCTGTCGAACAGCAGCGGCTCGCCTGCAGTCCGTCTGTTTTTACTTTTTTTGTTGTTTTCTTTTGTCCTGTTTTAGTTAAATTTTAGTTTATTGGGTTGTGTATGTGTGGGGTGGGGGGTGAAACATGACTTTTGTCTCTTCCTTCGGGGGAGTGCGACTTTTTCTTGTCGTATCCCCCTTCTCTGCCTCCGTCTGCGCTGAGGCCAAAATGGCGGAGCTGCCGGCCTCCAACTCCAACTGCGACCGACCGACCGACCGACCTCGAGGCTCCGGAGGCAGAGCCAGGACTTACCAGCGCGGGGCTGGCCGGCTTCGAGGCTGCGGTGGCGTTCCGGCGTTCCAGGGCTGCGGTGGCGTTCCTGCGGTGGCGACCGAGGACACTGGTGGCGACCTGAATCCGGTGGACGACATCATCGGGAGCTCGCAGGTCCCAGGTTGGTGACCTGTTTTTCTGGAGCTCCCGCAACTACAGCTGTGTCGGCTGGACTGGAGGGAGGCAGCTTCGGCAGCTTCGGCCACCCCGAACCGGCCCGTCGCGGAGCGGAGCTCGGATTCAGCCGCGGGACTGATTTACCATCACCCGGCGGGGTCACAACGTCAGAAGCCTGGATCGCCTCAGCGCAGAGGGAGAACAAAGCGGGAAGAGACAGAGACTTTAAGACTTTTGCCTCCATCACAGTGAGGAGGTGCCTGGTGAACTCACTGTGGTGGATGTTAATTTGTGTTGATTGTGTGTTTTGTCATTTATTATTATATGTATGACTGCAGGCAACGAAATTTCGTTCAGACCGAAAGGTCTGAATGACAAATAAAGGAATCTCTAGAATCTCTAATCTCTAAATGCTGGAGAAACTCAGCAGGTGAGGCAGCATCTATGGAGCGAAGGAAATAGGCGACGTTTCGGGTCAAGACCCTTCTACAGACTCAATCTAGATAATAATGTCTCTAGGTAATTTATCCAGCTGGTGCCTCCAGTGGAAAGAAAGCCAGGAAGTTGCTTTCGTGATGAACAGACCCACTCCGCCACCCCACGCATTGTCCTCTTATTCAAATATCTGAAAATGACGTGACCTTCTAAAGTCTCGTTAATCAAGTTCCATGAGAACAGGCCATGACTCTCCAGCACAAAAGATCACAGGGGATTAGTGAAATTAGACAATAAATAGCAAGTACACTATAATGCCTGCAGGCACTTCCGGCTAAAGCACGCTTTGTCTTCAGCTTGAGGGCCTGTGAGGGATATTTTTTTAATAAAAGATCTTTCAAGAAGTGCTAAATATTTCAGTCAGGCAACTGCATGGGTTTATACTTAACTGTGGATAGAACTGCATTCTGTGCAAACTGCCAAAAAAAAAAAACCCCACAAGGAATCAGATGAGTCTTCCACACTAATCAAATCATTGTGGAAGTTCAGACAATATAAATACTGTTACCATAGAGAAATTCGGTGATATCAACACTGGCAACAAAATGCTGGGCATAATGGCAGGGAACGGACATCAGAACTCAATAAACATTATTGGCCGTGCATTTCGTCTGAAAAATAAAGGCCATTTATATATATAGGCCCAGTGTAACGTAATGATTTTTTGCCGACCAGCGATCACCCCGTACGCTAACACTATCCTACACACTAGGGACGATTTACAATTTTACCGCAGCTAATTAACCTACAAACCTGTAGGTCTTTGGAGTGTCGAAGGAAACCGGAGCACCCGGAGAAAACCCACACAGGTCCACGGGGAGAGTGTACAGACTCCCTACAGACAGCACCCGCAGTCAGGAATGAACCTGGGTCTCTGGCGCTGTAAGGCAGCAACTCTACCGCTGCGCCACCGTGCTGCCAGTTTTTCGGAGAAACTTGTTCGTACAAAGAACAGGGAAAAGAACAGCACCAGAACAGGCCCTTCGGCCCATAGTGCCTGGACCGAACACGCTGCCAAGCTCAACTAATAGAGTCATGGAGTCATACAGTGGGTCAGGTAGCACCTCTGGGGAACATCTAAGTAATGCTTCAGGTCGACAACCTTCTTCAGCCCTATTGACTTACTCCAGTACTTTGTGTCTTTTTTTTTTGGTAAGCCAGCATCTGCGGTTCCTTGTGTCTCCAAAACAGCCAATGGATTGCTTTGGACGGAATCCCTCCAATCCCTCATATACTTCATCTCTGGGTTATGGGGCGAGGGCAGGAGAATGGGGTCGAGAGGGAAAGATAGACCTGCCATGAAGGAATGGCGGCATAGACATGATGGGCCGAATGGCCTTATTCTGCTCCTGAAATTTATGAACATGAAAATTATCTGTATGATTGACTTCACAATCTAGGCTAAATCTCTTCATACCTCTGGTCAGTTTAACTGCTGAAGAACAGCAGGATGTACAGCTCCAATGCCCGATGACCCTGAGGATACGTTACGACACGATACGATAGAACTTTTTTAATCCCAGGAAGGAAATTGGTCTGCACAACAAGATACATGAAACGTGAAATTAAAGTGACGAGTGGAAAGTCCAGGATTGGAGATGACCAAAGATTTATGGGGGGGGGGGGGGGGGGGTCATTCTCAGTCTACCCCACGACAGAAGGGGGAGGAGTTGTACAGTTTGATATCCATTGGGAAGAAGGATCTCCTGTGGCGTTCTGTGCTGCATCTTGGTGGAACCAGTCTGTTGCTGAAGGTGCTCCTCAGGTTGACCAGTGTGTCATGGAGGGGGTGAGCTGTATTGTCCAAGGTGCTCCGCAGTTTGAGGGGCATCCTCCCCTCCAAGACCCACCTCCAGTGAATCCAACTCCGCCCCCAGGACGGAGCCAGCCTTCCTGACGAGCTCTTTAATCCTGTTGGCGTCCGCGGCCTTCGCCACCTGTCCAGGCTATTATGAAGAGTTCCTGTGCAGCTTTACGTATCCTGTGTACTGTTATAATCTAAATTTACCCCAAATAGTATGGACATATTAGATTCATGTCTGCAGCCCCATTCTCCCATTGTCAATTGTCAACAGTGTGTATTCCGCAAAACAATAAAACAATACTGTAGTCCACAGGAACTTTGGCCGCTAGGTGTTGATGGATTGTTCAGGAACCTCGCAGACTTCTGTCAAGAGAATTGATGGGGGTGAAGTCAGTCGGAGTTAGACTTAAGTCAAGTATTTTTTCATCAAATACTCATGTTCATATGTGATAGGAGCAGAATTAGGCCATTCGGCCCATCAGGTCTAGTGCGCCATTCAATCGTGGCTGATCTATCTTTCCCTCTCAGCCCCATTCTCCTGCCTTCTTCCTGTAACCCCGTACTGATCAAGAATCTACCTATCTCTGCCTTAAAAATATCCATTAACTTGGCCTCCACTGCCTTCCAGCCCCTCAGAATGAGATATCACACGTGTATTTTCATTACAACGTATGTTATGATCTAATTTGGGCGGCACAATGGCGCAGCGGTAGAGTTGCTGCCTCACAGCTCCAGAGACCTGGGTTCGATTTGGACTACGGGTGCTGTCTGTACAGAGTTTGTACGTTCTCCCCGTGACCATGTGGGCTTCCCCGGGTGCTCCGGTTTCCTCCCACACTCCAAAGATGTGCAGCTCTGTAGATGAATTGGCTTCTGTAAATTCTGCCTAGTTTGCAGGATAGGACTAGTGTACGGGTGGTGAATGTTGGTCGGCACGGACTCGGTGTATCTCTGCAAATTCAGAGTAGAATCGAATTAATTCCCTGCATTGTATGTGTGTGTGCGCGCAATATTGTATGTGTGTGTGCATTGCAGTGTTGTGTGTTTATTGTGTGTGTTTGTTTAGTTTAGTGATACAGCGCGGAAACGGGCCCTTTGGTCCACGCCAACCAACTAACCACTGCCCTGACCACTAACACACACTAGGGACAATTTACATTTATACCAATTAACCTACAAACCTGTACGTCTTTGGAGTGTGGGAGAAATTACAAACTCCGTATATACAGCACCCGTGGTCGGGATCGAACCCGGGTCTCTGGCGCTGTGAGCGCTGTAAGGCAGCAACTCAACCGCTGCGCCACCGTGCCGAATTGGGTGGGAGGAAAGCAGAGGGTATTGATAACTAATGAAGGGAGAAAAGAAAGCTAATATTACTCACAGGCTCTATCGGAATTTAAAAAAAAAAATTTGGATCTTATCTCTCAGAACAAGCAGCCTCGCTCTCCAAAAAGGAAAATAAAATGGTGCCAATAAAACTTTTTGTGTCATTGCTTTTAAACAACAGAATTTCACCCAAACATTGTTAATGGGCAGGAAACAAAATAAGTAATATTGTTTCAACTGCGAACCGTTTTGTCTCTGATAACACCTTTCTCCCATTTTAAAGTTGATAAACGTCAGGGTGGCGCAGCGGTAGAGATGCTGCCTTACAGCACTTGCAGCGACGGAGACCCGGGTTCAATCCTGACCACGGGTGCTGTCTGTACGGAGTTTGTACGTTCTCCCCGTGACCGTGTGGGTTTTCATCCCACACTCCAAAGACATACAGGTTTGTAGGTTAATTGGCTAGATATGAAAATGTAAGTTGTCCCTAGTGTGTATTGGGTAGGGTTAAGGTGCGGGGATCGTCGGTCGGTGCAGGTTCGGTGGGCACTGTATCTCTAAACTAAACTAAAATTAAATAAAGCAGTTAAAAGAAATATAATTGAGTTGTAAAGATATTAATAACTCTTGTTCTCGTTCCCTACCACCTGTAATACCGTGAGACCCTTCTGATGAAGGGTCTCGACCCGAAACGTCACCCATTCCTTCGCTCCAGAGAGGCTGTCTGTCCCACTGAGTTACTCCAGCATTTTGTGTCCATCTTCGGTGTAAACCAGCTTCTGCAGTTCCTTCCCGTGAGGATTGTTGCCAGGTCTCGAGGGCCTGAGCTACAGGGAGAGGTTGAGCAGGGCTGGGACTCTATTCCTTGGACCACCAGGAGGATGAGGGGTGATCTTATGGAGGTGCATAATCATGTAGAGGAATAGGTCAGGTACACTCACAGTCTCTTGCCCAAAGTAGACGAATCGAGAACCAGAGGGCATAGGTTTAAGGTGACAGGGGGAAAAGATTGAATAGGAATCTGAGGGGTAACTTTTTCACAAAAGAGTGGTGGGTGCATGGAACAAGCTGCCGGAGGAGGTATTTGAGGCAGATACTATTTAAGAAACATTTAGACAGGTACATGGATAGGGCAGATATGTTTGGAGGGATATGGGGCAAACGCAGGCAGGTTGGGGCTAGTGCAGCAGGACATGTTGGCCAGTGTGGGCAAGTTGGGCCGAAGGACCTGTTTTCACGATGTGTGACTCTATGACTCTATGAAGGGTAGATTCAAGTCAGGGTCGTTTTACTGAAGGCATTTGTGCATTTCATGTTCTAACCAGGATGACATTTTTTGGGGGCTAAAAATACACTTTTTAAAATACACGTCTGAATGGGAGCAGTGGTAGAGTTGCTGCCTCACTGCGCCAGAGACCCGGGTTCGATCCTGGCTACGGGTGCCATCCCTGTGGGGACCCTGTGGGTTTTCATATCCACCCACTGTGTTGCTTCCATTTCCTCCCACATTCCAAAGACGTGCAGGTTTGTAGGTTAGAAAAAAAAAAGAACTGCAGATGCTGGTTTATACCAAAGATAGACACAAAGTGCCGGAGTAACCCAACATGCCGTGCAGCATCCCTGGGGAAAATGGATGGGTGCCATTTCAGCTCGGGATCCTTTCTTCAGACTCGATCTGAATTCAGTCTGAAGAAGGGTCCCGACCTGAAACGTCACCTAATCCTTTTCCCCACCGATGCTGCGCCCTGCTGGGTTACTCCAGCACTTTGTGTCTATCTATTTCAGGTTTTTAGGTTAATTGGTTTCTGTAAATTGCCCCTAGTGTGTAGGCCGTAGAACTGGTGTATGGGTGATCCTTGGCCGACGTGTTTGGTGGGTCGAGGGGCCTGTTTCCACACCGTATCACTAAACTAAACTAAACTAAACTAAACTAAATTAAATTAAAAACTCAACTAAATATGAATCTAAACGAAACAAATTTAAATTAAAAACTCAACTAAATAAACTAGAGTAAACTAGTTATAGCTCTAACGAGTCAAGTCAGCCTCTCTAACAAAGTCCACCTGTTGTAGAAGCAGCCACTTTAGAAGTTTGAATCTCAAGAGGGTGCAGATGTTCTGAATCTCTGCTCTGGGGATAAAAGAATTAATCAGGGAGAATATTAGAAAAGGAGAGATAATGCCCCTGGTTTTGGCGCCAAAACCCTGTGAAAGTTTTTGATGGAATTCAGAACAGAGAGGATAACATCAATCACTCACTGCCCGCTGTCCAATGTACATGTAGCCAATCAAAGTGCAGACAATATGCCCGCTAATTCAGCTGCATCACCAGGCCTTCATATGCTAATGACGTCTGTCCCCACATACACGCTCTCTGCAGTAGGTCCTCTCTTTGTTCGCCTTTGGTAACATAAATAAAAGTACCCTTGCTTACAGAAGCAAGACGTTATTATTATTATACATCCCTCCTCTCCACCTTCCCTCCCTCTCCACACACCTATCCATCCATCCTCCCACCCTCTCTCCTTCTCCCTTCACTCTCCTTGCATCTCCCTCCCCACCCCTCCCTCCCTTCCCACACCCCCTCTTCCTCTCCCACTCCTTCCATGCCCCTCCCATTTCCTCTTCCACCTGCCTCTCCCTCTTCCCTTCCCATCCATCCCCCTCCACCACTCTCTCCCCACTCTCTCTCCCTCTCCCTCTCACTCCCCCTCTCTCTCCCTTCCCCCTCTCTCCTCCCTCTCCCTCCCCCCGCCCCATCGCCTTCACGCCCTCTCCCCTCTCCCCCTCCCTCTCCTTCCACCACCGTCCCCTTCCCTCTCACTCTCTCTCCCTCTCTCACCCCTTCCACCTCCCCCTCCCTCTTCTGCCCTCCCTCTCACCCTCCCCGTCTCCCCTTTCATCCCTCTCATGCCCCTCTCCCTCCACCTCCCATCACCTACTCCCCATCCTCCACCTTCCTTCCCCTCCCTGCCCCCTCCAACTCCCCACCCTGTACAAGCAACTGCAATGTGGCATTTGTGCACAGTTTTTCCAAGGTACTTTCTCGGGCTCCGGAAGTTCCACTTTTACATGCTGAGCAACAGTAATTTGTCAGGACTTGATTACCAGATGCATACTTTGTACACTTGTAATTCATCGGCATGTTTACAATCCAGCCCCCAACCCCCCTCTTGTGAATGCACTTTGGAAGACTTGGACATGTTTAGTTCAGTTTAGAGATACAGCACAGAAACAGGCCCTTCGGCCCACCGAGTCCGCAAAGACCAGTGATCACCCGTACACTAGCATCCTATACGCCGGGGGCGATTTACAGAAGCTAATTCTGTAAGAGAGTCTGAAGAAGGGTCCAGACTCGAAACCACAGCCATCCTTTTTCTCCAGAAATGCTGCCTGACCCGCTGAGTTACTCCAGCACTTTGTGTTTAACTTTGGTATAAACCAGCATCTGCAGTTCTTTGTTTCTACAGGTTTGCAGGTTGATCGTCTTCTGTGAATGTTGCCTCGTGTGTAGGGTAGAACTACTGTACGGGCGATCATTGGCTGGCATGGAATCGGTGGGTCGAAGAGCTTGTTTTCCACGCTGTATCTCTAAACTACTCTAACTCTAAGCCACTGCCTCACAGCACCAGAGACCCGGGTTTGATCCAGGCCTAGGGTGCTGTCTATGCGCAGTTTGTATACTCTCCCTGTGACCGCGTGGGTTTCCTCCGTGGGCTCCCATTTTCTAAAGACGTGCGGGTTTGTAGGTTAATTGGTCTCTACAAATTTCCCCCAGTGTGTAGGGAGTGGATGTGAAAGTGGACAAGCGATGGGTGGCGTGGACTCAGTGGGCCGGAGTGCCTGTTCCATGGTGTATCTCTAAACTGATCTAAACTAAACTAAACTAAACTAAAGGGTGGCACGGTGGCACGGTGGCACAGCGGTAGAGTTGCTGCCTTACACCACTTGCAGCGCCGGAGACCCGGGTTCGATCCCGACTACGGGTGCTTGTCTGCACGTAGTTTGGACGCTCTCCCCGTGACCGCGTGGGTTTTCTCCGAGATCTTCGGTTTCCTCCCACAATCCAAAGACGTACAGGTTTGTAGGCCAATCGGCTTGGGTTTGTATACTTGGTCTAAGTGTAAACTGTCCCTAGTGTGTGTGTGTAGGCTTTTGTTAATGTATCGCTGATCGGTGTAGACTCGGTGGGCCGAAGGGCCTGTTTCCGCCCTGTATCTCTAAACTAAAACTAAACAAAACTATGAAACTATTGCAGTGACAATAATACAATTTTGAACTGCTGCAAATAGCCAGCTCACTGTGAGGTGCAGGATTCCATTGCATGTACAAGACAAGGCATCTATGTTCCCCAATGGATAATGGGCCCTTCAAATAGGCTGAAAGGAAATTGTAAAGACAAGTCAAACTCTGACTAACGAAAGCTGGGGCCAGCTGTCTTCCCACCTGTAGAGTACACTGACCATTCATTCTGAAGTACTGTAGAAGTTCCGGTGTGACTGTGCGCACTCAATAACTTCTGATGGTCACAAATCCCCTTCTGCACACTGCCGCTCCTAAACATTGTGCCATTATGAAGTATATCCTGTTATGCAAGTGATAAACTACTTCCCACATTGGGTACGTATTTTCTTTAGAAACCCACATGTTATCAATGGCCAAATCGATCGAATATAAACAAGCTTGTACACGGCACGGTGGCGCAGCGATGGCGTTGCTGCCTCACTGGCCCGGGTTCGATCGTGAAGAAGAGGTCTGAAGAAGGGTCTCGGCCCGAATCGTCACCCATTCCTTTTCTCCAGAGGTGCGGTCCAACCCGCTGGGTTACTCCAGCTTTTTGTGTTTATCACAAAGAATTTTAGTTCAGTTTATTGTCACGTGTACAGTGGAAAGCGTTTTGTTGCGTGCTAACCAGTCAGCAGAAAGACTGTTCATGATTACAATCGAGTCGTCCACAGTGTACAGATACATGATAAAGGGAATAACGTTTAGTGCAAGATAGCGGTAGAGTTGCTGCTTTAAAGCGCCAGAGACCCGGATTCGATCCTGACTACGCGTGATGTCTGTACGGAGTTTGTACATTCTCCCCGTGAACTGCGTGGGTTTTCTCTGGGGTCTCCAGTTTTCTCCCACACTCCAAAGACGTACTTGGTAAAATTGTAACTGGTGCCTAGTGTGTGTAGAATAGCGTTAATATGTGGGGATCGCTGGTCGGCGCGAACTCTGGTGGGCAGGAGGGCCTGTTTCCGCGCGGTAGCTCTAAGCTAAACTCAACAGACAAAAAGAGACATTTCACCAGTTCTGAAGTAAAGAATTAATTGTGCTTTAAATATTCTCTGCCAAGTGCTATCTTGGCAGAGAAATTCTGCTATTCAGCATTCACACTAATTTAGTTTATGCAATGCTTAGTAATGTTATAAAATCTATTCATTATCTCTAGTGCCCGGTTATATTTTAGCAATGGTTTTTCTGCTCATTTATTGGTAATCAATTATCCTGATTGTTTACTTTGTTTCAGACTTGTGAAGCCGAAAGAAATCGAAGGCAATGTAACTTCTAATTTAACAAGCACATTGTACACAGTCATCGATTGTGCTCTCCAAGCCCTGTCTCACCTTTCAATCCAGCATTGCAATGGCTAAAAAGGTCCCAGATGGACACGCAGTGGGAGGCCAACTGATGCTGCAAGCTGACGTCCAGCCTCGCACAAGTACGTCGCAGGCATAGACTAGAGAGGACAAGAGAGTCCAGAGTGTTTTATTCTCATATGTCCCAGGTAGAGCAATGAGATTCTTACTGGCTGCAGCACAACAGAATATGTAAACATAGTACACTGGAAACAGTATAATAAACGAGAGAGGGAAAAATGTTCAGTGTGTATATATACACATACTCACAAATACACACACATCTAGATCATATATGTATATACACACGCACACATACGTACACACAAAAAAAAACAATAATAGTGCAATAATAACAATAATACAATAATAACAATAATCTGACACAGAGGGCAGTGGAGGCCAAGTCACTGGATGGATTTAAGAGAGAGTTAGATAGAGCTCTAGGGGCTAGTGGAATCAAGGGGATATGGGGAGAAGGCAGGCACGGGTTATTGATTGGGGACGATCAGCCATTATCACAATGAATGGCGGTGCTGGCTCGAAGGGCCGAATGGCCTCCTCCTGCACCTATTTTCTATGTAATAATGACCTAGTAGTTCAGAGTTTATTTGGAGGTTGTAGCGTTTAATAGCCGAATGGCTGGAGGGAAGAAGCTGTTCCTGAACCTGGATGTTAGAGTTTTCAGGCACGTGTACCTTCTTCCCGATGGCAGGGGTGAAAGGAGTGTGTGGCCAGGGTGGTGTGGGTCACTGATGATGATGGCTGCCTTTTTGAGGCAGCGATTCCGGTAAATCCCTTCGATGGTGGGGAGGTCAGAGGTTCAAGTGAATCCTCCTCTCTGACATTTAAAAATCTCCGTCATCTTAAGTCTTCGAGCCATGCATCAGGGAAACAGGCCCCTCACCCCACCGAGTCAACACTGACAGTAAGCACCAATTTAAACATTCCACCCACCTCATCTCATGTGGGGCACTTGGTTCTTGCTCGTCTGCACTTAAACTCTCACGGAAGTGAGATCTGCCCCTGATGGGAAAGAGTGTGAAACGATATGTAGTCATTCGTAAACCAAAGCACTATCCAATTGAAATTATTTTTAGAAACAAAGACATGCAGATGCTGGTTTATACTTAAGGTAGACACAAAGTGCTGGAGTAACTCAACGGGTCTGGCAGCATCTCTGGAGAAAAAGGATAGATGACGTTTCGGGTTGAGACCCTTCTTCAGATTGCTCAGCATTGCAACTGTTTCAGAAGTACCATGGCAGACCTGAAAATTAGTCTTTGCACTAAAATCAGAACAAGAGAGGCAACAGGTACAGAAACAACAGGTACAGAAACAAAGCAAGCAAGAACGGGAGGAAAAAAACAAAATGGAAAGTAAGAATAAGGGTCCTGACCAGAAACGTTGTCTATCCATGAGAGTTTGAAGAAGGGTCCTGATCTTAAATGTCACCTACACACTAGGGACAATTTACAATTTTACTGAAGCCAATGAACCCACAAACCTGTAGGTCTTTGGAATGTGGAGGAATCTGGAGCCCCCCCCCCCCCCCGGAGCAAACCCAAGCGGGCACAGAAGGTACAAACAGACCCGCAGTCAGGATCGAACCCGGGTCTCTGGCGCTGTGAGGCAGCAACTCTACCGCTGCGCCAGTGTATTGGAACTAGAAATTTGACCTGTGTTTGTCTGTGGAATTCCTGTGTAATTGTGGGTCGATTAACAGGTACTTAGCCTCAACATTACTTAAAGATCCCCATTTGTGGCATTTCAAATGCTGTAGATTCCAAATGAGTCTATTTAATTATTCATCAATTAGTGAAGGAAGCTTTGCTTAAAAACATTGTGGATCGAGGCCAATGACCAGCGCTGGAGTGGCTGAAACATCTGTGCGCCAGTGTAGAAACTTGGAAGTCAGCCAAAAAGTATATACTTTTTTAATACTCTTAGCAGGACGGCACGGTGGCGCGGCGGTAGA
>CM075981.1:75541562-75647690 GCA_038087875.1 Malacoraja senta
TCTCTTGGCTGTTATCCGCTATTCTGGCAAAAGCAGTTATTCCAGAACCCAGCAGCTTTAATATTCTCTGCAATTTCAATTCCTGAGTTCTCATAGTCATACTCAACTGATTCCAGATAATTTGGTTCACTGCTGGTGCTTTCAGCAACACACTGTTACTTGGGGTCATGTTTTCTTGCAGTCTCTTCCATCTCCTGCTGTTCCCGCTGATGGGAAACCAAGTAATTTATTAGGGAGGCCAATTCTTCTCCTAATGGCTCTCCTGACCTTGACGGGGCAGCGAATCGTACTGCCAGGGGTGGAACATCTGGCAGCTGCCATTCTTTGCCTTGTACAACCTCACCGTCAGAGTCGGGGTCTGAAATCTCATGACCCGTAGCACGCTCCTCATCCCTGAGGGTGCATTCTATCAGCCCTGTACCAGGAGCTGTTGAGCTGCTTCCAGCAGCTTGGATTTCCGTACACTCTTGCCTGAGTGTGCTTCGCTCCAACAGCCTATGTAGCAGGCTTTCCATTTGGGCAATACGCTCAAAAGCAGTATCAATCCCTGGAGCTACTTCCATTTCCATTTCCTGGGACTCCTCCTCCGTGGCCCGTTTCGATCTGAACTTGGCCTTGCACCCGACAGGCGCTGACTGCCCCAGGTCCACAGTCGCTATGCTCACTGCTGGCGACTGTACCGGGGTTTAGAGGCGGTTGGTCGCTAACTGCAGACTCCCGACTTTCCCAACTTTCTGTCAGCTGAGTCGCTCGCCTCTTCCCCCTGCCCGTTTTTTCCATGGCGTCTGTGGAAAAAATCCCCACAGACCCACAGTAAACGGACCTGGAAATACTGAAAAAAGTTTTTACTTACCTTGTAGTTGAAAAACTACAAACCACTAGAGGAGCCTCACGTCCGTTTGCGTCAAGGCGTCTGACGTAATGACGTGCAGGCGCACTGGCGGGGTTCTTCACGTAGTCACTCACGTGACTCCGAAGTAAAATTTATTTTGTCAATCAGTGGAATTCTTTGCCACAGACGGCTGTGGAGGCCAAGTCAATGGATATTTTTAGGCAGAAATTGACAGATTCTTGATTAGTACGAGTGTCAGGAGTTGTGGGGCGACGGCCGGAGAATGGGGTTAGGAGGGAGAGATAGATCAGCCATGATTGAATGGCGGAGTAGACTTGATGGGCCAAATGGCCGGTGGTTTCACTATGGGGTCTGTGATGACCTCTCCGTTGTTGGTGTTGGCATCTTTCTAGGCTCTGCACCACTAAGTCTTGGTCCAAGTCTTCCAGGGATTTAACAGAAGACCAGAAGTGTTACTGAGTCCATGCCTTCCATCAATCACCCATTCACACAAGTTATATGTTCACAAATTATAGGAGCAGAATAAGGTCATTCGGCCCATCAAGTCTACTCTGCCATTCAATCATGGCTGATCTATCTTTCCCTCTCAACCCCATTCTCCTGCCTTCTCCCCATTAACCCCTGATGCTCGTAGTAATCAATGTTATGCCACTTTCTCTTCCCCTCCCTACACACTGAGTGCAATCCTACATAGGCCAAATTACATGCAAACCTGCACATCTTTGGGACATGGGGGAAAACCGGAGCATCCGGAGGGAACCCGCGGGGGTCACAGGGAAAAGGTGCAAACTCCACACAGGCAGCACCCGAGGTCGAGATCGAACATAGGTCTCTGGCGCTGTGAGGCAGCAGCTCTACCAGTTCCACCACTCTGCCACCCTGGAAGGATATTTGTAGCATTGTTACGTGATGCTGTGTTACTTTTAATATTATTTTAATCCTGCTCCCATCATTTATGAACTTTTGAACTAATGAACTCTAAGGGCATGATATTCGGCTGGAACATATGCAATAGCTAGGTTGGGGTAATGTTAGAACCCACAAGAACTTTTGTGTGTGGTAAGTTCACACTGACCTTTTATCCCTCATTTATGAGATTGTTTACAGGGTACCAAGTTTACATGTCCTGCTGTGTTGCTGCAAGGAAGGATTTTATTGTTCTGTCAGGGACATGTGACAATAAAACACTCTTGACTCTTCAAGATCTCTACTTTACAGAGTAACCGGTGTGTTTAATCATTAAGGAGCATTAAGGGATTAAATTATAAGTTCATAAGACATAGGAGCAAAATTAAACCATTCGGCCCATCAAGTTTACTCCGACATTCAACCATGCCTGATCTCTCTTTCCCTCTCGACCCCATTCTCCTGCCTTCGCCCCATAACCTTTGAAACCCTTACTAATCAAGAACCTTTCAATCTCTGCTTGAAAATGCCCAATGACGTGGCCTCCGCAGTAGTCTGTGGCAACGAATTCCACTGATTCACCACCCTCTGATCAAAGAAATTTCTCCTCATCTCCTTTCGAAAGATAAAGCATCAGGGTTGTTGATTGCAATATTTTTGACAATGATAAATATGAAATGAATTTAGATAATTTCAGTCTATTTCCCAGAAGATGTAGCCCACAGGATGAAACCTCCTCGACTCAGGCAAGTGATAGGTGGATACAGCACTTTGCATATTTGACTCAAGATTCCAGCATCTGCAGTACTTTATGTCTAAGAATTAGGCAAATTAGGCACAGAACAGATGCAGCATGTTTTATTTTTCATCTTGCTGACACAATGTGGCTGATATTCCTCCTAAAAGCTTCTGCTCTCGTGGTAAAAAATTCAGACTGATTATAATTATCACTATAATTATCAGATACACCAGTCTTAATGACCATTAATGCAGGAAAGTGTTAAGTCAGGTGGCACAGCAGTAGAGTTGCTGCCTCACGGCACCAGAGACCTGATCCTGACCTCGGGTGCTGTCTGTGTGGAGTTTGCACATTCTCCCTGTGACCGCGGGGGTGTTCTCCGGGTGCTCCGGTTTTCTCCCACATCCCAAAGACGTGCAGGTTGGAAGGTTTATTGGCCTTTGTAAATTGTGTTTAGTGTGTACGATCAAACTAGTGTATGGGGATCACTGGTCAGTGTGGGCTGAAGGGCCTGTTTTCATGCTGTATCGCTAAACTAGAAATCTTTAGACTGTAGACTAGCATTATCCCACATCAAAGTCAAAGTCAAATTTATTCATCACATGCACCCGAGGGTGCAGTGAAATGAATTTGCCAGCAGCGACACACTTAAAAAATGAACACACAATACACGATAGAATTTAACACAAACATTCTTTAACCACAGCATTCTTCACTGTGGTGCAAGGCAACAAAGTTCAGTCAGTCCTCCTCCTTTGTTCATCTGTGGTCGGGGCCATAAACCCTCTGTAGTCGCCACTATGGACGGCCGGATGTACAGGCACTCTTGTTCGGATGATCCAAACTCTGACGTCGGGACGGTCAAACACACTCCGCGGCCTGGAGCGCCCGAATCGTCACTTTCCTACCGGAGACCCAGGATGTTATAAGCCGCAGGTGTTGTGGTTACCGATACTCAAAATTAAGTCAGGCGACGCGGAGAATTCTTCAAGAAGTTCAAACCTTTATTTGCAAATCAAGGCTGGGATTATCAAAGAGTCAATTGCTTGACTGCCCAATTCAGACAACGAGTTGCTTCTTTTTATGGCATGTTTAACTCTGTATGTCCCACCCCGGTACATTTCCATACCCAATCACCTGCAAACATTCCCTTATCAATAACCAATCACTTGCAGCCATTCCCTTATCATTAACCAATTACCTGCATTCATATTTCCCCTCCTACCCCAGTTATTTTCCATTTCGTAAAATAGAAAGAATAAAAGTTTTGTAAAGTTAAGTATCTCAAGTATTACAAACACCAAGAATATAAAAATATATAAAGATACTATACACCCAGACAGGCCGGCGGTCGGAGCTCTTCTCCGGCGATTCCCAGCAAGGGATCCCAGAGTCCGGATGGTAAGTCCACTCCACGCCCGCAGCTAGAAGCTCCGCAGACCAATCCCTACAATGTCAAAGTCACCAGCCAGCGATCGGAGCACTCCTTTTCGGCGACCCCCGGCAAGGGTTCGCCCGCTCCGCTATGGAAAAGTCCACGCCACGCCGGCTGCTGAAGCTCTGGGCCCAACTCCGGGAAAGGCCGCACCAATCCATGCTGTTAGGCCGCTAGGGAGGCAACATGGAAAAAGTCGCCTCTCCATCGAGGAGGCGACCGAAAAACGGTTCCTCCCTTTCACTCCCCACACAGGACATTTGGACACACCAAAACCCCCCCCCCCCAAAAAGTCGAAACAATGAACACGCTGCTGGCAGGGCAGCCGACTCGCAGCGCCCCCAACCATACTAGAGGCATTTTACATTTTTTTCCAAAGCCAATTAACTCTCAAATCTGTTCGTCTTTGGTGTGGGAGGAAACCGGAGCAGCCGGAGAAAACCCACGCAGGTCACGGGGGAGAACGTACAAACTCCGTACAGGCAGCAGCAGTAGTCAGGATCGAACCCGGGTCTCCGGTGCTGTAATGCACCAACTCTGTTGCTGCGCCACGTGCCGTCCTATTCTACAAAGTAATTTTAAATCACAATAAAATCTTGGAAACATCGTATAACGCGTGTGCTGTCACAAAGTTGGTTTTGTATCAGTGCAGGAAAGATAGATTTAAATAACCGTGTAGTTCATAAGTTAGGATTTACAATTTATTTTCCCCAATATATGGCTCTTCACCAGAATCTTTACAGCTAAAACTATTCTGTGAGTTGTGCCATTGCCAGAGCGTCTCTCTGTGGAATTGGAAGATATGACTTGAACAGAGCTGTACTATATGCTTGCTTTCAGGAAATGATGTCCCTGGAGGGTTGAAGAGGCTGGCATTAGTTCAAGAACACTTGAGAAAACCAGAGGTCCGACAGCTCCTTATCCTCAGTGTGAACCTAGAGCTGCCTGTGTTCACATGGATTCCCCACTCTTCTGGCTGCTTGTAGCACTATCAGGTAAAGCAAATTTACTTGACTCTTTGTGTATGAAGAAACTGCAGATGCTGGTTTAAACCGAAGATAGACACAAAATGCTGGAGTAATTCAGCGGGACAGGCAGCGTCTTTGGAGAGAAAGAATGGGTGACGTTTCGGGTCGAGACCCTTCTTCAGACTAGTTATGGATAAGGGAAACGAGAGATATATTAACGATAGATGATAGAGAGATAAAGAACAACGAATGAAAGTTATGGATAAAAAGTAACGATGATAAAGTAAACAGGCCATTGTTAGCTGTTTGGAGGTTGAAAACGAGAAGCTGGTGTGACTTGGGAGGGGGAGGGATGGAGAGAGAGGGAATGTCGGGGTTACTTGAAGTTAGAGAAATCAATATTCATACGACTTGTTCTTGACTCTTTGTTCATTTTGGTTTCAATTTATTGATTTACCTTGATAGAGGCCTGGATAGAATGGAAGTGAGGAGGATGTTTCCACTAGTGGGAGAGTCTGGGGCCAGAGGCCACAGCCTCAGAATAAAAGGACACACCTTTAGATAGGAGATGAGGAGGAATTTCTTTAGGAGTTTAACCAGAGTTGTCAACAATAATGGAGAAATTCTCAAATGGATAACATAACTGGTTGATAACAGAACGTTCCCAAATTTTTGATTTTAAAACTGGGAATGATGACGAACATAAGCTGAACTTGATTTCCCAGCAATAAAACACAGTGCGCTGGAGTAACTGTGCAAGTCGGGCAGCATCTGTGGAGGGAATGGAGGGGCAGACATTTTGGGTTGCAACCCCCCCCCCCACCACCAAAACGTCTCCTATCCATTCCCTCCACAGATGCTGCCTGACCTGCTGTTAGTTATTGGAAATTCTAACACGTCTATTACCTGTTGAATGAAGATTTTCCTGACTACTCGCCTATTTTTAAGGTTATGTCCGTTACCCTAAACCATTGATAAATACTGCCACAGTCAGAGAGAGGTCACACACAAATTGGAGGAACAGCACCTCATATCTCATCTGGGCAGCTTACAACCCAGTGGACTCTGTGAGCCGAAGGGCTTGTTTCAGCACTATATCTCTGAACTAAAATCTAGTTTAGTATCTCTAAACACAGTGGCGCAGCGGTAGAGTTGCTGCCTTACAACGCTCTCAGCGCCAGAGACCCGGGTACGAAGCCGACTACGGGGGCTGTCCATACGGAGTTGGTAGGTTCTCCCCGTGACCAGCTTGAGTTTTCTCAGAGATCTTCGGTTTCCTCCCACACTCCAAAGACGTACAGGTTTGTAGGTTAATTGGTATGGTATAAATGTAAATTGTCCCTAGTGTGTGTAGGATAGATAGCGTTAATGTGCAGGGATCGCTGGTCGGCGTGGACTCCGTGGGCCGAAGGGCCTGTTTCCGCGCAGCATCTCTAAACTAAACTTCATCATGTGAGGATGTAATTGTGTTTTGATCTTGATCCAGTGCCTACCGCATCCATGGACCCACATGGCAAGGTGCAGCCACGAAGCATCATCGACCTGGCCGGTATGCTTCGATGTAGCACAGGGCGAATATTCTCCTACTTGGTGTACGGTTGTTATTGTGGACTCGGAGGGAAAGGCTGGCCACGGGACCGCACAGATTGGTGAGGAAGATTCCCGAACTTTTCTTTTATATATATATAATTGCAGCGGCAGAGTGGCTGCCTCACAGCGTCACAGACCCCAGTTCGATCCTGCCTACGGGTGCTGTCTGTACGGAGTTTGCACGTTCTCCCTGTGACCGCGTGGGTTTTCTCCGGGTGCTCCGGTTTCCTCCAACATTCCAAGGGAGTACAGGTTTGTAGGTTAATTGGCTCCTGTAAATTGTCCCTAGTGTGTAGGATCGTGCTAGTGTATGGGGTGATCGCTGGTCATCGCAGACTCGGTGGGCCGAGGGGCCTGTTTCAGTGCTGTACCTGTAAACTAAATTAGTACACAAGTACTTTCAAAGATACAACGGGGAAACGGGTCCACCGAGTCCACAAATTGTAAATTTTCCCTAGTGTGTGTAGGATCGTGTTCAGAGCAGGGGTCGGCAACCTTGTTCTGCATTGGGGGCCAGGAACCATGTCTGTGAGCGGATGGCGGGCCACATCTATCGCCATATATAATAAATGGAGGTAATAATAATACATACGAACTGAATTAGTAATAATACATACTAATCATACATAAATTAGTAACAGTACATACTAATAATACATAATAACTAGTGTGACACTTGGTGTTGTTTTTCGCATTAGTTTTCACGTGTTTTTCAGTTCCCAGATCCCTCGATTCCCCTGGACTGGCTGCAGTTTCCAGGTCGCCTGCGAGTCCGTGACTAGTGTAACGCCCAGGTCGCCTGCCCCGGGACTGGCTCAGGTCGCCTGCGAGCCCCAGGACTGTCTGCAGATCCCAGGTCGCCTGCGTAGCCCGGGACTGGATGTATCGCCCCAGATGCCTGCCCCGGGACTGGGCTGCAGTTCCCAGGTCGCCTGCCCCAGGACTGGCTGTAGAGTCCAGGTCGCCTGCGAGCCCCGGGACTGGCTGCAGTTCGCAGGTCGCCTGCGAGCCCCGGGACTGGGCTGCAGCTCCCAGGTCGCAAAAACGAATTGAAAAAAAATACGCCTGTGGGCCGGATGATTTCGGGTTATGGGCCGGATCCGGCCCGTGGGCCCGTAGGTTGCTGACCCCTGGATTAGAGTTTAGAGATACAGTACGGAAACAGGCCCTCCGGCCCACCGGGTCCGCGCCGACCAGCGATCGACGCAAATTAACACTATCCTTCACCCACTGGGGACAATTTTTACATTTACCAAGTCAATTAACCTATAAACCTGCACATCTTTGGAGTGTGGGAGGAAACCGAAGATCTCAGAGAAAACCCACGCAGATCACGGGGAGAAGGTACAAACTCCGTACTCGGGAACAAACCCGGGTCCGCAGTGCAAGGGGTGAATGCTGGTCGGCGTAGACTCGGTGGGTCGAAGGTCCTATTTCTCCACTGTCTCTCTAAAGTCTAAAGTAAAGTCTAACTGCAGTCACTTAGAATCAGGGTTTGTTGGCCTTGGGCTGATGTATTTGAACTATTTGTGGAACCAAAACCAACCTCTTATGCTGACAGCTTGACTGAGCTGACAGAAACAGCATTGTACACGAACATCCTGCCTCCCAGATCACTGAATACTTGCCACATACCTGCCTACCACATACCTCCTCACTGATGGTACACACCTCTAAAATCAATAGTGCACACAGACATATCAGTGTCAGGTCTGGCACTGTTGGTATTGGTCAAACCACCCAGCCAGCAGATCCTGGGATGAAGCTACTCCACGGCCTTAAGCCGAACACAAGGTCCTATCTGCTCTGTGTGTGTGAGGTTTCACGTTCTCCCTGTGCCACGGGGTTTCCTCCGGGTGGTTCAATGGTTCAAAGCAACTTTATTGGACGTACCGAGGCACAGTGAAATGCATTTTTGCATGCAGTTCTGTACAAGTCCTACTATACATAAGCACATCTTAGATTTAGTTTAGTTCAGAGATACAGCGCGGAAACAGGCCCTTCGGCCCACTGGGTCCGCGCCGACCAGCGATCCCCGCACATTAACACCATCCTACACCCACTAGGGACAATTTTAACATTTACGAAGCCAATTAACCTACAAACCTGTACGTCTTTGGAGTGTGGGGGGAAACAGAAGATCTCAGAGAAAACCCACGCAGGTCACGGGGAGAACGTACACACTCCGTACAGACAGCACCCGTAATCAGGATCGAACCCGGGTCTCCAGCGCTGCATTCGCTGTAAGGCAGCACCACCGCTCCGTGCTGCTGCAGGCCCTGTACGGTCTACACGGGGTGCTCCAGTCTCCTCCCGTATCCCCCATAGGTCAGTAGATTAATGCCCCCTGCTTTACTCACTCTATACTCATGACTGCGTAGCCCATCATAGTTCGCTGATGACACCACTGATGTGGGACGTATCACTGATGGAGTATAGAAGTGAGATCGACCGTTTGACCAAATGGTGCCAGCACAATAACCTGGCTCTCAACACCAGCAAAACCAAGGAACTGATTGCGGACTTTGGAAGGGGTAGGATGGGGACCCATAGTCCTGTTTATAGCAATGGGTCGATGGTGGAGAGGGTCAAGAGCTTCAAATTCCTGGACGTGCATATCTCTGAGGATCTCTCCTGGTCCCAGAACACTGATGCAATTATAAAGAAAGCACATCAGCGCCTCTACTTCCTGAGAAGATTACGGAGAGTCGGTATATCAAGGAGGACTCTCTCGAACTTCAGCAGGTGCACAGTAGATACCATGCTGATCGGTTGCATCGTGGCTTGGTTCGGCAACTTGAGCGCAGAGGAGAGAAAAAGACTGCAAAAAGTTGTAAGCACTGCCCAGTCCATCATCGGCTCTGACCTCCCTACCATCGAGAGGATCAATCGCAGTTGCTGCCTCAAAAAGGCTGGCAGCATCATCAAGGACCCACACCATCCTGGCCACTCACTCATCTTCCCGCTGCCTTCAGGTAGAAGGTACAGCAGCCTGAAATCTGCAACATCCAGGTTCAGGAATAGCTACTTCCCCACAGCCATCAGGCTATTAAACTCAACTCAGACAAAACTCTGATCATTAATAGCCCATTGTCACATGACAATAAACTCTCTTGAATCTTGAATCTAATTGACCTCAGTAAAATCCTGCACATGAAACATGAACACTTTGATCTCTCGTTTTCACACTTTACCTTTGCATATCTCTCGTTTCACTCTCCCCAGCCCCTCAGTCTGAAGAAGGGTCTTGACCCGAAACGTCACCCATTCCTCCTATTCCGAGATGCTGCCTAGCCCGCTGAGTTACTTCAGCAATTTGTGTCTATCCTTCATATAGAAATGTCTCCTCGTTTCACCCCTATAACTGAATAGGTTTTTAGGCCATTAAACAAGTTGTGGTTTGATCAAACTACAGTTGGTTTGACAGACTTGGCAGTAAGGCAATACTACTTTCCGCTGCTCAGTTCAATCCACTAGTTGCTTCGTCACCACTTCTGATACTAATTTGGTTTAAATTTAGAAGCAATCATGACAGAATTGGATTTCTTACCTCTTAATCAGTGCTCTGGGCCTCTGGACTACTAGTTCTGTAATGTTATCTCAATCCTACACAGTTTTTCTAAACTCCAGAGAAGATTAGTGTTGTATTTGTATGTAGTTATGTAAACAAGTCATCTGGTCTGCAAATACTCATGTATACCACCTACATACCAGCAGGGGGCGCCGCACGATTGGCAGCCCCGCCAACAGTCTGTCTGTTTTTTCCATCTTTTGTTGTTATATTTAGTGTGTTTAAAAAGTTTATGTAAATGTTCTCCGGTTTGTTTTATGTGGGGATAGTGGGAGGGGGTTGGGGGAAACATTTTAAAAAATCTCTTACCTTGCCGAAGATGCGATTGTTTTCCGGGTGGTATCTCCGGACGCTCTGCGGCCTAACATCATGGAGCTGGAGATTTGGAGCCCCACCGCGAAGCGTGGACTTACCATCGGGGTCGATCCCTTGCCTGGGATCGTTCTCCAATCGCGGCCTGTGGACTTTACCATCAAGAGCTCGTAGTCTCGGGGGAGGCCATGGATGTCGGGAGCTCCAATGACGCAGCAGGTTTGAGCAGCCCCGACCCGGGGTGTGATCGCTCAGCGCGGGGAGCTGACATTCCCCCCCGATGCGGGAGCTTGATCGCCCCGACGCAGAGGGCCCAAACGCTGCCGCCTAAGGGAGTCAAGATCGTCCCTTCAACGATAGGCTTGAGGTCCCCGACCACGGGAGATCATACAAACATAGAAAATAGGTGCAGGAGGAGGCCATTCGGCCCTTTGAGCCAGCACCGGTATTCATTGTGATCATGGCTGATCGTCCCCAATCAATAACCCATGCCTGCCTTCTCCCCATATCCCTTGATTCCACTAGCCCCTAGAGCTCTATCTAACTCTCTTAAATCCATCCAGTGATTTGGTCTCCACTGCCCTCTGTGGCAGGGAATTCCACAAATTCACAACTCTCTGGGTGAAAAAGATTTTTCTCACCTCAGTCTTAAAGGGAAGAGATTGAACTTTTTTGTTGACTTCCATCACAGTGAGGAATGTGGAGGAGTCACTGTGGTGGATGTTTATGTTAAAATGTATTTTGTGTGTTCCATTGCTTTTTATTTGTATGACTGACTTGGCAAATGAAATTCCTCGTATGTTGCAAAACATACTTGGCTAATAAAGTATTATTGTATTGTATTGTATGTAGAAGAATTCTCTGCATTGGAATAAACAGCCTTGTTTGAGATTCCTGTGTCCTCTAAATGCAAGTAACTGCAAGCAAAACTCACCAGTCATATCGAAAGGTTCATCTTAAGATACCATACGGTGAAACCTTTCCTTTTAGAGTAAAGGTTTATTAGTAGGAATCCGTCTATTAAAAACTTGCTGGAGTAACAGCGGGTTAGGCAGCATCTCTGAAAATCTTCTTGAAACGGAGAGAGTAATGGACATAAAGATCGCTTCCCAATTGTTTCTCTGGGCTTGCATTTTAATTAAAGAAATGGACAAATTGTTGAGTTTAGTTTACTGTCACGTGTACTGAGGTACAGTAAAAAACCTTCTGTTGTGTGCTAACCAGTCAGCGGAAAGACAATACATGATTAAACCCGCACATCTTTGGAACGTGGGAGGAAAGACAATACATGATTAAAGACGAGCCATTCACAGTGCACAGATACATGATGAAGGGAATATCGTAAATAACATTTAGTGCAAGATTACTGTCCCTGAAACTGGAAGTGTGCGTTTTCACACTTCTATACCTTTGGCCCAATGGCAATCATCTACTGCTGAGCCATTTAACAATGTGTTTTGTCCCTCATTGTCACGTTAAACAAAGCGCCCAGTCAATTATTTACTGACTCCTTCAACTCTTCCTTCTTTGCTCCTTAAGGTGCTGCTTTAATCATGACTGCTGTTATGGGAGAGCAGAGTCTGCTGGTTGTCGTCCCAAGTCTGATTGCTACAGCTGGTCCTGCCACAGAAGTACACCGAGCTGTGGTGAGTATTTGACAAGGTAACTCTGAAAGGGGCCATCGCACGTCGGGAAACAATCATCGGGAGGTGGGAGTGCGAGAGGCTTGAAGTGTGCAGCGTATCTGTAAAATAGTAAATAAGCCAGGCCCAGCAAATATCAGAAGCCAGTATTACAAGCGTGCATGTATGTCTATTGTCTATTTTCGCTGGATGCTTTCAAGAGAGCATTAGATAGAGCTCTTAAAGAAAGCGGAGTCAGGGGGTATGGAGAGAAGGCAGGAACGGGGTACTGATTGTGGATGATCAGCCATGATCATATTCAATGGCGGTGCTGGCTCGAACGGCCAAATGGCCTACTCCTGCACCTATTGTCTATTGCATCATTGTCTTCCAATTGAACCCAACACTCAATAGTTGGTGAGTTCATGTGTTTGGTAGCTATCATTGACCTTTTTGTCCATCATTGACCAGGTCCTGGAACCTGATTGATAGTGTGTGAGGTCCCTGGTTCAACTCCGATGTTTCAGCGCCAATTTCTAAATTTAGGGTGGCACAGCGGTAGAGTTGCTGCCTCACAGTGCCCGAGACCCGGGTTCGATCCTGACTACGGGTGCTTGTCTGTACGGAGTTTGCCCGTTCTATGTGACCTGCTGGGTTTTCTCAGGGTGCTCCGGTTTCCTCCCACGTTCCATAGACGTGCGGGTTTGTAGGTTAATTGGCTTCGGCAAAATTATCTCCAGTGTGTAGGATGGAACTGGTGTATGGGTGATCGCTGGTCGGCACGGACTAGGTGGGCCGAAGGGCCTGTTTCCAGGCTGTATCTCCGAGAAGTCCAAGACAGGGAATAGTAATGGGTACTTGCTGAAAATTGCAGGGGTCACATGACACACGTAGCCCACCCAGGTAATGAAATGTCATATCTTACTGTGTCAGAAGGAACTGCAGATGCTGGTCTACACCGAAGATAGGCACAAAATGCTGGAGTAACTCAGCAGGACAGGCAGCTTCTCTGGAGAGATGGAATGGGTGATGTTTCAGGTCGAGACCCTTCTTCAAACTGTCTGTCTGTATGCCGTCATATCTTACTGACTTGCTTCTGGCCCTTGATTCAGTAACAACCCCCTTCCCCCTGTCTCTTTTTGCTGTGCCCCTCCTCCACCCTGGTGCATATTCATTTCTCCCACAATTCTGCCCCTCTTTCCCCCTCGATCCACCCCTGTCGACATCCCACCTTCTGACTTTACATTTCACTCCCCTTCTCTCCTTATGAATGAACGAATGAGTTTATTGGCCAAGTATTCACATACAAGGAATTTGCCTTGGTGCTCCACGCACGTGACAACATAACATACAGTGACAGTTAGGAATGACACATAAAACATTAAACATTAATCATTAAATATCTGACACCCTTTTGTCTCCTTTCAATCTCTATCCTTGGTCCACCCATCTGCGAATCAAACATAGGGTGAAGTTGCCTGATCTGTAGGGAGAGGTTGAGCAGGCTAGGCCTTTATTCCTTGGAGCGCAGGAGGCTGAAGGGTGACCTTATTGAAGTGCATAAGATAGTGAGAGGAATAGATTGGGTAAATACAGTCTTTTGCCCAGAGTAGAGGAATCAAGAACCAGAGGACATTGGTTTAAAGTGAGGGGGGGGGGGAAAGATTTAATAGGAACCTGAGGGGCAACTTTTTTTACGCAGAAGTTGGTATGTATATGGAACAAGCTGCCCGAGGAGGTAGTTGAGGCAGGTACTATCACAAAGTTTTAAAAACATTTGGACAAGTACATGGTTTGGAGGGATATGGGCCAAACCCGGGCAGGTGGGACTAGTGTAGATGGAGCATGTTGGTCAGTGTAGGCAAGTTGGGCCTGTTTCCACACTATGACTATGACTTTATCAGTATGCTTTGTTAGTAATGGGCTTACGTCAATGTGCTGGAAGAGGCGGGATGATGGAAACGGTAGCAATCTAATGTCCAATGGAATTTGATTCCCTTATTAGTGCTTGGGACTGATCTCATAACATGGATGCTATGAATGAACGAGTTGTGTAGAGGCACAGTTAGAACATTAAGATAATACCGTGTACAACATTCACAATTGTTTTGGTTCATTGAGTTTATTGTGGAGAACATGGTGAGTAGTGAAAAGGGCTTTTTTTTTTATTAAAAAAAAAAAATATTTTAATTTTATTAGAAGTACAATTGTATACAATCATATTTTCATAATACATTTTATGTACAGCTTCTTATTTTTTTATTATAATAAAGAAGAAAAAGAAAAAGAAATTAGATAATGAAGTATAGAACAATGTGAGATATATAGTGTGTGGAAAAGAAAAATAGAAAGTGAAAGAAGAAAGTTAAAGAATAGAAAATAGGAAAAAGAGAATTAAAGAAGAAGAAAAAAAAAGAAAAAGGGGAAGAAAAAGAAAAAAGAACTAAGGAGATCTTATTTATAATCTTGACCATCCCTCGCCCAGTCACGAGTTAGCTTTTACAATTGTGTTGCACCATATGATTCCAAAAAGACGACAAATGGAGACCAACTCGTTATGAATTGGTCAAATTTATCTATTAGGAGGAATCGCATTTCCTCAAGATGTGCGGTGTCCAACATACTTGCAATCCACATTTTGAGCATTGGTATTGGTGTATTTTTCCAAAATTTAAGTATTAATTTTTTTGCTATTATTAAACCATAATTAAAAAATAATTTTTGAGATGGATTCAATTTATTCCCATCTTCCATTACCCCAAATATAATCAATTCATTATTAGGTTCCATTTTTATCTTAAATAATTTTGTGAATATTTCGAAAATATCACTCCAAAATCTATAACGTTTTATACAGGAAACAAAAGAGTGTGTTATAGTTGCATCTTGGGTTAAACATTTATCGCAAGTGGGGGATATATTTGGGTAAAATTTATTTAATCTTGTTTTTGAGTAATATGATCTGTAAAATTTTAAATTGAATTAGATTATGTCTTGCATTAATCGAACATTTGTGAATGTATATCAAATACTTTTCCCATGTAACCTTCGTAATTTTTATCATTAATTCCCGTTCCCACTCTTCTCTAAGTACCTCTGTCGCTGGTAAATCTATATTTAAAATACTATTATATAAATATGATATATAATTTTTGTGTATCAGCTTTAATATTCATTGCTTCTTCCAATAAATCAGGGGTTATTTTTTGATATCCTTGTATGTATGTCTTCAAGAAATCGCAAATCTGAAGATACCTAAATAATGATTGTTTTTCAATTTAAATTTTAATTGTAATTGTTGAAATGATAGTAAATCTCCCATTTCATACATATCCCCAATCCTTTTAATTCCTAAACTTTCCCATTGATTATATATTTCGTCCATAAGAGATGGTTTAAATAAAGGATTATTCGCTATTGGTGTTAACAATGATAGGTTTCTTAATTTTAAGGATAATTTTATTTGTTTCCATATTCTTATTGTATCTTGTATAATTGGGTTCTTCTTATATATTGTATTGTTCATTTTTTTCGGGGAGAAGAGGATTGTTCCTATATTACAAGGAAAACAATCCTCTTTCTCCATTTTTATCCAGTCTGTCTGTTGGGTAGAACTATCCAACCAGTAAATTATATTCTTAATATGTATTGCCCAATAATAATACAAAAAATTCAGGAGTGAAAGTCCCCCGACATCTTTTGGTTTACATAAGTGTTCTTTTTTAATTCTATGTGATTTATAATCCCAAACAAAATTTGTAATATTAGAGTTTAATTTGTTTTTTTAATATTTTGGTACATATACTGGTATAGACTGAAATAGGTATAATAACTGTGGTAGAAAGATCATTTTTATAGCGTTTATTCTACCTATTAATGATAAAGGAAGTGTTTTCCAAAATTTAATCATTATATTAAGTTGTTTATTAAAGGTATAAAATTGGCATTGAATAAAGCTTTATGTTTTCTAGTAATCTGAATACCCAGATATTTAAATTTTTCTGTTGCTATTTTAAAGGGGAACTTCAGTAAGTGTGTAGATTCTTGAGGTTTTAACGTCATGATTTCACTTTTGTTCCAATTTATTCTATATCCAGAAAAGGACCCAAATTCCTCTATTAAGTTTAATAAATTTGGTATGCTCGTTTGTGAGTTTGTTATATATAACAGAATATCGTCTGCATATAATGAAATTTTATTATTTGATTCCCTAGTATTATAACCCTGAATATTCGGATGACTTCTTATCCTTTCAGCCAAAGGTTCTATCATAGATACATAGATACATAGAAATTAGGTGCAGGAGTAGGCCATTCGGCCCTTCGAGCCTGCACCGCCATTCAATACGATCATGGCTGATCATCCAACTCAGTATCCCGTACCTGCCTTCTCTCCATACCCCCTGATCCCTTTAGCCACAAGGGCCACATCTAATTCCCTCTTAAATATAGCCAATGAACTGGCCTCAACTACCCTCTGTGGCAGAGAGTTCCAGAGATTCACCACTCTCTGTGTGAAAAAGTTTTTCCTCATCTCGGTCTTAAAGGATTTTCCCCTTATCCTTAAGCTGTGACCCCTTGTCCTGGACTTCCCCAACATCGGGAACAATCTTCCTGCATCTAGCCTGTCCAACCCCATAAGAATCTTGTACGTTTCTATAAGATCCCCTCTCAATCTCCTAAATTCTAGCGAGTATAAGCCAAGTCTATCCAGTCTTTCTTCATATGAAAGTCCTGACATCCCAGGAATCAGTCTGGTGAACCTTCTCTGCACTCCCTCTATGGCTATAATGTCCTTCCTCAGATTTGGAGACCAAAACTGTACGCAATACTCCAGGTGTGGTCTCACCAAGACCCTGTACAACTGCAGTAGAACCTCACTGCTCCTATACTCAAATCCTCTTGCTATGAAGGCCAACATACCATTCGCTTTCTTCACTGCCTGCTGCACCTGCATGCCTACTTTCAATGACTGGTGTACCATGACACCCAGGTCTCGCTGCATCTCCCCATTTCCTAATCGGCCACCATTTAGATAATAGTCTGCCTTCCCGTTTTTGCTACCAAAGTGGATAACCTCACATTTATCCACATTATACTGCATCTGCCAAACATTTGCCCACTCACCCAGCCTATCCAAGTCACCTTGCAGTCTCCTAGCATCCTCCTCACAGCTAACACTGCCCCCCAGCTTAGTGTCATCCGCAAACTTGGAGATGTTGCTTTCAATTCCCTCGTCCAGATCATTAATATAAATTGTAAATAGCTGGGGTCCCAGCACTGAGCCTTGTGGTACCCCACTAGTCACTGCCTGCCATTGTGAAAAGGACCCGTTTACTCCTACTCTTTGCTTCCTGTTTGCCAGCCAGTTCTCTATCCACATCAATACTGAACCCCCAATACCGTGTGATTTAAGTTTGTATCCTAATCTCTTATGTGGTACCTTGTCGAAAGCCTTCTGAAAGTCCAGATACAACACATCCACTGGTTCTCCCCTATCCACTCTACTAGTTACATCCTCGAAAAATTCTATAAGATTCGTCAGACACGATTTACCTTTCGTAAATCCATGCTGACTTTGTCCAATGATTTCACCACTTTCCAAATGTGCTGCTATCCCATCTTTAATAACTGACTCTAGCAGTTTCCCCACTACCGATGTTAGACTAACTGGTCTGTAATTCCCCGTTTTCTCTCTCCCTCCCTTCTTAAAAAGTGGGGTTACGTTTGCTACCCTCCAATCCTCAGGAACTACTCCAGAATCTAAAGAGTTTTGAAAAATTATCACTAATGCATCCACTATTTCTGGAGCTACTTCCTTAAGTACTCTGGGATGCAGCCTATCTGGCCCTGGTGATTTATCGGCCTTTAATCCATTCAATTTACCCAACACCACTTCCCGACTAACCTGGATTTCACTCAGTTCCTCCATCTCCTTTGACCCGCGGCCCCCTGCTATTTCCGGCAGATTATTTATGTCTTCCTTAGTGAAGACGGAACCAAAGTAGTTATTCAATTGGTCTGCCATATCCTTGTTCCCCATGATCAATTCACCTGTTTCTGACTGCAAGGGACCTACATTTGATTTAACTAATCTCTTTCTCTTCACATATCTATAAAAACTTTTGCAGTCAGTTTTTATGTTCCCTGCCAGTTTCCTTTCATAATCTATTTTCCCTTTCCTAATTAAGCCCTTTGTCCTCCTCTGCTGGTCTCTGAATTTCTCCCAGTCCTCTGGTATGCTGCTTTTTCTGGCTAATTTGTACGCATCATCTTTTGCTTTGATACTATCCCTGATTTCCCTTGTTATCCACGGATGCACTACCTTCCTTGATTTATTCTTTTGCCAAACTGGGATGAACAATTTTTGTAGTTCATCCATGCAGTCTTTAAATGCCTTCCATTGCATATCCACCGTCAACCCTTTTAGAACTAATTGCCAGTCAATCTTGGCCAATTCATGTCTCATACCCTCAAAGTTACCTTTCTTTAAGTTCAGAACCGTTGTTTCTGAATTAACAATGTCACTCTCCATCCTAATGAAGAACTCAACCATATTATGATCACTCTTGCCCAAGGGGGCACGCACAACAAGTCTGCTAACTAACCCTTCCTCATTTCTCAATACCCAGTCTAGAATAGCCTGCTCTCTCGTTGGTTCCTCTACATGTTGGTTTAGATAACTATCCCTCATACATTCCAAGAAATCCTCTTCCTCAGCACCCCTGCCAATTTGATTCACCCAATCTATATGTAGATTGAAGTCACCCATTATAACTGTTTTGCCTTTGTTGCACGCATTTCTAATTTCCTGTTTGATGCCATCCCCAACTTCACTACTACTGCTAGGTGGCTTGTACACAACGCCCACCAGCGTTTTCTGCCCCTTAGTGTTTCGCAGCTCTACCCATACCGATTCCACATCCTCCAAGCTAATGTCCTTCCTTTCCACTGCGTTAATCTCCTCTCTAACCAGCAACGCCACCCCACCTCCTTTTCCTTTCTCTCTATCCCTCCTGAATATTGAATATCCCTGGATGTTCAGCTCCCAGCCTTGGTCACCTTGGAGCCATGTCTCCGTGATCCCAACTATATCATAATCATTAATTGCTATCTGCACGTTCAACTCATCCACCTTATTACGAATGCTCCTTGCATTGAGACACAAAGCCTTCAGACTTGTTTTTACAACGCTCTTACCCCTTATACAATTATGTTGAAAAGTGGCTCTTTTTGATTTTTGTCCTGGATTTGTCTGCCTGCCACTTTTACCTTTCACCTTGCTACCTATTGCTTCCGCCCGCATTTTACACCCCTCTGTTTCTCTGCTCACCCATTTAAGAACCCCACCACCTCTTATTCTCTGTTTATTATTGTTTTCTTCTTTCCCCCCTACATGTTGGGTCTGAGTGCTTTCCTTCTCTGCCTCCTGCCTCACACACTGTCTAATAGCATTCTCTATTTGAGTCCCTCCCCCCAACCATTCTAGTTTAAAGTCTCCCCAGTAGCCTTTGCAGATCTCCCCGCCAGGATATCGGTCCCCCTCAGGTTCAAGTGCAACCCATCCTTTTTGTACAGGTCGAACCTTCCACAAAAGAAGTCCCAATGATCCAGAAATTTGAATCCCTGCCTTCTGCACCAGTCCTTCAGCCACGCATTTATCCTCCACCTCGCTCCATTCCTACTCTCACTGTCGCGTGGTACAGGCAGTAATCCCGAGATTGTTACCTTTGCTGTCCTTCTCTTTAACTCCCCTCCTAACTCCCTAAATTCTCCTTTCAGGACCTCTTCTCTTTTTTTACCTATGTCATTGGTACCTATATGTATCACGACCTCGGGCTCCTCTCCCTGCCCTTTCAGGATGTCTTGGACACGTTGGGACACATCACAGACCCTGGCACCAGGGAGGCAAACTACCATCCGGGTCTCCCGACTGCGTCCACAGAATCGCCTGTCTGACCCCCTAACTATAGAGTCCCCTATTAATATTGCCCTCCTCTTCTTTTCCTTACCCTTCTGAGCAACAGGACCGGTCTCTATACCGGAGGCCCGGCCGCTGTCGCTACCCCCAGGTAGGCTGTGCACCCCAACAGTGCTCAAACAGGAGTACTTATTGTCAAGGTGTACAGCCACTGGGGTACTCTCTAGTCCCTGCCTGTGCCCCTTGCCTCTCCCAACCGTGATCCACTTGCCTGCCTCCTGTGGTGTTGGAGTGACCACATCCCTGTAACTCCTCTCAATGACTTCCTCGCTCTCCCTGACCAGACGGAGGTCATCGAGCTGCTGCTCCAGGTTCCTAATACGGTCCATTAGGAGCCCCATCTCGATACACCTGGCGCAGATGTGGACGTCTGGAGGGCTAACAGACTCCATGACTTCCCACATCTGACATCCAGAACAGTAAACTGCCCTGGCCGTCATACTCCCCTTACCCTGGATAGAATATAAAACAAACTGATAGAATACAAAACAAACTGCTACAATACAAAACAAACTGCTACAATACAAAACAAACTGCTACAATACAAAACAAACTGCTACAATACAGTACAATCAGCAGGGATCTGACTCCCAATCAGCTGCTCCCTCTTGTCTGCGTCCACCAATCAGCGGCTTCCTCAAACCCACTTGTTTTTGAAGTGGAACGTTGCCGATTTGGGTACTCCTTTTTAAGTCCTACCGCTCGGTTGTAGCTCCTCCCTCAGCGACCTCTCCAACGGCTTTCGGACCTCTGTAAGGAACAAGCCCCCGCGCTCCTTTTTAAGTCCTACCGCTCGGTTGTAGCTCCTCCCTCAGCGACCTCTCCAACGGCTTTCGGACCTCTGTTAGGAACGAGCCCCCGCGCTCCTTTTTAAGTCCTACCGCTCGGTTGTAGCTCCTCCCTCAGCGACCTCTCCAACGGCTTTCGGACCTCTGTAAGGAACAAGCCCCCGCGCTCCTTTTTAAGTCCTACCGCTCGGTTGTAGCTCCTCCCTCAGCGACCTCTCCAACGGCTTTCGGACCTCTGTTAGGAACGAGCCCCCGCGCTCCTTTTTAAGTCCTACCGCTCGGTTGTAGCTCCTCCCTCAGCGACCTCTCCAACGGCTTTCGGACCTCTGTTAGGAACGAGCCCCCGCGCTCCTTTTTAAGTCCTACCGCTCGGTTGTAGCTCCTCCCTCAGCGACCTCTCCAACGGCTTTCGGACCTCTGTTAGGAACAAGCCCCCGCGCTCCTTTTTAAGTCCTACCGCTCGGTTGTAGCTCCTCCCTCAGCGACCTCTCCAACGGCTTTCGGACCTCTGTAAGGAACAAGCCCCCGCGCTCCTTTTTAAGTCCTACCGCTCGGTTGTAGCTCCTCCCTCAGCGACCTCTCCAACGGCTTTCGGACCTCTGTAAGGAACAAGCCCCCGCGCTCCTTTTTAAGTCCTACCGCTCGGTTGTAGCTCCTCCCTCAGCGACCTCTCCAACGGCTTTCGGACCTCTGTAAGGAACAAGCCCCCGCGCTCCTTTTTAAGTCCTACCGCTCGGTTGTAGCTCCTCCCTCAGCGACCTCAGCGAACTAAATGCCGACCTCTCCAACGGCATTTAGTACCCAAGAGAAAGAACTGTAATCATATCCAAACTGGGCCTGGGCACTCCAAAAGAGATAAACATGCAGACTGTTTGGAAGAACTTGTTGCTGTTTCAACAATGCAATTATTCAAAAATCATAGACCCAAAACGCTGGAGGGACACAGCAGGTGAAACAGCATCTCTGGAGAAAAGGAATGGGTGACGTTTCGGGTCGAGACCTTTCTTCAAACCCTGAAGAATCTATTTTGGGTCTATCTTTGGTTTAAACCAGCATCAGCACATTATTAAAAAATCACATCTTTTCACACTTCTACAGCAAGCTGAGGGATCTAACCATAAACGGGCTTCTTCTAAACCTTCAATTGCAAACATTCTTACGAACATATATATTGTTTTTAATTAGTCTGCTTTTGCTAAACTTCTGATTGTTGTTGAACATGAAGTACGAATGATATCAAATAATTGGTTTGAAGAAGTTACTGTACTGAACAGTTAAATTAATATTAAAGATATGGTCATTGACCCAAAATTCTCCAGCATGACTTGATCTTGGCTGCGTATTTTAAGTTTATTTCTGCAACCCAGGTTACCGTGGTTTATTAAGCTTGTACTGTATCTCTTAATAATCTACTCAGAACTCACTTTTATTTCTTGTGCAAGTCAAAGTATTTCAAAGAGAGCAGAGATATATGGACTTATCATACTATTAATAACCTCTTAAAAGGTAAAATGGATATTGTTTGACCTTCTGCAATCAAGAACACATGTTGACCTGTAAAACATGTGTAAAAGTATCGTCTTGTGTGCCAAATACATGTCCTGCAGATGAATTGATATACGTAAATGTTGAAGTGAATATCATAAAGTACAAATGTTCTATGAAAATAGGCAGAGATATTGAGTGGGATTTCGCCATGTTAAGGAAATTGGAATCCAAATTCTTGTGGGGTGTAAAACTGGTGTTTTGTAAACTATCAAATACCTGGTTAAAAATCATTAAAGAAAGACACAAAGACCAATTCTCCAAAACATGGTCTCCTTTCACTGAATTTCTTCAACAACAGATTGGTTGAACACAAATTTAAAACCGATGCTTGGGGGGGTAGGGGGGGGGGGGGATGTTCAGGGTCTTTACTTCTCTCTTGTGCATCTTTCTTCTTTTTCTTCATTCTTTCCTTTTCTCTACATTTTTGATTTATGTATCAATTTATAAAATGTTTAAAATGAAGCTGGACGAAAATTGTATAACTCTCATGCCGATTGCTTTATTCTTGTACAATTGCTTCAAATAAAATTAATTAAAAAAAAAAAGAAAGACACAAAGTGCTGGAGTAACTCAGTTGCAGTACTTCAGTCTGAAGAAGGGTCCCGACCCAAAACTTCGCCAATCCACGTTCTCCGCACACCCTGGCTGACCCGCTGAGTTACTCCAGCACTTTGTGCATTTTTTGTGTAAACCAGCGACTGCGGCTCCTTGTATCCACCCATCACTGTGCACAAAGCAGCATTAAGCCTGTCTTAAATGTTAAATCTTAAAAAAACGTGCAAACTCCACGCAGACAGACAAGGTCAGGATTGAACCTGGTTCTCTGGCGCCGTGTCTCCAATCATTTGTACGGTGGTTCACGACGTTTGGATGCTAAATATGATTGAACAAGGGTTGCCACCAACTGAAGGAAAGGTGAATCGAAGGAAACATGAAATACTTCAGGAAAAGCGGCAACATTCACGGGTGCACACTTTGACAAAATAATGCAGAATACAAATCTGTGCGTTACTGAGTCTGTAGAACTGTTGGGGGCAAAACCACTGCCTTTGGTCTAGAGTTAGTCCTCAATAGGGTAACCTGGTCCACATAGGCAAGTTGGGCTGAAGGGCCTGTTTCTGTGCTGTCTGACTACAACTCCATGTGTTCAAAGTCCTGGGAATAGGACCCGGGGTCAGGATTGAACTTGGTTCTCTGGCGCTGTGAGGCAGCAGTACTACCAGTTGTGTCACTGTGCGGCTCTGTTGCTTTTGTGGAGCGAGGGAGTGGAGGTGGCATTAAGGATGACACCTCCAGCAAGCGATAGATGGTGTGAGGTTTGATTGTACAATTTCCTGATTCAAACTTCATCAATGAAGTCTAGAACACAAACTATGCAGCAACGAGTGCTTTATGGCGAGGTTGGGGGGTGGGGAAAGATTTAATAGGAAACCGAGGGGAAACTCTTTTACACAAAGGGTGGTGGGTATATGGAACGAGCTGCCGGAGGAGGGAGTTGAGGCACATACTATCATATCATTTAAGAGGCATTTGGACAGGTACATGAATAGGATAGGTTTGGAGGGATATGGGCCAAGGTGGGACTAGTGTAGATGGGGCCACGTTGTATGGCTCTATGATCCTATGACCCTATAAGTAATGATATTTTATTTTATTACAGGGGTACGCAATACCAGATGTGAAAAGAAGATTTGTGAATGTGACGTGGTGCTATCAAAATGCTTAAAGAGGGCGAACTACCAGAACAGATATGCGTTATGGCCCAATTTCCTTTGTGGCAATTCAAGGCCAAGGTGTTAAGGCCTTGGGAGAGAAAAATCAATGCCTATTGTGAATTGTTAATTATGTCTGAGCATGAAACTAGCTTTGATTTAACTCAGTATAAGGAGTCAGCAACAAAAGCTTTTCACTGTACCTCGATACACATGACAATAAACGGAACTAAAACCAAAAAAACAATATTGTGCAGAAAAATACGTTCACTTTGCATCCTGCGAACAAACGATCACAGGAAATTGTAGTCACGCCACCCACTAATGATCTAAAAATTAACTATAATGAAGAACAAATTATCGTTTCCACTGCCATGCCGTCTCTTTGCATTTATATCTGACCATTGGGAAGCAGGACGGTGAATTCTGTCCTGTTGCCATGATGCTTTGCTTAAGAAGTCCATAAGTTCATGTCATAGGAGTAGAATTAGGTCATTTAACCAAAGTAACCAAAACTCAGCGGGTGAGGCAGCCTCATGCAAACCTTGCATGTCTCACCTGCTGAGTTTCTACAGCATTTTTGTCTACCTTCTATTTTTCCAGCATCTGCAGTTCTTTCTTAAACGTGTTCACAGAAGGTGCCGGCGGCTTTGCGCAGGATGCGGTACAGCCAGAGCTCGGCCGCTGCTCGGGGTGCTGTTATCGGGGCGCTCGGCCGCTGCTCGGGGTGCCCGTCCACTGTTTCGGGTCACTGCTGCTCGGGGCGCCCGGCTGTCGGATGATTACAGGGGAAAAAATCCGCCTGCGGGCCGGATGATTTCGGGTTATGGGCCGCAGGTTGCCGACCCCTGATGTAGAGAGATAAAGAACAATGAATAAAATATATGCAAAAAGTAACTGTGATAAAGGAAACAGGCCATTGTTAGCTGTTTGTTGGGTGAAAACGAGAAGATGGTGCGATTTGGGTGGGGGGAGGGATGGAGAGAGAGGGAATAGTAAGATTAAACGAGAACTTACCTAAGTTTGAAGTTTGATCTTTATTTTATGAGGAGTTACGTAGGTGATTACGTGAAGCCCCCCAGTCCCTGCGCGTCAATCATGTCAATGCAGCGGTTGTGAAATTACAAAAAAAAAAACAAACCGAAGTAATATAGTCTCATAATAAAACGAGTAATACAAGAACTTCCATCTGACCTTTATGATAGAAGGTAGGGTCGTGGTGGGCACGTAATCACCTACGTAACTCCTCATAAAATAAAGATCAAACTTCAAACTTAGGTAAGTTCTCGTTTAATCTTACTATTTTACTCCGGAGTCATGTGAGTGACTACGTGAAGATTTTAAAGCTTTGTGATTTCATGCCGTAGATCAATCCCGGCTTCTCACTGCATTGATTGACTCGGAACGAGAATAATCAATCATGCATTCATAATAACAACCCAGTTTCCGTATTTCTCAAATTCTTTGTGACCTCAATGTATTGTAACAAATATGTCTTAACACAGAGACAAGGATCATTTGATATGCTGCAAGCATAATTTTAAATCCTGTCACACCTGGCCTACTTTGCTTTAGTAGGTCATGGATATAGAATGTAACCTTGTCTTCAGTTACTTCCATCCTGTCTATTTGTAATTTTCCAAGTGTTTGCACTAGTTGTGCTGTCACTAATGCCATAAGCATGACTACTTCCATACTGAGCTTGGCCAAAGGTAAAGACACACTTGGTGACCATTCACGAAGTAGTTTTCAGTACCACACTTACATCCCAGATTGTCATGTACCTAGGTTTAGGTGGTTTGAAATTAAAGATTCCTTTCATTAGTCTGGAAACAATTGGGTGTGACCCAATTGGGTTTCTTTCTGAATCCAGAACCAAATATGAGGACAATGCACTTCTGGCTGAATTAATTGCACTATAACTCAGACCTTCATCATAATAAAGTTTTGACAGAAATTCTAAACATTTGAAATATCTGCAGTACTATATTGCACATTCTTCTGTACACAGAACTCTTCCCATTTCTTAATATAAGAAAGGTACTGTTTTTAAGTGCTCTTCAGGCTGCCGTAAGCATGTCCACAGTACGCTCAGACAGTCCTCGCCCCAGAAAAGGCCTTCTTAAAACCTGCAAATCAACAAATCCAAACAATCATATAATGGATGTAGTTCCCCTGTTACAGGGTGCAGTAATAAATTACTCCTTTTGGGGACTTTCATCAACATTTGTGTTGTTAATTCTAATATCAACAGATACCATGGCTGTGTAGGCCAATCTGGTACTACCAATACCCTTGAAGCAGTATCTTGCCTGATTTTAAGCAAACATTGGCTTATGAGGCAGAAAGGTGGAAATATATATATGCAAACATACCACCCCAATGTAGCGAGAAAGCATCTATCGCCACTGCTCCTGGATCTGGTTCCCATGAGACATATCTCGATAGCTGATGATTCAAGTCGATGTCGGGCATTCCAAATCTGATTACTATATCATTGAATACCTCTTGATTCAACATCCATTCTTTATTATCATGGAACTTTCGTGACCTGGTGTCTGCTATCGTGTTCATTCTACCTGGTAGATAGATAGCTGAAAATCCAAATGTTCTTTTCAATACACCAAGACCAAAGTTGATTTAGCCATTTTGTCACATGACCCCGACTTAATTCCACCCATATCATTAACATAGGCAACTGCTGTTGTGTTTATCAATTTGAACTTGAACATGCCTTTTAGTTGTGTTAGAACAATAAGCTTGGAGTCCATAGAAACATCCTAAAAGCTCCAAATAGGTAATTCCACATGTCTGCAGTAACAATGACTCTTCCTGATTCCATCTGCCTCCGCAGCTAGATGTTAAGTCAGTTGCACCCCATCCTAGTGCACTGGCATCAGTTTGTAATATCATGGAAGGTTGTTCAATCAGCACTTTGCCGGAACTGCTTGAGACATGTAGAATCCACCACTGCAGATCAGAAACAGCATTTATTGTTAGTTGCATGGTTCTATCAAAATGACCAGCATTCACTCTCAGTGCCTGTTCCTTGACTCTCTGCAGCTGTTGATAATGTAATGGTCCATACTGGACTGCTGGGAATCTACTAATTTTCCCAGCACTCGAGCCACCTGTCTGATTATGGATTTTTGCTCGTTTAACAGATTACTGCAATCTTTAATCAACTCCACCCCTTTTTTCACTGGGCAAAGTAATTTTCATTTGGGCTGAATCAATTGTGAACCCCAAATAATCAATCGAGGTACATGTTGTTAACCTTGATTTCTTTGGATTAATTTAGAAACCCCAAACTTTCAAAAGTTGATTTCACAACTGCAACAGATGCTTCTGTTGACTGTTTTGTCCTTCCATAATCAGGATATCATCCAAGTATGCCATTAGTACATGCCCCTGGCTTCTCAGCAACCCCAGAATTGATTTTAACAATTTTGTGAATATTCTGGGAGCGGACGTTAACCCTTTAGGCAGAGCTTTGAACTGCCCTAACTGGTTCATCCATGTAAATTTAAGATACTTCATATCTTCCAAGTGAACAGACACTGAACAAAAGGATTCAGACTTGTCAAGTCTATAATAATCCTCCATCCTCCATCCTTTTTTGATCGAGGGAATATATTTGACCCAAATTGGTGAATTTGGTAGACTGATTCCTCAATAACACCTTTTATATATAGGGTTTTGAAGCGCAACTTGAACCTCCATTACTTTGCAAAGTGGAGAGTTCTGCTAGGAACATGCTGGACAGGCAAATCATAATTTGGATTGAATTCAATTAGAAATCCTTGTATATTATTCAGAATTACCACATCTGAAGTAATCTTCTTCCAATTGTTATAGAAGAGACGTAATCTGCCTCCAACTTTTGGACTTAATCCAGTTAGTATGTTCCCATGAGACCCAGGTCCACCTACCTCTTGAGTCATTTGAGTACTCTGAGATCCCTGGATTCTCCCGGAAGCACCACCACTGGTTCTTACTCCCGCTGCAGGCCACCAGCTACGTCCCTGCGTTGATGAGCGACTTGGTCCTGGTCCAGGATCCGTATGACGTCTGAAAGGATACTTCCACTTTACAGACTTTACAACCATTGATGTTTTCATCAATCCTGTTTTCGCTTCATCTTCCAACTCTTTAATACGTCTCCCGAGATCCTCTCCAAAGAGTAAGTTGGGTAATTGTATATTACTTGGTTTGCAGAGTGCCTGCGAATTTCGGATTCATATTAGGCCATATAGCACCTTCCTCAGACAATTGATCTCAAAGTGGATGCTGCATAGCAACCCCAGTGCTTCCTGATGCAACTTCGTCATCTGTTGGCTGTTATCTGCTATTCTGGCAAAAGCAGTTATTCCAGAACCCAGCAGCTTTAATATTCTCTGCAATTTCAATTCCTGAGTTCTCATAGTCATACTCAACTGATTCCAGATAATTTGGTTCACTGCTGGTGCTTTCAGCAACACACAGTTACTTGGGGTCTCCTGCTTTCTTGCAGTCTCATCCATCTCCTGCTGTTCCAGCTGATGGGAAACCAAGTAATTTATTAAGGAGGCCAGTTCTTCTCCTAACGGCTCTCCTGACCCTGACGGGGCAGCGAATCGTACTGCCAGGGTGGAACATCTGGCAGCTGCCGTTCTTCGCCTTGTACAGCCTCACCGTCAGAGTCGGGGTCTGAAATCTCATGACCCGTAGCACGCTCCTCATCCCTGAGGGTGCATTCCATCAGCCCTGTACCAGGAGCTGTTGAGCTGCTTCCAGCAGCTTGGATTTCAGTACACTCCTCCCTGAGTGAACGTTGCTCCAACAGCCTATGTAAAAGGCTTTCCATTTGGGCAATACGCTTAAAAGCAGTATCTAGCCCTGGAGCTACTTCCATTGGCCTGGGACTCCTCCGTGGGCCATCGGGATTTAAACTTCGCCTTTTCGCCCGACCGGCGCTGACTGTGTTTTAATCAGCCCCAGGTCCACAGTCGCTATGCTCACTGCTGGCGACTGTACCGGGTTAGAGGCGGTTGGTCGCTAACCGCAGACTCCCGACTTTCTGTCGGCTGAGTCGCTCGCCTCTTCCCCCTGCCCGTTTTTTCCATGGCATCTGTGGAAAAAATCCCCACAGACCCACAGTAAACGGACCTGGAAAACATGAAAAAAAGTTTTTACTTACCTTGTAGTTTAAAAACTACAAACCACTAGAGGAGCTCTGCTCCTCGCGTCCGTTTGCGTCAAGGCGTCTGACGTAATGACGCGCAGGCGCACTGGTGGGGTTCTTCACGTAGTCACTCACATGACTCCGAAGTAAAATGTCAAGTCAAGAGTCAAGTCAAGAGAGTTTAATGTCATGTGTCCCAGATGGGACAATGAAATTCTTGCTTGCTGCAGCACAACAGAGTATTGTAAGCATAAATACAGAACAGTTCAGTGTTCTGCAGTCCTAACGCCCCCTGCAGGACTCACACTCGGCCACAAACAGCGGCTGCAGCAGCAGCAGAATCAACAGTGTTTCATTGTCATCTGCATGTAACCGAACATTGACATTGTTGCTTGCAGCAGCACAGCAGATGGTGCAATGCAAACAATATGATAAACAACAGAAAACCCATTGTGTATACGTTTATATATACTCAATATATACATATTAAAAAGTTCAGTATATATTTGTGTGTGTGTGTGTATACCCACCCAAAAATATACACTGAACTCCTTTTATGTATATATTGAGAATATTTACACAAATATATAATGACTGTATATACTATGTGTACTGAACGTTTTTCTGAATATATACCTGTTTACTGTATATATATATACATAAAAATAGTATAATAGTATAGACACTGATCTTTTTATGTGTATATATTGAGTATATATACTGAATATATATATATATATATATATATATATATACACTGAACTTGTTAATGAATATATATTTTGAATGTGTGTGTGTGTTGTATATATATGTTGAGGCTCTATAAGGCGCCGGTAAGGCCACAATTGGAATATCATGAGCAATTTTGGGCACCATATCTGAGGAAGGATATGCTGGCTCTGGAATGGGTCCAGAGGAGGTTTACAGGAATGATCCCAGGAATGAGTAGTTTGATGTCACTGGGCCTGTACTCGCTGGAGTTTAGAAGAATGAGGGGGAGAACTCATTGAAATGTACAGAATAGTGAATGGCTTGGATATAGTGGATGTGGAGGGGATGTTTCCACTAATGGGAGAGTCTAGGATTAGAGGTCATAGCCTCAGAATGAAAGGATGCTCTTTTAGGAAGGAGATGAGGAGGAATTTCTTTAGTCAGAGTGAGATGAATCTGTGGAATTCTTTGCCGCAGAAGGCTGTGGAGGCAAAGTCAGTGGATATATTTAAGGCAGAGATAGATAGATTCTTGATTAGTACAGGTGTTAGAGGTTATGGGGAGAAGGCAGGAGAATGGGGTAGAAAGAGAGAGTTAGATCAGCCATGGCGGAGTAGACGATGGGCCGAATGCCTAATTCTGTTTCTATCACATGATCTTATGATGCTTGGTTTAAGAATCTTTTAGAGAGGCACACGAAAATGCAGGGAATAAAGGTTTATAGATCATGTGCAGGCAGAAAAGTTTAGTTTAATTTGTCAAAAAAAGACACACAATGCTGGAATAACTCAACAAATCAGGCAGCATCTCAAGATAAAATATATAGGGGACATTTTCGATCGGGACCCTTTGGACTAATTGTCAGGGGGGTGGGTGTATAGCAAGGCTAACTAACTCATAGCTGGGAATAGTGCAGGATTCATATCAAATGGGTCTTAGAGAGGCAAAGTTGAAAGGAGATGTGCGAGGCCATTTTTTTTCACTGTGGATATGGGGTGTCTGCCTAGAAATATGGTGGAGACAGGTACGATCGTGGTGTTTATAAGAAGCTTTTAGATGGTCACATGGATATGGGAGAATAGACCACAAGCAGGTAGTGGAGGTTTATTTAACGGCATCATATTCAGCATGGACATTGTGGGCCGAAGGGCCTGGTCCTGTGCCGTAAGGTTCTATACCAAAGATAGACCAAAATGCTGGAATAACTCACCGGGACAGGCAGCATCTCTGGAGAGAAGGAATGGGTCACACTAACAGGAGATCTGCAACACCCTCTCTCCTGCTGGTCATTGGTGCCGGCACTGATTTGTTCTTCCCTCTCCCCGACTCTGTCTGACAAAGTTTCTCGGCCCGAAACGTCACCTATTCCTTCTCTTCAGAGATGCTGCCAGTCCCAATAGACAATAGGTGCAGGAGTATACCATTCGGCCCTTCGAGCCAGCACCACCATTCAATGTGATCACGGCTGATCATCCCCAATCAGTACCCTGTTCCTGCCTTCTCCCCATATCCCCTGACTTCACTATTTTTAAGAGCCCTATCTAGCTCTCTCTTGAAAGCATCCAGAGAAATCACCTCCACCGCACTCTGAGGCAGAGAATTCCACAGACTCACAACTCTCGGGGGGGATAATTTTGGAAACATCAAAATTGGAGTGCAATTTTGGTGTTTCCACTTTAAAGGAAATTACCCGATTCTGGTCTGCGGCGGGCGAACGTCGACCAAAGGTCGCTGCAGTCTTCAGCTAAGATCTTTGGTCCTCAGTTGACGTACCGACTGTTGAAATACGGGGGGGAGGAGGGGGAGGGGGTGACGTCACTCGCAGCGCGAGCAGAAGGCAAGCAGGTGACGTCATCAACCAAAACAGGCTTTTTGATTACAACATTTTATCGGATGTGTGAACATTTTGATTAATAACTCGAGAAATAATGCATGAATTTTTCAGATAAGGAGATGTTTGACTTCACGAGATAAATCTCTATGTAAAAAACTTTGCGTTAGTGCGCTTTTTTTCAAGAAGATGTGAGCGCACATGAACAAATAAATATACACACACACACACACATCCACATACAAGATCAGAGCTTTATAGTTATATTAGACCGTGGGACCCGTTGGGTCCCATCCCCCTCAACGGGCGGGGGGGGGGCCCTGCGCCGTCACGCACACACTAACCACCCCACACACACAAACTAACCCCCACACACACACACTAACCACCCCCCCTTGATAATATATTGATATTATTCATTGGCTACTTTTACCCCATACCCACCCTATCCACTGACGCATAGCCCCCAACTCGCAGGCGCGTCTAGAGAGGGTGGGGAAGTAGAGAGTGAGGGCAATGAGAGAGCGGGGCAGAGAGAGAGAGAGAGAGGGGGGAAGGGGGGAGGGGGGGTAGGAGGAGAGGTGGGGTGAGAGGGGCGGTAGGGGGAGAGGTGGGGAGAGAGAGGAGGGAGGGAGGAGAGAGGAGGAGGGGAGCGGGGTGGCAGCTCGCGGGGTGGGTGTCAGTTCGCGGAGGGGGCGGCAGGTGGTCGGCAGCTCGCGGACCGATGGACAGCTCGCGGACCGGTGGACAGCTCATGGCCTGGGGGCAGCTCGCGGGGTGACAGCAGCAGCTCGCGGGGGGGGGGACATCAATCGCAGTGCAGCACGCAGAGCCATTGTGACGTCATCAGCCAAAGCCGCTCGGTTTCTATTTTCAAAGGCATTTCAGATTTATGAACATTTTCATATATAACTGGAGAAATAAAGCATGAATTTTTCAGGTAAGACAATTTTGGACTTCACGGGATAAAACTCAACAGGAATATGTAAAAATGTTCCCGTCGTTTTTTCGAGTAGATGTGATCATACACAAACAAATAAACACTCACACTCACAAACACACATCCAAGATCAGTGTTTTATAGTTATAAGTTATCCCCTCAACGCACGATTGCGGAGTGGGGGGCAGCCTGCAGTGTCACACACACACACTAACTACCCCCTGCGCACACACACACACACACTATAACCACCCCCCTTGATATTATATTATTATTCATTGGCTCCGTTTACCCCATAACCACCCTATCCAATGATGCATAGCCCCCAACTCGCAGGCGTGTCTGAAGAGGGGGGGGTAGAAAGAGAGAGAGGGGCAGAGACAGAGGGGGAGGGGAGGAGGGGGAAAGAGAGAGGGGGGAGGGGAGCGGGGGGCGGCGTTATATAAGGATGTTATATATTTTTATGTTATTGAATCAAAATCAAGAATTATAAATTCACATTTCAAAATTGGTTTCACAATTCAGTTGTACTGATTTTCAGTATTCCATGCTGATATTTGAGAATACAGGAGGTTGCATGCAAAATACTGATTTTCAAAAATCCAGTTTCTGTGTAGTACGTTCTATTGCATTCATGTGAGAAATACCGATTTCCCCAACAAAATACCGATTTTCAGCCATCAAACTACGGAAATGCTCGGTGAAACCTGGCAGCTCTGCAATTATTCACAATTACATTGTGTTTGAGAATTCAAAATGTGATTTGTGATCTTGTTTATGAGTCATCATGGAACTAGAATTTGTTATAATAGTATGACAGTAAAATAGGTTAGTTTGAAAGCGATCATAGTAAGTGATCAAGTGAGGCCCACCGTAATTTGGAGGAGCAGCACCTCATATTTCGCTTGGGCAGGTTACACCCCAGCGGTATGAACATTGACTTCTCCAATTTCAGGTGGTCCCTACTTTCTCCTCCCCTTCCCAGCTCTCCCTCAGCCCACTGTCTCCGCCTCTCCCTTTCTTCTTCCCGCCCATCCCCCCCCCCCCCACCCTCACATCAGTCTGAAGAAGGGTCTCGACCCGAAACGTCGCCCATTCCTTCGCTCCATAGATGCTGCTTCACCCGCTGAGTTTCTCCAGCATTTTTGTCTACCTTCGATTGTTCCAGCATCTGCAGTTCCTTCTTAAACATTGTCTAAAAAAAGATTTTCTTTACTGCAAAAACTTCCAGTATTTTATATGCACTTTGCATGCTCCTTTATAACATTTTACAACAGTACAACTTGATTATTAAAACAAGGACAACTTCAATTCTTGATTTAAAAAAATGTATACAACAATGACCCCAATCATCCCATTACACCCACTCATTACTCTTGACTCAACCAAAATTATTTCTGAAATATTGGTCATAGATTTGGTGCAAAAATACTCCAAAATAAGGTTCAGAATGCACTAGAGAGCATCTAAAACCCCAGAGCGCACATTATTTCACATACATTTTAGTGATCCTTTCATGCCACCCCTCTTTTTGAAAAGCTTCAAACAGGCCTGAATGTTGTATTTGCTGATGACCTGGCCTTTGAGGTCACAGCTGCCTTGCTAAGTGCCAGCATGCGAGATCTTATGAGAGATGAGTAAAATAACATTTACTGACACTGGCACAGCACGGGCGTTTCATTTGAGACAATTGTGATCTTTAAACGTGCAGTTTTTATGAAGCATTAGGTGGACACGCAGCATTGTTTTGACCTCGTTAACAATTGGCAAACAAGCTTCTCAGCTGTCCTATTCATTGTTTATATCAGACATTGTTGTCCTTGTTCCCATCAGACAGCTTGGCCACCGCCTTGCCATTGCGACTGGCCTAGCCGGGGGGGGTTGGGCCTCTGCCTCGTCGTAGCCCCGCTGCTGGCCCAGCGAGCCCCTGCTCATGTCCACCGAGCTGTCGCTCGGTGGCTCGATGGTGAGCACCGGCAGGTGGGCAGCGCGACGCCGGTAATAATAATAATAATAATAGATTTTATTTATGGGCGCCTTTCACAAAGTTTCAAGGACACCTTACAAAGTTTAACAAAGTGTAGAAACATATAAGCAGAATGAAATAAATAGCAAATACATCACCAGAACACAAATTAAAGATAGAATTAAATCCAAAAACAAAAATCAAAAACACAATATGGAAGAGAGAGCAGCGGCTGCTAAAGCGCGCCAGCGTCCACTCTCCCTTCCGACCGCCATCTTGGACAAAGACTAACATAGACACTACACATTACACACAAAATCATACCCCCACAATGATTACCACTGTGGGGGAAGGCACAATGTCCAGTCCCCAACCCCAGTTCACCCAAAGTCAGGCCTATTGAGGCCTCCACAGTTGCCTCTACGGAGGCCCGATGTTCCAGGCCGTTCTCACCGGGTGTTGTTGCCCCGGCGTCGGGAGAGTCCTCACAGCGGCTGGGACGGCCGATCTCCTACCGGAGTCCGTGGCACCTGAAGTCGACAAGGCCGCGACGATTTGGAGCTCAGAGGCTCCCGATGTTGGAGTCGGCGCCGCCGCCCGCGGCTGGCCGCTCCACAGACCCGCAGCCCGGAGGTGTTGAGCTCGGCGGTCGCAGCTCACCGGAGCTCCAGCGCGTCGATCCAGCGCGGCGACCCAGGCAAGGCATCGCCCGCTCCGCTCCACGATAGCGCTCCAGCGCTGTGCCGCCACCGAAGCTGAAGGTGCTGGGCAGTCCCCACCTGGAAAACGCCGCTCCACGCCCGCTGGTAGGCCACGAGGTCGGGTCGACGGGGCAGCCTGGAGAAAAAGCTGCCTCACCGACAAGGTAGGGACCTAGAGATAGTTTCCCCCTTACCCCCCCACATTAAAAGTCAAAATTCCCCATGACATAGACAGGAAAAAAAACTAAAAACTAAATAAGAAAGTTAATTGAACGGACGGCTGCTGGTTAGCAACCGTTCCCCAAGATAGCTCCTCCCATGTAGTCCTCCCGGTAGTCCCGCCACTCTGAGCAGGCAGCCGCCCTCCCAGCCCCCCCCCCCCCCCTCCTGCCTCCCCAAGCCTCGCCCTCCATCACTGGGGGCACCCAAGGCTCGGTGGAGGCTGCCGTTTTACTCTGGGCAAAAGACTCAACCATAGCTATTCAAATCATGATTTTATACACCTCTATTAGATCATCCCTCATCCTCCTGTGCTCCATGAAATAGAGTCCCAGCCTACTCAACCTCTCCCTATAAACGCTGGCCCTCCAGTCCTGGCAACATCCTCGTAAATCTTCACTGTACCCTTTCCAGTTTGATGACATCTTTCCCATAACATGGTGCCCAGAACTGAATACAATACTCTGAATGCGGCCTCACCAACTTCCTATGCAACTGCAACATGACCTCCCAACTTCTATATTCAGCCTGACCCGCTGAGTTACTCCAGCACTCTGTGAAACGTCACAGAACAGGGCAAGATTAGCAAGTTTGCTGATGATACAGAAGTGAGTGGATTTGCAAACAGTGAAGATGGTTGTGAAAGATTGCAGCAGAATCTGGATCGATTAGCCAGGTGGGTAGAGGAATGGTTGATGGTTGCATGGTTCCTTGAAGGTCGAGTCGCAGGTATATCAGGTGGTCAAAAAGTATTTTGGCACTTTGGCCTTCATCAGTCAGAGTATTGAGTATAGAAGTTGGGAGATCATGTTGCAGTTGTATAAGACGTTGGTGAGACCGCATTTAGAATATTGTGTTCAGTTCTGGGCACCATGTTATAGGAAAGATGTCAAACTAAAAAGAGTACAGAGATCCCCATCCTAGATCAGTCCAATCAGGGTTGTGTCATCTGCAAACTTGAGAAGCTTGACAGAGGAGTCTGTGGAGGTGCAGTCATTGGTGTGGCGAGAGTAGAGGAGAGGGGAGAGTACTCATCTTGCGGTGCTCCTATGCTGAACGTTTGCGGGTCCGAGATATGCTTTCCCGTCTCACATGCTGCTTCCTGTCTGTCAGAAAGCTGGTGATCCACCGACAGAGGGGTTCAGGCACAGTCAACTCAGAAAGTTTGGAGCGTAGTAGCTCTGGCACAATGGTGTTGAATGCAGAGCTAAAATCAACAAACAAAATCCTTGCATAGGTCCCCTGGCAGTCTAGATGCTGGAGGATGAAGTGCAGGCCCAGATTGACTGCGTCATCCACAGATCTATTGTCCCAATATGCAAAATGCAGAGGGTCCAGCAGGGGGATTGTGATATTTTTCAGCTTGGCCAGCACAAGCCTTTCAAGGGTCTTCATGACTACAGAGGTCAGTGCGACAAGCCTGTAGTCATTAAGACCAGTAATCCTTGCCTTTTTGGGTACAGGGACAATAGTGGAGACTTTGAAGCAGGCAGGGACAGTACATCTTTGCAGGGACTGGTTAAAAATAAGTAATTGGGTGTGAAGTGGTGATTGGAGTGGGATGGGTGTAGAAGGGCCCAGTCTTTGCAGACTGAGGTCAGGCTGTGAGTGGGTGTGAAGTGTTGGTTGGGTTGGGAAAGGGTCCACTCTTTTCATACTGGAGTCTTGCCATAAGTAGGTGTGAAGTGGTGAATGGGAAGGAGAGGGTGCAGGGTCCATTCTTTGCAGACTGGGGTCTGGCTGTGTTTGTTGGGAAGGGGGTTTCAGGGTTACGTTTCTGATTTTCAAACCTGCAGTAAAACTCATTCAGGTTGTTCGTCAGCTGACGATTGTCCAAAGAGCGGGGGGCTTTCCTCTTATAGCTGGTGATTTCTTGCATGCCCTTCCAAACTGAAGAAGAGTCACTAGCTGAGAACTTGCTCCTCAACTTCTCAAAGTACCTTTCCTTGGCAGCTCTGATTCCTCTTCTCAGCCCTTTATCGATTAGGCTATCTTTTAACTCTTTAACGATTAGGCTATCGGCTTGACGCATATTTGCCCCCTCCTCAGCAGCAACATCATCAACGGACTGCTGCATTACTGCGGACAGATCCACGATGACCCTGAAAACATGCAGATTTTTGTAATATTCAAATTATATTAAAAATATGCTGCAAAAAGAGTAACAAACTTTGGAATTTATATTTTCAGTATTGTTATCAAGGCAAAGAAAGCAGTTCCAATTGTTTCTTCTTCTTTCGTGTGGCATGCACAGCCTAAATTTGCAGGATAACTTGTTCTATTTGATCTTTCATTTGTGCATGTCGAGTTGATTGCATTAGTCGAAACAGGGCGGACCACGTGATGGTTGCAATCTTCCACCCCATTCCAATTGTTTGATATTATTCAGGAGGAAAAAATATAATGGCTCTAAAACCTACCTCAATTTTACAAACCCCCTTTCCCTCCCCCTCCACCATCTCTCTCCCTTCCCTTCCCCCCTCTCTCTCCCCCTCCCCCTTCTAACATCCCCCCTCTTTCTGGTGGGGGGGCGAAGATGAAGGTGGTGTGGACCCAGCGGGGGTGCCGTGGGCTCAGCGGGGGAGGCGTGGACCCAGCGGGGGTGGCGTGGGCAGAAGATGGCTTGCGCCCTGGCGATGGGGGGAAGCGAGGGCAGCGGGCCCCACCGCCACGGTGTTAGGTGTTGGGGTTACCGACACTCCCGCCCGGCGACGGGAGGACGGTCTCCTGGTCGCCTGGCTGGCCGTTGGCGAGGCTCCGATGCCGCGGATGGAAACGCTGGACCGGGCGGGCTAACACCGCACCCCCCTCCCCTCCCTCCCTCGGGCCTGGAGAAGTGGGCTACTAAATCATCCCGCGGGTCAGATTAGACCACCTCACAGACACCCCCACCTGCAACGCAATATTCCACTACTTACCTGGAGTAGACACGAGGCATCAAGCTGAATGGGTGCAGGACAAATGGCAGTCTGACCCCGCCCGGGCCCACTGCGCGCGCGCGGAGAGACGGCGTCATTTTGCGTCGCTTCCCCAACTGCGCAGGCGCGGATGGCCGCTTTTTTCCCCCTGAATCATTCAGCGGCCGGAACCAGAATTTCGGGCGATTTCCGACGAAGTGGAAAGGCTGATTGCGCTCCGATTTTTTTTTTCTGTGGATATTTTCTTACTCTGGGGGGAAAAGGGGGGGGTGCAGTCGCACCCAATGCACCCCCCCTTAGGACGGCCATGTCCTTGCCTCAATCTCTCCCATATCTTCCTCGATTAAACTAAGATGCCCTTCGCCCTTGAATCCAGCTTTCTGGTCTGAACAAAGGGGGGACCCGGCAGGGGGAGGTAGGGGGGGTTGCTGAGAATGACCGGGGGGGGGTGGAGAACCTGTCGGGGGGGCTGCCTACTGCGACAAGAAGATAAAACAGTTCAATGAACTCGTTAATTGCCCGACTCTTGTGTACAGCCCAGGTGAGGACTGCTGTATGGTTTTTACCCGGCCGTATGCAGAACAAATCAATTCACTGCGCCTGGGTACAATATAGTATCAATGAATTGATTGAACCATTGAATAGGTTAACTTAACCTACGCCAGACTAAAGCCAATAAACGTTTGCGGAACAATGGAAAAATAAAACCATGCCCCAAAATCAGCTTAGTCCAGAATTGAGCAATTTTACCCCAATACTTGACATCTTAGCTCTTGTTGGGAAGCGCAGCAAGTTTGTTGCAAGTTTTTTATTGTTAACATATTTTCTCAGGCATAAAACTCTTCCCAACTGATCTCATAGAGGTGTATAAAATCATGAGAGGAATGCAAGCAGGTGATCTCGTTGAGGTGTATAAAATCATGAGAGGAATACGTTGGGTAGATGCACAGTTTCTTGCCCAGAGTAGGTGAATCGAGAATCGGAGGGCATGGGTTTAAGGTGAAGGGGGAAAGATTTTATAGGGATCTGAGGGGTAGCTTTTTCACACAAAGGGTGGTGGGTGTATGGAACGAGCTGCCAGAGGAAGTAGTTGAGGCAGGGACTATCGCAATGTTTGAGAAACATGTAGACAGGTACATGGGTAGGACAGGTTTAGAGAGATATGGGCAAAATACAAGGAGATGGGACTACGCTGTACGATTCAATAATTCTATATTGATGTACAACAGCCAATAACATTTGAGAATTTTTATATGTGGGTATTGGCATCTTTCTGCCTACATATAAAACACTGGTGTAAATACATTAAAAATAGCAGGAATAGAAACATAGAAACATAGACAATAGGTGCAGGAGTAGGCCATTCGGCCCTTCGAGCCTGCACCGCCATTCGATATGATCATGGCTGATCATCCAACTCAGTATCCCATCCCTGCCTTCTCTCCATACCCTGATCCCTTTAGCCACAAGGGCCACATCTAACTCCCTCTTAAATATAGCCAATGAACTGGCCTCAACTACCCTCTGTGGCAGAGAATTCCACAGATTCACCACTGTGTGAAAAATGATTTTCTCATCTCGGTCCTAAAAGACTTCCCTCTTATGACCCCTGTGACCCCTAGTTCTGGACTTCCCCAACATCGGGAACAATCTTCCTGCATCTAGCCTGTCCAACCCCTTAAAAATTTTGTACGTTTCTATAAGATCCCCCCTCAATCTTCTAAATTCTAGCGTGTACAAGCCGAGTCTATCCAGTCTTTCTTCATATGAAAGTCCTGCCATCCCAGGAATCAGTCTGGTGAACCTTCTCTGTACTCCCTCTATGGCAAGAATGTCTTTCCTCAGATTAGGAGACCAAAACTGTACGCAATACTCCAGGTGTGGTCTCACCAAGACCCTGTACAACTGCAGTAGAACCTCCCTGCTCTTATACTCAAATCCTTTTGCTATGAATGCTAACATACCATTGGCTTTCTTCACTGCCTGCTGCACCTGCATGCCTACTTTCAATGGCTGGTGTACCATGACACCCAGGTCTCGTTGCATCTCCCCTTTTCCTAATCGGCCACCATTCAGATAATAGTCTACTTTCCTGTTTTTGCCACCAAAGTGGATAACCTCACATTTATCCACATTATACTGCATCTGCCATGCATTTGCCCGCTCACCCAACCTATCCAAGTCACCTTGCAGCCTCCTAGCATCCTCCTCACAGCTAACACTGCCCCCCAGCTTCCTGTCAACCGCAAACTTGGAGATGTTGCATTCAATTCCCTCATCCAGTTCATTAATATATATTGTAAATAGCTGGGGTCCCAGCACTGAGCCTTGCGGTACCCCACTAGTCACTGCCTGCCATTCTGAAAAGGACCCGTTTACTCCTACTCTTTGCTTCCTGTCTGCCAGCCAGTTCTCTATCCACATCAATACTGAACCCCCAATACCGTGTGCTTTAAGTTTGCATTCTAATCTCTTATGTGGGACCTTGTCGAAAGCCTTCTGAAAGTCCAGATATAACACATCCACTGGTTCTCCCTTATCCACTCTACTAGTTACTCCTCGAAAAATTCTATAAGATTCGTCAAGACATGATTTACCTTTCGTAAATCCATGCTGACTTTGTCCAATGAATTCACCACAAGGGAATGACCTGCCATTAAATTCAGCAGGTTGTGGCGAAGACCTGTAAGATGCTTATCTTCCACCACAACCTTGCCTCGATCTCTCCTATCTCTTCCTAGATTAAACTAAGGTGCCCTTGGCCCTTGAACCCAGCATTCTGGTCTGAACAAAGGGGGGACCCGGCAGGGGAGGGGGGGGGGGGGCATCGAGAAAAAAAGGGTGGGGGTCTCAGCGGGGGGCTACCTACTGCGGAAGAAGGTAACGAAAATTGATAAATCCGTAACTTTTTCAGCACCAGAAACGTGCCGACACTTGTATGCAGCCCAGGTGAGGACTGCTGTATGTTTTGTACCCGGTTGTATGCAGAACAAAGCATTTCACTGCACCTGGGTACATGTGACAAAGTGTCATTGAATAGCGGAGTTTGTATGTTCTCCTCGTGACCTGCGTGGGTTTTCTCCGAGATCTTTGGTTTCCTCCCACACTCCAAAGACGTACAGGTTTGTAGGTTAATTGGGTTGGTAAATGTAAAAATTGTCCCTTGTTGGTGTAGGTTGGTGTCAATGTGCGGGGATCGCTGATCGGCGCGGACCCGTTGGGCCCAAGTGCGTTTCCTCGCTGTATCTATAAATTAAACTAAACTAAATAGATTGAACCAATGAATAGGGTAACTTACCCTACGCTGCAGACTAAAGCCAATAAACTTTTGCATAACAATGGAAAAACAAAACAGTGCTCCAAAATCAGCTTAGTCCAGAATTGAGCAATATTAGCCCAATACTTGGCATCTTAGCACTTGTTGGGAAGCGCAGCTTGCAAGTGTAGAGCTGGAATTTTTTTTATTGTTAAAATATTTTCTAACATTTATATTACTCATAAAAATTTAATACTGGGTATGATTGATAACAATGATTAATAACTAACAGTCTCTGGTTAACGTAGAAATGAGTTACATACTTATATTCTATAGGAAGATATGCAAGAGGTAATTCAGCCTACGTCATAATAAGGTTTGACGGTTTTTCTCTTTATTTTTCAATTTAAAATTAAATTTATAGATTTAGCGAAGATATTAATATGATATGTAGAGAATAATAACGTCGTTAATTTATGCTGTTTTCGGACTTTTCTGCAGGGCTACGTGCTTATGTATGTATGCATATGGGTATACATATATATATATATATATATATATATATATATATATATGTATTTGTGTATGTATGTGTGTGTGTATGTATGGGTATATATATATATGTTTGTTACTCCCAAAGAAGTTATTTGATTGTCAGAAATAATCTTTTTTTTTTTCGGGCACGGAGCTGGGAATTTTTTTTTTACAAAGGCTACGGAAGTCTTTAGAATTCTAGCCACGTTAGTGTGGCTATCACTAACTACACTAATTGTAGATGTAGTTTTTTTTCTTTCACCCTATACTAACCAATTCTATCACTTTCTTCACTTTAAATATTTTTATAACTTAATGTTTGAATGGAAAAACAAGACTAATACAAGGAGATGTGTTCGGAAGAGCGATGTTTATAATTTTAAATTCATCTATTTGAGGTTCGGGAGCAGGGTCAGGTTTTATGTGTTGCACCTTCTGCTTGGTTATAGACCACCTTAGAAACAATATGCAAGATGTTAATATGACAAGAGGGGGTCAGGGAATAACATTTTGTAGTTGGAATGTCAAGGGAATCAATGAACCAATTAAGAGAGGTAAAGTTTTGGCACATCTAAATTCAATCAAAACAGATATAATATTCCTTCAAGAAACACACCTTAAAAAGGAATCTCAACATAGACTTAAAGCTAAGTGGATCGCTGAATCATATCATTCCTATTTTTCCCATAAGTCCAGAGGAGTTGCAATATTAATTCGTAAAGGAATACCTTTTACGAATTCATCAACAATAGCGGATATTGATGGTAGATATATTATATTAGTTGGAGAGTTAAATGGAGAAAAAGTGATTCTTCTTAATGTATATGGGCCTAATTTTGATAACCCTATGTTTTTTAATAAATCATTTAATAAAATTCCTGAATTTACACAATATAAATTAATAATTGGAGGAGACTTCAATTGTACATTAGATTCATACTTAGATAGATCATCAAGGCAAAAAAAAGTAAAATCTCAATCAAGTGTATTTTTAAATTCATTTATTAATACCACTAATATTAAGGATGTCTGGAGAATTGAAAATCCAACTGGACGGGAATATTCATTTTACTCACCGGTACATAAAACATACTCAAGAATAGATTATTTTTTAGTTGACTCCACGTTTATCCCATTTACTTATAACTCAAAATACCATAATATTATAATCTCAGATCACGCACCTGTAACATTCATGATTAAATTAAATGGAATGTCCGAGAAACAAACATATTGGAGATTTAACCCACAAATTTTGAACGAAAGATCATGCCAGGAATATATTACTAAACAGATTCAAATATTTTTTGAGGTAAATGACAACCCTGACACACCTACTTCTCTTATGTGGGAAACGTTTAAAGCGTTTGTTCGAGGTGCATTAATTTCTGCTCAAGTATTTTATAATAAAGAGAACAGGATTAAACAACAAACATTGGAAAGTGAAATCAAGCAACTAGATATAGAAAATGCGAGAATGCCATCTATTTTAAAACATAATAAAATTGCTGTATTGAAATATAAATTAAACAAAATGTATTCAGAACAAGTAATAAAACTTTATCAAAAAACCAAACAATTACATTTTGAATTTGGAGACAAACCACAAAAACTATTAGCACGTCAGTTACGAAAAATGGAAGGGGAAAAAATAATTCATAAAATTAGAACAGAGACAGGAGAATTATTAAAAATGCCCAAGGATATAAATGAAAGATTTCTCCAATACTATCATAATCTTTATTCAACTAAAACTGTAGTACAATCAGAAGGAATAGCAGATTTTTTACTAAAATGTAATTTAAAAGGTTTAGATTCAAACGATAATTATTAGAAAGGGAGATTACGATAAAGGATATTGAGGAGTCTATTGGCTCTTTAAAAAATGGTAAAGCAGTAGGACCAGATGGGTTAGGCTCTGAATTTTATGAAAATTTTTATGACTTGCTCTCTCCACGTTTACAAAGGCTGTATGAGCATATCTATACTCAACAGAAACTTCCAGATACTTTAAATGAATCTATAATAACACTTATTCCTAAAGTTGATAAAGATCCGGAAGATCCAGGATCATATAGAGCAATTGCACTTTTAAATACAGATCAGAAAATATTAACTAAAATACTAGCGCATAGATTAAGTACAGTGATGAATAAATTAATACACCCTGACCAAACAGACTTTATTCAGAAACGGTACTCATATTATAATCTAAGAAGATTATTTAATATTATTTATTCTAAGAGAATTATTAATGAAGATCTAGCAATAATCTCACGACGCTGAAAAAGCATTTGATCAGGTTGAATGGTCTTATTTATTTTCGGTGATGGAAAATATGCAGCTAGGGGAGAAATTCTGCACATGGATAAAACTGTTATATACAAACCCTACGGCTAGAATATTAACAAACCAAAGGTTGTCATCTAAATTCAGCCTATCTAGAGGTTGTAGACAAGGATGCCCGTTATCTCCATTATTATTTGCGCTTGCTATTGAGCCACTCGCAGAAAGAGTTAGGGGTCATCTGGAAATACATGGGTATATCACAAAGGACACAGTGAATAAAATTTCTCTATACGCAGATGACGTACTAATTTACATTACAAAACCAGAAATTAGTATTCCAAACTTATTAAAGCTAATAACCCAATTTGAATCACTCTCAGGATACAGAATAAATTGGAATAAAAGTGAAATTATGCCAATAAGGGAACATAACAAACAGATAATACAACAATTTCCATTTTAAATAGTAAATGAAAAATTTAAATACCTAGGTATTTATGTAACTAAGATATATACATCATTATTTAAAGCAAATTTTCCCCCATTACTGAACAAACTACATAAGAATATCCAATACTGGAAAACACTTCCTATCTCAATGGTTGGCAAAATTAATGCCATAAAAATGATTTTTTTTACCCCAAATATTATACCTTTTTCAGACAATTCCGATATATTTGTCAAAAAACTTTTTTTTTAAATTGGATTCCATTGTTAATGATTTTATCTGGGATTATAAGAATCATAGGATAAACAAAAGACATTTGTGTAAATCAAAGATAAATGGAGGCTTGGTTTTACCCAACTTTCTGTTTTATTTTTGGGCAGTTAATATTAAAAATATGAATTTCTGGTTGGAAGAAATAGATCCACACTGACTGCGATGCGCCGGCACCAGCAGGACCTCGCATTGACCCTCCCGGAACTTCGGGCCTCACTCACCCAGACCTGCAACGGACCACAACTGTACTTTATCCGCCGGAAGATCCACCTCTTCAATAAAAGATTCCTGGCCCACCTCAACTCCACCAAGGACCTTAAATTAGCCCGCCTCCAGGCCGCTCCCGCCGCCGACTCTCCGCGACTCGACCGCCCGCAGGCTCCGGGCCCCAACTCCGGCCCGCATCGCCTGCCCCGGTCCCGCGACGCCATCTTGTCCACGGGGAGCGACTCCAGTACTCACCAGGACGCCATCTTGTCCACGGGGAGCGCCTCCAGTACTCACCAGGAGGTCGCCTTCACCGACCTCCACGTCGATGCTGCCGCCGACCTTCACCTGCCTACCGATGACGCCCAGGCTCGCCGCTTCTACGGTAACTCGGACTTCCTTCCCCTCGCCGATTCCTCCGAACCTCGCCGCCCCCCGGGACCTCCCAGCATCGCCGCCGGACCGGGCCCATCCAGCATCGCCGCCGGACCGGGCCCACTCTACACGGCCGCCGGACCGGGGATCCACGAACTTGGCCGCCGCACCGCACCCTATTCACCCCGTCGCCTCACCGGACTGGTCGAACCGCGCCGCCCCACCGACCATCCGCCCACCGGGACCTCCCACGCATCGCCCGTGGACCCTGACTCTACTGCCCACCTACCCCGACCATCGGGTCCGCCGACCCTCGCCACTGCAACGCCCTCCAGCCCCACCGACCCCAACTACACTGCCCACGGACCTCGACCGTCGGGTCCGCTGACCCTCGCCACTGCACCTCCCTCCAGCAGCCCGCAGCCGTCGCCTTACCTGCAAACTGGACTCTGTACTGGGCCTGAAGCCTCCACGCTGTTCACTCCCACTCTCCTGGGTTTGACTCCACTGGGTCCTAGCGCTAGTCTGCCTAGCCCTGGTTATCTCAGTGGCAGTTCCACTGATTCTTCCCCATCCCTCTCCAACTATGGGACCACTTCTCTTCCACACCCACACCACTGCCCTCTCACCCCCCCACCCCCTGACCACCCACCACCCCCCCACCACACATCGCCTCGTCCCCATTACACCCACCTGCCTTCCTCCGGCCCCAACCCCAATCCCTGCCGGGTGTTCACCATCCCCCCCCGACCTCCCCCTCTCCGACATCGAACGGTCTGTCCTCAGCAGAGGTCTTACCTTTGTCCCCCTCCGTCCCCATCTCAATGAGTTCCGTGCCCTCCATGACTTGGAACGCTTCTACCGTCGCCTCCGCCTCACAGCTCACTTCCATGGGAAGCAGTCCTCGCTCCCCACTGATGACCCCTTTTCCCGTCTCCAACGCACCCCATCCTCATGGAACCCCCCTCGCAGCCTTCCGGCTTTAGAACTCTTTATTAAAAACTGCCGCCGTGACATCAGCCGCCTCAACTTCTCCACTCCCCTGTCTCACTCCAATCTCTCCCCCCTTGAACGCACTGCCATCGACTCACTCCGCAACAACCTAGATTGGGTTATCAAACCCGCCGACAAGGGAGGTGCCGTGGTAGTCTGGCGCGTCGACCTCTACAAAGCTGAGGCCACGCGCCAACTCTCGGACACCTCTTCCTACTTACCCCTGGACCATGACCCCACTGATGAGCACCAGGCCACCATCTCCAGCACCATCACCAACTTCATCCACTCCCACGCCCTGCCCGAACGAGCCTCCAACCTCATCGTTCCCCAGCCCCGCACAGCCCGCTTTTACCTTCTCCCCAAAATCCACAAACCTGACTGTCCCGGTAGACCCATTGTCTCTGCCTGTTCTTGCCCCACCGAACTCATCTCCACCTACCTCGACTCCATACTATCCCCCTTGGTTAAATCCCTCCCCACCTATGTTCAAGACACCTCAGACACTCTCCGTCATCTCCGCGCATTCCACTCTCTAGGCCCTCACCCCCTCATCTTCACCATGGACGTCCAGTCACTGTACACCTCCATCCCCCACCAGGATGGTCTCAAAGCCCTCCGTTTTTTCCTCGACCGTAGAAGCAATCTATACCCGGCCACTGACACCCTCCTCCGCCTAGCGGAGCTGGTACTTACACTTAATAACTTCTCATTTGACTCCTCCCATTTCCTCCAAATACAAGGCGTAGCTATGGGCACACGCATGGGCCCCAGCTACGCCTGCCTCTTTGTCGGGTACGTAGAACAATCCCTGTTCAATGCGTACCAGGGCCCCATCCCCGACCTCTACCTCCGCTACATCGATGATTGTTTTGGTGCCACATCCTGCACCCACACACAACTGACTGACTTCATCCGCTTCACCACCAACTTCCATCCGGCACTCAAATACACCTGGACCATTTCCGACACTTCCCTACCATTCCTTGACCTCACTATCTCCATCGCAGGTGATAGACTCCTTACCGACATCCACTACAAACCTACCGACTCCCATGGCTATCTGGACTACACTTCTTCCCACCCTGCTTCCTGTAAGGACTCCATCCCCCACTCCCAATTCCTCCGTCTACGCCGCATCTGCTCCCAGGATGAGGCGTTCCACACCAGGGCATCTGAAATGTCCTCATTCTTCAGGGAACGGGGGTTCCCCTCCTCCACCATAGATGAGGCTCGCACCAGGGTCTCTGCCATACCCCGCAACACTGCTCTCTCTCCCCATCCCCCCACTCACAACAAAGGCAGAGTCCCCCTAGTCCTCACCTTTCACCCCACCAGCCGTCACATACAACAAGTGATCCTCCGTCAGTTCCGCCACCTCCAACGTGACCCCACCACTCGCCACATCTTCCCATCTCCCCCTATGTCTGCCTTCCGCAAAGACCGCTCCCTCCGTAACTCCCTTGTCAATTCTTCCCTTCCCTCCCATACCACCCCCTCCCCTGGTACTTTCCCTTGCAACCGCAAGAGATGCAACACTTGTCCCTTCACTTCCCCCCTCCACTCCATTCCAGGACCCAAGCAGTCGTTCCAGGTGCGACAGAGGTTCACCTGCATCTCCTCCAACCTCATCTATTGCATTCGCTGCTCTAGATGCCAGCTGATCTACATCGGTGAGACCAAGCGGAGGCTTGGCGATCGTTTCGCCGAACACCTCCGGTCGGTCCGCAATAACCAACCTGAACTCCCGGTGGCTCAGCACTTCAACTCCCCCTCCCATTCCGTATCTGACCTCTCTGTCCTGGGTCTCCTCCATGGCCACAGCGAGCAACACCGTAAATTGGAGGAAATGCACCTCATATTCCGCTTGGGCAGTCTACATCCTGGTGGCCTGAACGTTGAATTCTCCCAATTCTGCTAGCCCTGGCTGTCCCCTCCCCTTCATCAGCCATCTGGTTGTCTCCGCCCCTCCCCCAGCCCTCGGGCTCCTCCTCCTCCTTTTCCTTTTTTCCTTTCTTCTCCCCACCCCCTATCAGTCTGAAGAAGGGTTTCGGCCCGAAACGTTACCTATTTCCTTCGCTCCATAGATGCTGCTGCACCCGCTGAGTTTCTCCAGCATTTTTGTGTACCTTAGATCAACAACCAGATTGGTTAAAAATGGAAAAGGAAGATTGTTTACCCTTTGATATCGGCTCGATATTATTTGCTACGTCTAAATTAAACAAAAAAAATTATAGGGAAAACCCTATAATATTTAGTGCTATACGAATTTGGATACAATTAAAAAAGACATTAAAATTAGATAATTTATCACTTTTTCTTCCAATTGTAAATAACCCTTTGTTTAAGCCCTCATGGTTGGACAGGGGTTTTACACAATGGAAGAATTATGGAATTAAAAATATGGGACAACTTTACAAGGAAGGCACTTTTCTGACATTTCAGGAGTTGCAACAGACTTATGGACTCCGAGGAAATGATTATTTCAGATATCTTCAACTCAGAGATTATGTAAAATCGAATACTCAAAATTTTCGAATTAGAAATTCAGAAATTCTTGACGAATGTTGGAATAAACATCCTAATACAGAAAAATTAATATCTTATATATATAATATCTTATTAGACAGTGACATTCCATCGACGGACTTACACAGACAAACATGGGAAAAAGAATTAAATCAAATAATAACGAAAGATACTTGGGAAGAAAGTTTACAACATATACATCAATGTTCATTAAATGCCAGACATTCTTTAATACAATTTAAAGTAATACATAGGTTACATTATTCAAAAACAAAATTACATAAAATCTTTCAACATATCTCACCTATATGTGATAAATGTCAACATTTAGAAGCTACCTTATCTCATATGTTTGCAAACTGTATAAAAATTAAAAAATTCTGGGTAAATATTTTTAGTATAATATCTAAAGTGACCAGCACACAATTGGACCCGGATCCAAAATTAATAATACTCGGAACATTAGAATTAAATCAAACATTTACAACAGCACAAAGAAACTTTATTGATTATAGTATAATAACAGGAAAAAAATTAATTCTAAAATTTTGGAAAGGCCCTATCAAAATGTGGATTATAGAAATGACGGAGACCTTAAACGTGGAAAGAATCAGATTTTCCCTGTTGGACAAACAGGAATTATTCGTTGGAACATGGTCTCCCTTTATTGATTATTTAAAGGGTCAGAATGGTTCAGCACAGGAACCTGACTAACACTCGGGCTAAAGAATGGATGAAATGCTATACTCTGAAATGTACGAATATATCTCGAATGAAGTTTTTTATTTTAATAAATTTTTCCATTCTTCTTTAACTATCTTTCTCTTTTGTTTTTTTTTTGTTTTTGTTTGTTTGTTTTTTTTTGTTTTTTTTCTTCTCTCTCTTTTCTTTCTTTACTTCATCTATCTTTTTAGTTCTATCTAGTTTAAAAAAAAAAAAAAGGCAAAAGGTATTGGAGACAATGTAATAATAATTGACAATATTATCAATTCAAAAATGTAAGACTGTAATGATGTTAATAGGTTGTGTACTTATCTCCAATAAAAAATATTTTCAAAAAAAAAAATAATAATAATAATATTTTCTCAGGCATAAAACTCTTCCCAACTGATCTCGTTGAGGTGTATAAAATCATGAGAGGAATAGATCAGGTAGATGCACAGAGTTTCTTGCCCAGAGTAGGAGAATTGAGAACCGGAGGATATGGGTTTAAGGTGAAGGGGGAAAGATTTTATAGGGATCTGAGGGGTAACTTTTTCACACAAAGGGTGGTGGGTGTATGGAATGAGCTGCCAGAGGAAGTAGTTGAGGCAGGGACTATCGCAATGTTTAAGAAACACATTTGGACAGGTCATGGGTAGGACAGATTTAGAGAGATATGGGCAAAATGCAAGCAGATGGGACTACGCTGTACGATTCAATAATTCTATATTGATGTACAGCACCAATAACATTTGTGAATTGTTATATTGTGTATTGGCATCTTTCTGTCTACTTATGAAACACTGGTGTAAATACATTAAAAATAGCAAGAATGACCTGCCATTAAATTCAGCAGGAGGTACACAAAAATGCTGGAGAAACTCAGCGGGTGCAGCAGCATCTATGGAGCGAAGGAAATAGGCAACGTTTCGGGCCAAAACCCTCCTTTGTGGCGAAGAACTTACTGTAGATGCTTATCTTCCACCACAACCTTGTCTCGATCTCTTCTATCTCTTCCTAGATTAAACTGAGGTGCCCTTGGCCCTTGAATGCAGCATTCTGGTCTGAACAAAGGGGGGATTCGGCAGGGGAAGGGAGGGGGGAGAGGGAGGCGCTGAGGGGGAGGGGGGGGTCTCAGTGGGGGGCTGCCTACTGCGAGAAGAAGATTAAATTTTTCGATGAACTCGTAACTTTGTCAGCGCCAGAAACGTGCCGACACTTGTGTGCAGCCCAGGTGAGGACTGCTGTAAGGTTTTTACCTGGTTGTATGCAGAACACAGCATTTCACTGCACCTGGGTACATGGGCAATAAAGTATCATTGAATAGCACAGCGGTAGAGTTGCTGCCTTACAGTGCCGGAGACCCGGGTTCGATCCCGACTACGGGTGCTGTCTGTACAGAGTTTGTAGGTTCTCCCCGTGACCTGCGTGGGTTTTCTCAGAGATCTTTGGTTTTCTCCCACACTCCAAAGACGTACATGTTTGTAGGTTAATTGGCTTGGTAAATGTAAAAATTGGCCCTTGTAGGTGTAGGTTTGTGTCAATGTGCGGGGATCGCTTGTCGGCGCGGACCTGGTGGGCTGAAGGGCCTGTTTCCACGCCTAATCTCTAAACTAAACTAAATTGATTGAACCATTGAATAGGTTAACTTAACTAACGCTTCAGACTGACGGGCCTGTCCCACATAGGCCATTTTTCAGCGGACTGCCGGCGACAGTCAAGTTGCCGACAGTCGCTTAAAAAAACGGGAACTGGAATGGCGACTGTCAGAGTGGAACACACACACCCAAACACATCGCTTCCTTCACCAGCCCATGTGAATTTTGTAGACAGCGCTTCCCCCGCTTGCCTTGTCTTGAAAATTCAAACGGTGCAAAGCCAAGGTGATAAAGACACACACCGCGATGAACAGGGAGGTTAGGGCTGTAAAAAGGCAGCTAAAGCACAGTGTACGGTAAGTCCTTTAAAAGGGGGGGGTGGAGAGGGGAGAGGAGGTTGGAGGGGGAGGGGGGGGAGGGGAAGGGGGCAGGGGGGGTGAGGAGAGAGGGGAGGAGAAGGAGTGGAGACAACTTTTAAGAAGCCAGAGATACACGGCTGTGAAGCTCGGCGGACATTTAACATTACCGGTCGGTTATCCTTAATTCTGAAAACAACTGCTTACTTTTTTTTCCCAATGAGCCAACGAAATTCACCAGTCAGCGCCAGCTCCAACCTCCGAGAACCTCCTGGCAATACACTAGGACCTCCTGGCGACCCACTTCTGGCTCGCAAATTCTCACTACTCTCCATGTCGGTTTCATTCTTGTCGCTGTTCATTTTTTAACATGTTGAAAAATTCACGGCGACCATAAAGAGGCCGCGACTGGTTCCCAGCATGCGGGAACGCCTCACGACCATGAAGGCGACTCCCCGGCAACCACCCGTGAACATGTGGCAACTGCATATTCTCCTGCAGTCGCCTAAGTGCGACAGGCCCTTAACTCCAAGAAGACCAAGGAGCTCATTGTAGACTTCAGGAAGTCTAGGGGCGGCACGCACACCCCCATCCACATTAACGGGAGGGAGGTGGAACGTGTTTCCAGCTTCAGGTTCCTGGGGGTCAACATCTCCGATGACCTCTCTTGGACCAACAATACCTCAACTCTGGTCAAGAAGGCTCACCAGCGTCTCTTCTTCCTGAGGAGACTAAAGAAGGTCCATCTGTCTCCTCGGATTCTGGTGAACTTCTACCGCTGCACCATCGAGAGCATCCTTACCAACTGCATCACAGTATGGTATGGCAACTGCTCTGTCTCCGACCGGAAAGCACTGCAGAGGGTGGTGAAAACTGCCCAACGCATCACCGGTTCCTCACTCCCCACCATTGAGTCTGTCCAAAGCAAGCGTTGTCTGCGAAGGGCGCTCAGCATCGCCAAGGACTGCTCTCACCCCAACCACAGACTGTTTACCCTCCTACCATCCGGGAGGCGCTACAGGTCTCTCCGTTGCCGGACCAGCAGGTCCAGGAACAGCTTCTTCCCTGCGGCGGTTACACTACTCAACACTGTACCTCGGTGACTGCCAATCACACCCCCCCCCCCGGACACTCCTCCCACCAGGATTTATTAGATTTATTTATTTACTGCTCATATTTATGTCGCTCTTCTAGGGAGATGCTAACTGCATTTCGTTGTCTCTGTACTGTACACTGCACAATGACAATAAAGTTGAATCTGAATCTGAATCTGAATCTGATTTGCACAACAATGGAAAAACAAAACAGTGCTCCAAAATCAGCTTAGTCCAGAATTGAGCAATATTAGCCCAATACTTGGCATCTTAGCACTTGTTGGGAAATGCAGCTTGCAAGTGCAGGGCAGGAATTTTGTTTATTGTTAACAGATTTTCTCAAGCATAAAAATCTTCCCAACTGATCTCATAGGGGTGTATAAAATCATGAGAGGAATAGATCGGGTAGCAACCAGGGGGTAAATTTTGCCTACCCAGGGGATAAATATGTTGATTCTGGATTTGTACATATTTCTTCTCATTAACTGTTCATCATTAGTTCATAAATAATTGCAATAACATTGTTTTGTGCTATTAAAGTTGCCAGGGGTAAACGGGACGATTAAATGGTTGGGAACCCGTGGGGTAGATGCACAGTCTCTTGCCCAGAGTAGGGACCGGAGGACACGGGCTTAAGGTGAAGGGGGAAAGTTTTTATAGGATTCTGAGTGGTAACTTTTTCATACAAACGGTGGTGGGTGTACGGAACGAGCTGCCAGAGGAATTAGTTGAGGAAGGTACTTTTAAGAAACATTCGATCCCGACTACGGGTGCTGTCTGTACGGAGTTTGTATGTTCTCCTCGTAAACTGCGTGGGTTTTCTCCGAGATCTTTGGTTTCCACCCACACTCCAAAGACGTACAGGTTTGTAGGTTAATTGGCTTGGTAAATTAAAAATTGTCCCTTGTTGGTGTAGGTTGGTGTTAACGTGCGGGGATTGCTGATCGGCGCGGACCCGTTGGGCCTAAGTGCGTTTCCTCGCTGTATCTCTAAATTAAACTAAACTAAATTGATTGAACCATTGAATAGGTTAACTTACCCTACGCTGCAGACTAAAGCCGATAAACCTTTGCATAGCAATGGAAAAACAAAACAGTGCTCCAAAATCAGCTTGGTCCAGAATTGAGCAATATTAGCCCAATACTTGGCATCTTAGCACTTGTTGAGAAACACAGCTTGCAAGTGTAGAGTTGGATTTTTTAAAATTGTTAACATATTTTCTCAGGCATAAAACTCTTCCCAACTGATCTCGTTGAGGTGTATAAAATCATGAGAAGAATAGATCAGGTAGATGCACAGAATTTCTTGCCCAGAGTAGGAGAATCGAGAACCGGAGGATATGGGTTTAAGGTGAAGGGGGAAAGATTTTATAGCGATCTGAGGGGTCACTTTTTCACACAAAGGGTGGTGGGTGTATGGAACGAGCTGCCAGAGGAGGTAGTTGAGGCAGGGACTATCGCAATGTTAAAAGAAACATTTAGACTGGTACATGGGTAGGACAGGTTTAGGAGATATGGGCAAAATGCAAGCAGATGGGACTACGCTGTATGATTCAATAATTCTATATTGATGTACAGCAGCCAATAACATTTGTGAATTGTTATATGTGTGTATTGGCATCTTTCTGCCTATAAAGCACTGGCGGTAAGAAACTGCACTTGAGTTTGGTGGCCTTGCACCCTGCTTGAAGTGGTATGAAACTGCACTTGAGAGACACCTAAACTAACATCTGGACACACAAAAACCCCCAAAATAAGTCGAAATAACGAACACTCTGCTGGCAGGGCAGCCGACTCGCAGCGCCCCCAACCATACTAGAGGCATTTTACATTTTTTTCCAAATCCAATTAACTCTCAAACCTGTCCGTCTTTGGAGTGTGAGAGGAAACCGGAGCAGCCGGAGAAAACCCACGCAGGTCACGGGGGAGAACGTACAAACTCCGTACAGGCAGCGCCGATAGTCAGGATCGAACCCGGGTCTCCGGTGCTGTAATGCAGCAAATCTGCTGCTGCGCCACCGTGTCGTCCTATTCTACAAAGTAATTTAAAATCACAATAAAATCTTGGAAACATCGTATAACATCTCAGACTTTTACCATTCTTGCCAGGGATGCCGGAGAAGAGCTCTGACCGCTGGCCTGCCTGGGGCCTATAATATCGAGAATCCGCAGTCTCCAGTCAGAAAGTGACCGATTCGGTCACTCCAAGCCGCGAAGTGGGTTCCATCCTTCCCGACATCGGAGCTTTGATCATCCAGACGAGAGGGCTTGTACATCGGGCCGTCCGTAGCAGCGACTACAGAGAGTCAAGGCCCCAAACACGGGTGAACAAAAGGAGGAAGACTGACTGATCTTTATTGCCTTCCATCACAGTGATCACGGCTGTGATTTTTGGCCCTCTTACTCAGAGTCCCCCTCCGCTGCGCAGGACAAGAGATTTTTCCCATTGATGAAAAATAAAAGAGTTAATAGTGTTTAAAAAATGTTGAGATTCTCTCTCCTGAAGGCCACGCCCCTTCCGGAGGGACTATAAAACACGGAAGTGTTGAGTGCCTCAGTCAGTCTCTGCAAGATGGGGGAAGCGAGAGGGTCAAGTCTCTCAGTCTGAGCTGTGAATAACACTGAACACATGTCTACTAAACTGAGTGGTTTTAGTGACCTGTCAGTGGCTTTAATGTGGTTTTGAAAATATAGTTTGGAAATGCTGAAGCTGTGTTGCTTTTTGGTTTGGAAATGCTAAAGCTGTGTTGCCTTTGGTTTGGAAATGCTAAATCTGTGTTGCCTTTGGTTTGGAAATGCTAAAGGTGCGTTGCCTAATTAAAGTTGCCTTGCCTAATTAAAGTTGCCTTGTCTTCTATATAATTAAAAGTCTAATCTTGACCACTTCCTGTACGGCTGTGATTTTTGGCCATCTTACTCAGAGTCCCCCTCCGCTCATCAGGTGCTGAGGACTTTTCCCACTGAAGAAAAATAAAAGAGTTATTAGAGTTTTAAAATGTTGAGATTCTCTCTCCTGTCAATCGCGCCATGAAGGCCACTCCCCTTCCGGTGGGAGGGGAGTGGGACTATAAAACCCAGAAGTGTGGGCGTGGCTCAGTCTCTGCAAGATCGAGGAGGGAGAGGTCATGACTCGATGTCTTTAGTGGCCTTGCACCCTGCTTGAAATGGTATGAAACTGCACTTGAATTTGGTGGCCTTGCATCCTGTTTGAAATGGTATTTCAAGAAATAGCTGTGAGTCAACTGCCAGCCCACCAGCCGTGAGTGAGTGAGCTGCCAGCACAACAGGCTTGAGTGACTGAGCTGCCAGCCCAAGAAAACATTTTGCCCACAATGTCCATATTAGCCCTCTGGAAACCAGTCCCTTCAGCCCACAACACCCATACTAGCGCTCCTGAAAGCCCCTCCCCTCCCTCCCAGTGGCCACCAATATTGGAATAGGTGGAGAGGTGGAATATTGCGTTGGGGACCAGCCCTCCTGTGTGATGCTGGGACCCAATAGGTCCCACTAGTCTAGTGTTCTTTTAATTATATGGCTGCATGGTAACTCAAATATCACTATACCTGAATTGGTGCATGTGAGAATAAATCTGAATCTGAATCTAACACGTGTGCTGACACAAAGTTGGGTTGGTATCAGTTCAGGAAAGATAGATTTAAATAACCCTGTATTGCACAAGTTATGACTTACAATTTATTTCCCCCAATATATGGCTCTTCACCAGAATCTTTGCGGCTAAAATTATTTTGTGAGTTGTGCTATTGCCAGTGTCTCTCATTGGAATTGGAAGATATGACTTGAACAGAGCTGTTACTACGTGCTTGCTTTCAGGAAATGATGTCCCTGGAGGGTTGAAGGAGCTGGCATTACTTCAAAAACACTTGAGAAAACCAGAGGTCCGACAGCTCCTTATCCTCAGTGTGAACCCAGAGCTGCCTGTGTTCACATGGATTCCCCACTCTTCTGGCTGCTTGTAGCACTATCAGGTAAAGCAAATTTACTTGACTTTGTGTTGGAAGAAACTGCAGATGCTGGTTTAAACCGAAGATAGACACAAAATGCTGGAGTAACTCAGCAGGACGGGCAGCATCTCTGGAGAGAAGGAATGGGTGACGTTTCGGGTCGAGACCCTTCTTCAAACTAGCTAGGGATAAGGGAAACAAGAGATATATTAACGATGATGTAGAGAGATAAAGAACAATGAATTAAAGTTATGGATAAAAACGATGATAAAGGAAACAAGCCATTGTTAGCTGTTTAGGGGTGAAAACGAGAAGCTGGTGCGACTTGGGAGGGGGAGGGATGGAGACAGTGGGAATGTCGGGGTTACTTGAAGTTAGAGAAATCAATATTCATACGACTTGTACTTCACTCTTTGTTCATTATGGTTTCAATTCATTTATTTACCTTGAGAGAGGCCTGGATAGAATGGATGTGGGGAGAATGTTTCCACTAGTGGGAGAGTCTAGGGCCAGAGGTCACAGCCTCAGAATAAAAGGACACACCTTTAGAAAGGAGATGAGGAGAAGTTTCTTGTCAGAGGGTGGTGAATCTGTGGAATTTGTTGGCACAGACAGCTGTGGAGGCCAAGTCAATGGATATTTTTTAAGGTGGAGATTGATAGATTCTTGATTAATACGGGTGTCCGGGGTTATGGGGAGAAGGGCAGGCGAAGGGGGTTGAGAGGGAAAGATAGATCAGCCATGTTTGAATGGCGGAGAATGTTTGATGGGCCGAATGGCCTAATTCTGCTCCTATAACTTATGTATCCGGTGAGAATTGATGACTAAGACTGCTACGAGAAATAAGTGTCCTGATACAATACTTCTAAGTGATGCTGCGTTTAAAGTTCTAATAGAAACAGGAAGTTGATAACTGTAGATGAGATATGCATGTGCCTTTAATATAGTTACCTCATCACTACTAACCACTCCCCATATCACAAGTATAATTACAACCTCCCCACCCACATATCGCTCTCTAGTTTCCGTGACAGACCACGTACAGCTAGTGCTTTCTGTAATGCTGCAGTATGAATAAAAGAAGTAAAGTTACAGTGTCGATAACACCTCTTTACATGGTGTCAGATCTCTTACCCTTGCGCCTCCTGTTTATCGGTTGTTTATTTAATTTTGCCCCAGTTTTCTGTTCCCCCCATCTTATTTCCTCGATATGGCCACTTCTTGCCGCAAGCCTGATGTGCTCGTTTTCGATTCTGACATTGCCCATCGATGGGATGTCTTTAGACGCGACTTCGACCACTGTGTCACAATCGCTCATCCTGCCGCCACCCCAGAGGTCAAAGCTTCTCTGCTTCTCAACCGGGCTGGTCCCGATGGCCTGGCTCGGTCAGACTTCTTCGTCTATGCTGCGGGTGAATCTGCTCGGGACCCGGTATGTTTGTTGGCTAAGTTTACCGCGATTTGCGACATTCCATCAAACTGCATTTTAGAACGTTTTAAACTGTTCGTGCGGCGTCAGCACCCTGGTGAATCTGCCGAGAACTATGTCGCTGCGCTGCGACACCTGGCCAGGCGGTGCCGCCTTGACACGCTGACCCCCGAGGAGCTGACTAGGGACCTTCTGGTTTACGGTCTCCGCGATGAAAAGCTAAGGGCTGAACTTTTGCGCCGGCCCGACCTGACTTTTAACGAGGCTATGTATGCCTGCCGTTTAGCCGAAGCTGTCACCTCGGCGGTGTCACCGGCTGATCACGACATTAACTTTGCCAGCGCTACCAGCCCTCGGCTGAACACGACCCTGCCACGACCCCCGGGGTCCGGCACTGCTCCCGGGGGATGCACCCAGCAAAGGTGCCCCAATTGTAACTTTGCCACTCATCAATACAATGTATGCCCTGCTTTGGGTAAAACGTGCAATTACTGCAAGAAACTGAACCACTTTGCTGCTGCCTGCCGTTCCCGTGGGAAGCCTGTTGCTGCTCCAAGGCGTATGTTAAACAACTTGGTGCAAGCTGATAGCGAGCTCGGTTCCCAGCACCATTTCAACGAACTCCCTGTGTCTGAATCTGGGTCCTCTCAGGGGGAGACCAGCATATTTTCTCTGTTGGATGCACCTGCTGTGATAACAGACCCTTCAGTTCGTGTAAGTGTGAACAACTCGACCTTCACCGCTAAGATTGATACCGGAGCTGTCGCGAATGTTATGTCAACGAGCCTCTTCAAAAAGATAAGGACTAATGAGCAGGTTACTTCTGATCGCTCCACTTTGCATGCGTACGGGGGACGGGTGCTTGTTCCTGTGGGAAAGGCAACTCTGCGCTGCAAGATACTGGAAACCTCTCGGCCCCTCACTTTCTATCTCCTCGATTCCAACTGCATTACCCTGTTGGGCATCCAAGCATGCCAGGACTTGGGCCTGGTCTCCTTCCACCGTGACATCCACAAGGTGCAGGCCCTCATGGACCCGTTGACTGAATATCCTGACCGCTTTGATGAAGAGCTGGGCAAGCTGCCCTGCAACTACAAGATTGTAGTTGACCGCAAGGTCGAGCCGGTGGTCCGTGCGCCACACCGCGTCTCCTTCGCCATGAAGGACAAAGTAGAATCGACGCTGCACAGCATGGTAAAAATGGGCATCCTAAAGGTGGTCAGCGAACCCACCAGGTGGGTCTCCACCATGGTTGTTGCCACGAAAAAGGACAAAAGCGAAATACGCATTTGCATCAACCCCAAAGACCTCAACCTGGCCATTAAATGCCCGCACTACCCTATGAGAACAGTAGAGGACGTCGCTGCACAGGTTGGTCCGGCCACAATCTTTTCTGTCCTCGATGCCAAGAGCTCTTTCTGGCAGATACCGCTTGACGAGCAGTCCTCCAACCTGACAACTTTCAGCACCCCCTTCGGCAGATTTAGGTGTTCCAACGGACAATGGAGCAGCTGTTTGCCGGTCTACCGTGCGCCATCATTGTTGACGACATCCTGGTCTACGGTAAGGATGTCGCCGAACACGACTTCAACCTCCGCCAAGTCCTGGACCGGGCCCGGAAAATCAACTTGAAACTGAACCCCAAGAAGTGCAGATTCTGCGTCCCGGAGGTCACATATGTTGGACATGTATTCACAGCCTCGGGGCTGAAACCCGACCCGCAGAAAACGTCTGTCATCTCTGGGATGTCTTCACCTACTGATGTGCCCAGCCTGCAACGTTTCCTAGGCATGGTAAACTACCTGGGGAAGTTAATCCCCGACCTCAGCGAGCTCAGCGCACCCCTGAGGGAGTTGATAAAGAAGGACACGGCCTGGGCTTGGTTCCCTCAACACCAGAAAGGCTTCGACATCCTTAAATCTAAGCTAATCAGTACCCCCACACTTAAATTTTTTGACCTGCAGCGTCCCATTATCCTCACCTGCGACGCCTCTCAGTTCGGGCTCGGTGCCGCTTGCCTACAGCTCCATGACGGCCTGCAGCTGCCTGTCTCCTTCGCGTCCCGCACCATGACCCCTGACGAACAGCACTATGCGCAGATCGAGAAGGAGTTAATGGCCGTGGTGTTTGCCTGCTCCAAATTCAAGGACTACATTCTAGGCAACACTTTCACCATCGAAACTGATCACCAGCCGCTTGTCACCATTCTCAGCAAATCGATCCATGTTGCCTCATCCCGACTGCAGCGCACGATGCTGCAGCTCCAGCGCTTCACATTCGAAGTTGTTTATCGTAAGGGCAAAGACATGTTCGTGGCCGACACGTTGTCCCGCGCCCCGCTAACATCCACCGATCGCCACCCCTATGAAATGTCTGACCTGATGGTGCTCAATGTGAATATTGTATCTTCACAGCAGATGAAGTCCCTGGTCGAACACACTGCCGATGATCCTGCCCTGCAACAGCTTTCTGCCATCATCCAGCAGGGCTGGCCCGACCGTCGTTCCGCTTTGCCGGCTGGCGCCGTGCCCTACTTCCTGGTCCGCGATGAGCTCGTACTACATGACGGCGTTGTTGTGAAAGGTCACAAGGTTGTTGTGCCTGCTGCGCTGCACGACCACTATTTTCAGGCCGCGCACCGTGGTCATCCTGGGGCCGAAGCCACCTTGTCTCACGCCGAGAGCCAATTTTACTGGCCTGGTATGGCTCAATACATCCGGGAGAGGGTCTCGTGTTCCACCTGCAACAGTCTCGCCCCCCACCAGCAACGACAGCCGCTTCTGCAGCAGCCTGCCCCCGAACTGCCCTGGATGGCGGTTGCCACTGACATTTTCGAGTGGCGGGGCAAACACTTCCTGGTCCTGGTCGACTCCTACTCCAGCTGGTTCGAGGTTGACCAGCTGCACTCCCTCACCTCTTCGACCGTTGTCGATAAGCTGCGCCGCCATTTCTGCACTTTTGGCACCCCGGCCAGCCTGCAGTCGGACAATGGCAGCCAATTCACGAGTTCCGAGTTTAGAGCTTTCGCAACCAGCTGGAACTTCCGCCACTTCACCAGTAGCCCTGAGTACCCGCAAAGCAACGGTCTGGCCGAGCGCGCCGTCCGCAGTGCAAAGAACTTGCTGGAACAATGTCGCTTGTCTAACTCCGACTTCTTTCTGGCCCTCCTTAACCTTCGCAACATCTCCCGCGACACTGCCATGGGCTCCCCTGCTCAGCGGCTCATGTCTCGCACTACCAGACCCCCGATCCCGGTGGCCCAACGCTCCCTCATCCCCTCTGTCCTCAAGCCCGCTGCTGTTCAGGAACGTATTGCCTTTAAGCACGATGTTCAGAAGCGTTCCCATGACAGGTTCTGCCGCCCACTGCCGCGCCTTTTCCCCGGTCAGGTCATCCGCATGCAGACCCCCTCCGGTCACTCCAAGCTCGCTACCGTCGTCGGCTCTCCTGGGTCGCGCAGGTCCTATCTCGTCGACCGTGCGGGAACCGTCTACCGCCGGTCCCGCCAACACCTGCGGCTTGTCAATGAGCCACGACCGCCGCCCGCGGATCCTTTTGCTCCCCCGCTGCAATTTCGGCACCCGGGCGATGCTCTGCCCACCACTCCTCGTATGCCACGGTCTCTACACTCTCAGCTCAATCAGTCCAATCCTCCTCCGGCCAGTCCTCCCTCGCCTGCCGGCGTGCTGCCCGCTACTGAACCCGCATCCCCTCCTGCCTTTCTGCCCTTGTCTTCTCCATCCCCTCCCGGCTCCCCCGTTCCAGTTCGGCCGTCCGCACCTGTTCCACTTCTTCCTGCCGGGAGGGAGGATGGCGAGATGCGAACCCGGTCGGGACGTGTTGTCAAGCCGCCTGTCCGCTATGGTGATTTTGCTTAACCGTTTCTGGCGCATGAGACGTGGTCGCCCTGTCACTACCTTGTTTGCCTTTCGTTTCCAAGGGGAAGGATGTGGATGAGATATGCATGTGCCTTTAATATAGTTACCTCACCACTACTAACCACTCCCCATATCACAAGTATAATTACAACCTCCCCACCCACATATCGCTCTCTAGTTTCCGTGACAGACCACATACAGCTAGTGCTTTCTAATGCTGCAGTATGAATAAAAGAAGTAAAGTTACAGTGTGTCGATAACACCTCTTTACAATAACTAAGAAAAAGAGCATGCATTTTGTAGCATAATCTGGGCAGGACTTCAACCAGAGTTGTCAACAATAATGCAGAAATTCTCAAATGGATAACACAACTGGTTGATAACTGAATGTTCCCAAATTTTGATCTTAAAACTGGGAATGAAGACTAACGTAAGCTGAACTTGATTTTCACAGCAATAAAACACAGTGCGCTGGAGTAACTGTGCAAGTCGGGCAGCATCTGTGGAAGGAATGGACGGGCGACATTTCTCCCTTCACAGATGTTGTCTGAACTGCTGTAAATTCCCAGCAGTTTTCCATTCTTAATTACGAGAAGCTGGTTGTTCTGTGTACTGGCATTCAGAACAGTGAGAATGAAAGTGGATGTGAATGTAACATCAATTAGAGTCATACAGTGTAGAAACAGGCACTTCAGCCCAACCTGCCCACGTCGACCAACATGTCCCATCTACACTAGTCCCACTTGCCTGCATTTGGCCCATATCCCTGTAAACCTGTCATATCCATGTACCTGTCTAAATGTTTGTTAAACATTGCGATAGTACCTTCCTCAACTACTTCCTCCGGCAGCTCATTCCCTGCTACCACCACCCCTTGTGTGAAAAGGTTACCCCTCAGATTCCTATAAAATCTTTCCCCCTTCACCTTAAACCCATGTCCTCTGGTTCTCGATTCCCCTACTCTGGCAAGAGACTCTGTGCATTTACCCGATCTATTCCTCTCATGATTGTATACAGCTCCATGAGATCAGTTGGGAAGAGTTTTATGTCGGAGAAGATATGTTAACAATAAGAAAAATTCCAGCTCTGCACTTGCAAGCTGTATTTTCCAACAAGTTCTAAGATGCCAAGTATTGGGATAATATTGCCCAATTCTGGACTAAGCTGATTTTGGAGCACAGTTTTGTATTTCCATTGTTGTGCAAACATTTATTGGCTTTAGTCTGCAGCGTAGGTTAAGTTAATCTATTCAATGGTTCAATCAATTCATTGATACTTTATTGTCCATGGACCCAGGTACAGTGAAATGACTTGTAAACAACCATGTAAAAACCATACAGCCAACCTCACCTGAGCTGTACACAAGAGTCGCCAAGAGTTGCTGGTGCCGACTACGTTTCAACGAGTTCATTGAACAGTTTTATCTGAAACTAGACTAAGTGGGACCCGTTGGGTCCCAGTCACACGGGAGGCCTGCCCCCCCCCCCCCAACGCAACCCATTCCCCAACGCAATATTCCACCACACACCTGTTCCCCCAACGCAACCCATTCCCCCAAAGCAATGTTCCACTACTCTGGGGAGGGGGTGTGAGGAAGGAGGGCTGTGGGGGAGGGCTGTCGGGGGGCTGTGGGAGGGGGGTTTCTGGAGAGGGGATGTTTGGGAGGGGGGGTGAGGGGGAGGGGGTGGGGGATGTTTGGGAGGGGGTGGGGGATGTTTGGGAGGGGGTGGGATGTTTGGGAGCGGGGATGTGGGGGAGGGGGGTTGTGGGGAACCTTCAAAACTGTCATAACTTTTGTACTATTTCACAAAATTATTTGACGCAGCAGAGGAGAATGGCGAGTAAGGTGGCGAAAAATCGTAGCGCTATGGGGGATCGCTTTTGCACAAATTTAATTACATTGCGGACAGGAATTGGTCAAGATGAGAGATTTAGTAATGTACTAGATGAAGTGGGACTCGTTGGGTCCCATGTTCACACAGGAGGGCTGGACCCCCAACCGAATATTCCACCTCTCCACCAATTCCAATATTGGTGGCCAGTGGGCGGGGGGGGGGGTGGATGGGCTTGCTGGAGCACTAGTATGGGTGTTGTGGGCCGTAGGGACTGGTTTCCAGAGGGCAAGTATGGACATTGTGGGCCGAATGGATTCTTGGGCTGGCGGCTCAGTCACTCGGGCCTTGTGGGCGGGCAGTTCAGTCACTCGGGCCTGGTGGGTTGGCAGCTCAGTCACTCAGGGCTGGTGGGCTGGCAGTTCAGTCACTCACGGCTGGTGGGCTGGCAGCCGACTCACGGCTGGTGGAATGGCAGCTGACTCACTCAAGGCTGGTGGGCTTGCAGCCGACTCACTCACGGCTGTTGGGCTGGCAGTGGACTCACTCACGGCTGGCGGGCCCACACACACCCTCCATCACACACATACCGCCATCACACGCACACACACTCCATCTCACAGACACACACACACACCCTCCATCTCACACACACACTCAAATACACACCCTCAATCTCTCACACACTCACACCCTCCATCTCACACACACACACACCATCCCACACATACGCCCTCCATCCCACACACACACCCTCCATCTCACACACACAAAGTCCATCTCACACACACCCACTCACACCTTCCATTACACACTCTCACACAACATACATATGACAGTAAAACTCTCTTGAATCTACTCACGCAGTTGAGCGCGGCCTCTCCCCTGAGCGGGATTTCCACAGTGAGCGGGACTTCCGGAATGAGTGTGACCTTTAATTCAGTTCAAGCAGCTCAGTGCAGACCAACCCTTCAATTCAGTTCAAGCAGCACAGTGCAGACCAACCCTTCAGTTCAGTTCACTCACGGCGTAGACTCACAGTTTTGGACTCAACTCTCACTCACGGTCTTCGGGAGTGACTGACTCATGTCCGGCCTCCAGGGCTTTATTCTCCTGGCCCCCTGGAAGGGCCGTTACCTTCATCATGGTGACAGACAGGCGAGAAGACCAATCTGCTGATCTCATGATTTTTTAAAACATTCATAACTTTTTTATTATTTCACCGATCGGAAAAAACCTTGGGGCGGTTGGAGGACAGGAGGACGGTGAGTAAGATGGTGTAAAAATCATAGCGATATATGGTAACGTTTTTCTAAAATTTATTTACAACGTAGACAGGAAGTGGAGTGAAATGAGACTTTTAGTAATAGTATAGATATAGATAGATAGATACAAATTGCTGGAGTAACGCAGCGGGACAGGCAGCATCTCTGGGGAGAAGGAATGGGTGACGTTTTGGGTCGAGACCCTTCTTCAGTCTGAAGAAGTGTCTCTACCCAAAACGTCACCTATTCCTTCTCTCCAGAGATGCTGCCTGTCCCGCTGCGTTACTCCAGCATTTTAACCAGCATCTGCAGTTCTTTCCTGAACAGTTTTATCTTCTCGCAGCAGTTGCCCCCCCCCCGGCTGGGTCGCCCACCTTCGTTCTCGGCCACGCCCCCACCACCCCCCTCCTAAACTAACCTAAACAAACTAAACTAAACTAATTGTCATCATGTGACGATGTAATTGTGTTTGTGTTCTCGATCCAGTGCCTACGACATCCATTGCCCATCATGGCCGTGTGAACAGCTGGTGGCAGCTGATTGCTATGCTTCGATGTAGCACAGGGCGTTCGGTCTCCTACCTTGGGTACGGTTGTTATTGTGGACTCGGAGGGAATGGCTGGCCACGGGACCGCACAGATTGGTGAGGAAGATTCCCAAACTTTCCTTTTATATATATAATTGCAGCGGCAGAGTGGCTGCCTCACAGCGTCACAGAACCCAGTTCAATCCTGTCTACGGGTGCTGTCTGTACGGAGTTTGCACGTTCTCCCTGTGACCGCGTGGGTTTTCTTCGGCTGCTCCGGTTTCCTCCCACATTCCAATGACGGCATCAGTTCAATCCACTGGTTGCTTCATCACCACTTCTAATACTAATTTGGTTTAAATTTAGAAGCAATCATGACAGAATTGGAATTCTTACCTCTTAATCAGTGCTCTGGGCCTCTGGACTACTAGTTCTGTAATGTTATCTCTATCCTACACTGTTTTTCTAAACTCCAGAGAAGATTAGTGTTGTATTTGTATGTAGTTATGTAAACAAGTCATCTGGTCTGAAAATGTTGGGATATAATCATGTATGTAGAATTCTCTGCATTGGAATAAACAGTCTTGTTTGAAATTCCTGTGTCCTCTAAATGCAAGTAACTGCAAGCAAAACTCACCAGCCATATCGAAAGGTTCATCTTAAGATACCATACGGTGAAACCTTTCCTTTTAGCGTGAAGGTTTCTTAGTAGAAATCAGTCTTTTAAAAACTTGATCATCAGCTCCAAGACAATTATATCCATCCTTGGATAGGATATACTCTTCCACTAGTGGGTGAGTCTAGGGCTAGAGGTCATAGCCTCAGAATTAAAGGATGTTCTTTCAGGAAAGAGATGAGAAGAAATTTCTTTAGTTAGAGGGTGGAATTCTTTGCCAAAGAAGGCTGTAGAGGCCACATCAGTGGATATTTTTAAGGCAGAGATAGATAGATTCTTGATTAGTACAGGTGTCAGAGATTATGGGGAGAAGGCAGGAGAATGGGGTTAGGAGGGAGACATTGATCAGCCATGATTGAATGGTGGAGTAGACTTGATTGGGCCGAATGGCCTAATTCTACTCCTATAACTTATGTTATTCTGTTTTTTAAATGATCTCGCTCTATTTAACTGCATCCACATTTCCTTAAACTTGTATGATGATGCTTTCTGCCACAATGGCTGATACAGGAAAAGACTCAAAGTGCTGGAGTAACTCAGCGGGTCAGGCAGCATCTCTGAAGGACATGGATAGGTGACGTTTTTGTTCGGGACCCTTCTTCAGAACGATTTTGTAGTAGGAGATAGAAAGCTGGAAGAGAGGTGGGAGCAGGACAAAGCCTGGCAAGTGATAAGGAACTGCAGATGCTGGTTTACACCAAAGATTCACACAAAATGCTCGAGTAACTCAGCGGGTCAGACAGCATCTCTGGAGGACCTGGATAGGTGATGCTTTTGGTCAGGACACTTCTTCAGACTGATTTTAGAGTAGGGGTGAAAAATTTGGAAGAGAGGCGGGGTCACGACAAAGCTAGGCAAGGGATAGACGTGTAAAAGGAACTGCAGATGTTGGTTTACGAAAAAAAGACACAACATGCTGGAGTAATTCAGCGGGTTAGCCAGCATCTCTGAAAATCTTGAAACACAGAAAGTAATGGACAAAAAGATCGCTTCCCATTTGTTTTGCTGGGCTTGCATCTTCAGGAAAGAAATGGACAAATTGTTGAGTTGAGTTTAGTTTATTGTCACGTGTACCGAGGTAGTGTAAAAAACTTTTGTTGCATGCTAACCAGTCAACGGAAAGACGACATGATGCGTTTTCACACTGGAGGTTTGCGTTTTCACACTTCTATACCTTTTGCCCGATGGCAATCATCTACTGCTGAACCGTTTAGCTCTGTGTTTTGTCCCTCGTCATTCTCACGTTAAACAAAGGGCCCAGTCAATTATTTATTGACTCCTCCATCTCTTCCTTCTTTGCTCCTTAAGGTGCTGCTTTAATCATGACTGCTGTTATAGGAGAGCGGAGTCTGCTGGTTGTCGTCCCAAGACTCAAACCTACAACTCGTCTTGCAACTACCATACACCAAGCTGCAGTGAGTATTTGACAAGATAATACTGAAAGGGGGCATCGCACTTTGGGAAACAATCATCGGGAGGTGGGAGTGCGAGCAGCTTGAACTGTGCAGCGTATCTGGAAACTAGCAAATAAGCCAGGCCCAGCTGATATCAGAAGCCAGTCCATACATGCGTGCATCATTGTCTTCCAATTGAACCCAACACTCAATAGTTGGTGAGTTCATGTGTTTGGTAGCAATCATTGACCTTTTTGTCTATCATTGACCAGGTCCTGGAACCTGATTGATAGTGTGTGAGGTCCCTGGTTCAACTCCGATGTTTCATCACCAATTTCGGAATTTAGGGTGGCACAGTGGTAGAGTTGCTGCCTTACAGCACCTGAGACCCGGGTTTGATCCTGACTACGGGTGCTTGTCTGTACGGAGTTTGCCCGTTCTGCCTGTGACCTGCGTGGGTTTTCTCAGGGTGCTCTGGTTTCCTCCCACATTCCAAACACGTGCAGGTTTGTAGGTTAATTGGCTTCGGCAAAATTATCTCCAATGTGTAGGATAGAACTGGTGTATGGGTGATCGCTGGTCGGCATGGACTTGGTGGGCCGAAGGGCCTGTTTCCATGCTGTATCTCTAACAAGTCCAAGACAGGGAATAGTAATGGGTACTTGCTGAAAACTACAGGGGTCACATGACACACGTAGCCCACCCAGGTAATGAAATGTCATATCTTACTGTGTCAGAAGGAACTGCAGATGCTGGTCTACACTGAAGATAGACACAAAATGCTGGAGTAACTCAGCAGGACAGGCAGCTTCTCTGGAGAGATGGAATGGGTGATGTTTCAGGTCGAGACCCTTCTTCAAACTGTCTGTCTGTATGCCGTCATATCTTACTGACCTGCTTCTGGCCCTTGATTCAGTAACAACCCCCTTCCCCCTTCCTCTTTTTACTGTGCCCCTCCTCCACCCTGGTGCATATTCATTTCTCCCACAATTCTGCCCCTCTTTCCCCCTCGATCCACCCCTGTCGACATCCCACCTTCTGCCTTTACATTTCACTCCCCTTCTCTCCTTATGAATGAATGAATGAATGAATAAGTTTATTGGCCAAGTATTCACATACAACGAATTTGCCTTGGTGCTCCGCCCGCAAGTGACAACATAACATACAGTGAAAGTTAAGAATGACACATAAAACATTAAACATTAATCATTAAATATCTGACACCCTTTTGTCTCCATTCAATCTCTAGCCTTGGTCCACCCATCTGCTAATCAAACATAGAGTGAAGTTGCCTGCCCTGTAGGGAGAGGTTGAGCAGGCTAGGCCTTTATTCCTGGGAGTGCAGGAGGATGAAGGGTGACCTTCTTGAAGTACATAAGATAGTGAGAGGAATAGATTGGGAAAATACAGTCTTTTGCCCACAGTAGAGGAATCAAGAACCAGAAGACATTGGTTTAAGGTGAGGGGGGGAAAGATTTAATAGGAACCTGAGGGGCAACTTTTTTAACGCAGAGGGTGGTATGTATATGGAACAAGCTGCCCGAGGAGGTAGTTGAGGCAGGTACTATCACAAAGTTTAAAAAACATTTGGACAAGTACATGGTATGGAGGGATATGGGCCAGATGCGAGCAGTTGGGACTAGTGTAGATGGAGCATGTTGGTCGGTGTGGGCAAGTTGGGCCTGTTTCCACACTATGATGATTTATTAATATGCTTTGTTAGTAATGGGCTTACGTCAATGTGCTGGAAGAGGCGGGATGATGGAAACGGTAACAATCTAATGTCCAATGGAATTTGATTCCCTTATTAGTCCTTGAGACTGATCTCATAACATGAATGAACGAGTTGTGTAGAGGCACAGTTAGAACATTAAGATAATACTGCGTACAACATTCACAATTGTTTTGGTTCATTGAGTTTATTGTGGAGAACATGGTGAGTAGTGAAAAGGGCATTTAGTACCCAAGAGAAAGAACTGTAATCATATCCAAACTGGGCCTGGGCACTCCAAAAGAGCATAAACATGCAAACTGTTTGGATGAACTTGTTACTGTTTCAACAATGTAATTTATTCAAAAATCAAAGATAGACCCAAAACGCTGGAGTGACTCAGCAGGTCAAACAGCATCCCTGGAAAAAGAAATGGGTGACGTTTCGGGTCGAGACCCTTCTTCAAACCCTGAAGAGTCTATTTTGGGTCTATCTTTGATTTAAACCAGCATCTGCACATTATTCAAAAATCGCATCTTTTCACACTTCTACAGCAAGCTGAGGGATCTAACCATAAAAGGGCTTCTTCTAAACCTTCAATTGCAAACATTTTTACGAACATATTTTTTTAAGATTAGTCTGCTTTTGCTAAACTTCTGATTGTTGTTGAACATGAAGTACGAATGATATCAAATAATAGGTTTGAAGAAGTTACTGTACCCAATAGTTAAATTAATATTAAAGATATGGTCATTGACCCAAAATTCTCCAGCATGCCTTGATCTTGGCTGCGTATTTTAAGTTTATTTCTGCAACCCAGGTTACCGTGGTTTATTAAGCATGTACTGTATCTCTTAATAATCTACTCAGAACTCACTTTTATTTCTTGTGCAAGTCAAAGTATTTCAAAGAGAGCAGAGATATATGGACATCATAATATTAGTAACCTCTTAAAAGGTAAAATGGATATTGTTTGACCTTCTGTAATCAGGAACACATGCTGACCTGTAAACCATGTGTACAAGTATCGTCTTGTGTGCCAAATACATGTCCTGCAGATGAATTGATATACGTAAATGTTGAAGTGAATATCATAAAGTACAAATGTTCTATAAAATTAGGCAGAGATATTGAGTGGGATTTCGCCATATTAAGGAAAATGGGGCCCAATGAATTGGAATCCAAACTTTTGAGGGGCGCAAAACTGGTGCTTTGTAAACTATCAAGTACCTGGTTAAAAATCATTAAAGAAAGACACAAAGTGCTGAAGTAACTCAGTTGCAGTCCTTCAGTCCGAAGAAGGGTCCCGACCCAAAACTTCGCCGATCCACGTTCTCCGCACACGCTGGCTGACCCGCTGAGTTACTCCAGCACTTTGTGTACTTTTTTGTAAACCAGCGTCTGCGGCTCCTTGTATCCACCCATCCCTGTGCACAAAGCAGCATTAAACATTTATGCAAGCCTGTCTTAAATGTTAAATCTTAAAAGAACGTGCAAACTCCACGCAGACAGACAACGCCCAAGATCAGGATTGAACCTGGTTCTCTGGCGCCGTGAGGCAGTGGCTCTATGAGCTGCACCACCGTGCATGTCTGCAATCATTTGTACGATGGTTCATGACGTTTGGATGCTAAATATGATTGAACAAGGGTTGCCACCAACTGAAGGAAAGGTGAATCGAAGGAAACATGAAATACTTCAGGAAAAGCGGAAACATTCACAGGTGCACACTTTGACAAAATAATGCAGAATACAAATCTGTGCGTTACTGAGTCTGTAGAACTGTTGGGGGCAAAACCACTGCCTTTGATATAGAGCTAGTCCTCAATAGGGTATCCTGGTCCACATAGGCAAGTTGGGCTGAGGGGCCTGTTTCTGTGCTGTCTGACTCTACATCTCCATGTGTTCAAAGTCCTGGGAATAGGACCCGAGGTCAGGATTGAACTTGGTTCTCTGGCGCTGTGAGGCAGCAGTACTACCAGTTGTGTCACTGGGCGGCTCTGTTGCTTTTGTGGAGCGAGTGGAGGTGGCATTAAGGATGACACCTCCAGCAAGCGATAGATGGTGTGAGGTTTGATTGTACAATTTCCTGATTCAAACTTCATCAATGAAGTCTAGAACACAAACTATGCAGCAACGAGTGCTTTAAGGCGAGGTTGGGGGGTGGGGAAAGATTTAATAGGAACCTGAGGGGAAACTCTTTTACACAAAGGGTGGTGGGTATATGGAACGAGCTGCCAGAGGAGGGTGTTGAGGCACATACTATCATATCATTTAAGAGGCATTTGGACAGGTAAATGAATAGGATAGGTTTGGAGGGATATGGGCCAATGTGGGACTAGTGTAGTTGGGGCCACGTTGTATGACTCTATGATCCTATGACCCTATAAGTAATGATATTTTATTTTATTACAGGGGTACGCAATACCAGATGTGGAAAGAAGACTTGTGAATGTGATGTGGTGCTATCAAAATGCTTAAAGAGGGCGAACTACCAGAACAAATATGCGTTATGGTCCAATTTCCTTTGTGGCAATTCAAGGCCAAGGTGTTAAGGCCTTGGGAGAGAAAAATCAATGCCTATTGTGAATTGTTAATTATGTCTGAGCATGAAACTAGCTTTGATTTAACTCAGTATAAGGAGTCAGCAACAAAAGCTTTTCACTGTACCTCGATACACATGACAATAAACGGAACTAAAACCAAAAAAACAATATTGTGCAGAAAAATACGTTCACTTTGCATCCTGCAAACAAACGATCACAGGAAATTGTAGTCACGCCACCCACTAATGATCTAAAAATTAACTTTAATGAAGAACAAATTATCGTTTCCACTGCCATGCCATCTCTTTGCATTTATATCTGACCATTGGGAAGCAGGACGGTGAATTCTGTCCTGTTGCCATGATGCTTTGCTTAAGAAGTCCATAAGTTCGTCATAGGAGTAGAATTAGGTCATTTAACCAAAGTAACCAAAACTCAGCGGGTGAGGCAGCCTCATGCAAACCTTGCATGTCTCACCCGCTGAGTTTCTACAGCATTTTTGTCTACCTTCTATTTTTCCAGCATCTGCAGTTCTTTCTTAAACGTGTTCACAGAAGGTGCCGGCGGCTTTGCGCAGGATGCGGTGCAGCCAGTGTAGCTCCCAAGTAGTACACGAGGCCCGAGATTGTGGTTAAATACAGGGTTTATTTTCTGCTCCAACCAACCCGTGAGAACTGAGCCAAAAACGAGGAAACAAACAAAAATAAAACTGCAGTTTACAAAATACATGCATGTACGTCCATACAGCAACACAACACCACACTAACCAAGCAAATAAACAACATACCTCGTCCACTGCTTACTACTTAAGAGGTATTTCTTGGTTTCTTCTTAGTCATGCTTCTGTCTTTCTTTATGATCTTACTTATTTAACATTTAACTTATTTTGGCAGTGTATCCACTTTGTGTTGCTTTCTTTTTCTTTGCTGCCCTCCAAGGTGCGCCAACAACCGTGCCCCCCCCCCCCCCCCCCCCCGGAAACTAAGTCGGCAATTTAGTTCCGCCCTTAAGAACGCCACTATTTCAGGTAGGAACCAAAAACCGTGAGGTTCAGAATTTAACTAACTGCCGGTGTGGGGCAGTTACACTCCCACCAAATCACATGTGATTTCTTAGAACAACTTAAAGAGACATACATACTGCATATAAAACGTTATTTCAAAATACTATCTAACTATGGGCCTCTAATAGACTTAAGGTGAGCGTAAGATACTGGAGTCTTCAGTCTGCTTCCACCAGTGTTACTGTCTTCTGAATGGGTCTCTCCAGGTGAACCGGTTTGGAGGTGCGCTTTCCATTATCATCGAGAGTTGAGTCACCTATCAGCAACTGGAGTCTTCTCACTCTTCCGTCCTTCCCGGGATGAACTTCACTGATCCTTGCCAACTTCCACTGATTCCGTGGTGTCGCATCATCCTTTAGCAGAACAATGTCATTGACCTTTGCGTTTCTGCAGTCTTTGGTCCACTTCTGTCTGTGCTGAAGATTTAAGAGATACTCTTTTTTCCATCGTGACCAGAAGTTGTTGGCTAGGAGTTGAACTCGACGCCATCTCTTGCGGAGGTAAAGATCTTCCTTGACGAACTTCCCAGGAGGAGGGGATATGATCGTAGACTTCATGGTCAGGATGTGGTTTGGTGTCAAGGGCTCTGGACTGGATGTATCATTTAGTTTATCAGTAGTTAGAGGTCTGCTATTCACGACCGCCATGACTTCGTATAGGAACGTTCGTAGAGAGGAGCAGTCAAGTTGTTGGGCTGACTGGTCTAGAATAGCAATCAAGACACTTCTGATGGTGCAGATTTGTCTTTCCCAAACGCCACCCATGTGACTTGAAGCTGGGGTGTTCATGATGAACTCACATCCCAGCTCCTTGAGTTCCTCTTGATCCATCTCTCTCAGTGCTTCAACAAACTCACGCCTTGCACCAACGAAGTTCGTCCCTTGATCACATTTTATTTGCCGTACCATTCCACGAATGGCGATGAATGAACGCAGGGCGTTAATGAAGGCATTTGTGGTCAAGCTATCGAGCATTTCGATGTGTACTGCTCTGGAACACATGCAGGTAAGTAATAGTCCATAACGCTTTAGCTCTTTCCTTCCTTCTTTGATGTGGAATGGTCCAAAGCAATCCATCCCGCAGTAAGTGAATGGAGAAGTTGTTTCCATTCAATCTTCCGGGAGGTCTGCCATCCTTTGTTGTTCCATGCCTCTTCGGAACTTCCTGCACTTAATGCACTTGAAAATATGGGATGCTACTACTTTGCTGCATCCAAGAATCCATATACCGTTCGAGCGGAGCTCATTTATGGTCATCCCTCGGCCCTGATGGTGCACCCTCTCATGATAATGCTTGACCAGTAATGTTGACACGTGACTGTCTCTTGGGAGGACCGCTGGATGCTTCACATGTGGATGTAGGGCAGCATGAGTTAAGCGGCCTCCCACCCTGATGATTCCTTGGTCATCCAGGAATGGATGTAACTTGTGCAACTTGGACTTGAGTCGCGTCTCCTTGTGACGCTGAAGGTAATGAACTTCTTGGGAGAGGGTTGCATTTTGAACCATCTTGATTATGGTCACCTCTGCCTCTCTCCTTTCCTCTAAACTGGTGGCTTCACAGGACTTTGGCTTGCTGCCCTTGAATTCCCTTGCATGGCGCTTGAGCCTGGCAATAGCTTTCACCACTCTTGACCAGTCGGAGAACCTTTGTAGGCGATCTAAGAGCGACCTCACCTCCTTTGCCTGAGTGTCATGAACCTGGGCCTTCTTGAGCTCTGGGTTACTACTTGAGACCTCTCCCACCTTGACATCTCCACTTGGTATCTCTTTCTGCCAAAGAAGGTCTGGGCCTGTGAACCAGTTAGAGGCTATAAGTTGTCCTGCTGTGAGACCTCTTGAGGCGTAATCTGCTGGGTTCTCCTCAGAAGTTACATACCTCCATTGCGCAGACTCTGTGCTTCGCTTGATGCGTTCCACGCGGTTTGCTACGAACACGTGGAATCTTCTGGCTTCATTACTGATGTATCCAAGTACAACCTTTGAATTAGTCCAGAAGATTTCTTGACGGCATTCTACTTCGAGCTCTTTCTTTAGCATGTCACTGATGCGGACAGCTACCACTGCTGCTGACAGCTCTAGTCGTGGTATGGTCGTCACCTTAGTAGGGGCGACTCTTGACTTTCCCATTACTAAGGTACAGTGGACTTCACCTGATGTACTGACCGCTCTGAGATATGAGCACACTCCATAGCCCGTCACACTGGCATTGGAGAAATGGTGGAGCTCATAGTGCTGGACCTTGAAACTTGGTGGAGTGTAGCATCTCCGGATCTTCACACCAGCCAGGTTTTTCAGGTCTTGGAGCCAAGATTCCCACAGGGGTAGAAGGTCATCTGGTAAGGTGTCATCCCAACTGAGCTTGTCACGACACATCTGCTGCAAGATCTGCTTTCCCACCAAGATGAGGGGTGCCACAAATCCGAGCGGGTCATACACTGAGGCAACCGTGGACAAGACTCCTCTTCGGGTGAATGGATTTTCTTTGACAATTACCCTGAACTGGAATTCGTCAGAAGCCACACACCACTGGACACCGAGTGCTCTATCCACGTGTTGTTCTCCCAGTGCCATGTCCAGGTCCTTGGCAACTTCAGCACATTCCTCTTTAGGGATTGTGGCTAGGACTTCCTTGCTGTTAGAGATGAACTTATGTAGCCGACGTTTTCCTGTGCTACACAGCTCTCTCGCTTCTTTCACTAGTTTGGTTGCTTGCCTTTCAGATGCTACACTTGCCAAGCCATCATCCACATAGAAATTCTTCTGGATGAATTGGATGGTGTCTTCACTGAAGCGTCCTCGTCCTTCAGCGGCCAGGTGTTTGAGTCCAAAGTTGGCACAGCCAGGAGAGGAAACTGCACCAAACAAGTGGACTTTCATCCGATAGATGGAGAGTTGTGCTTCAAGATTTCCATTCTCCCACCATAGGAAACATAGGTAATCCTGATCTTCTGCCTTTACATGGAACTGATGAAACATGCATTCTATGTCACACATGATCGCCACTGGACCTCTACGAAAACGACAAAGGACTCCCAACAAGGTGTTCGTCAACTCTGGACCTGTCAGGAGATGATCATTCAAGGCTGTCTCTTGATACCTCCCGGAACAGTAAAAAACGACACAAATTTTCCCAGGCCTTTGCGGATGATACACCCCATGGTGGGGAATGTACCATGCTGGAGCTTTACTGACGTCTTCTTGTGAGACCTTTTCTGCATCTCCACGGGTTATGGTCTCATCTATGAAGGTCTTGTAGTCTTTGTAATACTGTTCATTTCTTTTCAGCTTCCTTTCTAGGCACCTGAGACGATGGATGGCACATATCTTGTTGTCTGGTAAGTTGGGTCTTTCTTTCTTAAACGGCAGTGGCATCTCATAGTGACCATCCTCCTTGAGCCTGATGCCTTTTTCCATCCTTGATAGGAATCGGAGGTCTTCTTGAGAGATGTTGCCTTCCTCTGAAATTCTTTCCACAAAGTCAGCTTCCAGCACCTTGATGACAGCTGCAGGTGAGACTACTTCCTTGATCTGTGTTCCACAGACATAATGCACTTCGCTTGTGAGGTTTGAAGAGGACTGAATACCTGATATCACTTGCTTCACGACAACCTGGTGACTCACTCCAATAGCATCTCCATAATCGAGACATAGGTTGCCATAGCCAACTACACTCCAGCCCAAGTCGGTTCTCAGTGCAAAGGGCTGATTTTCTTCACCAGGTAGCACTTGTCTTGGGACGAGAGCTTGAGGACAGTTGTAGCCAATTAGTAAGCCGACGTCGCAGCTTTGATGTGGAGCTATGTCATCTGCGATGTGTTCGAGATGAGGCCATGCCTTTGCAGTCTCCGGTGAGGGAATGTGATCTCTATTTGCAGGTATGAATTCTCTTGTGTAGGTCACTGGCAGCTGGATTATCTTGTCTGAGTAAAATCCTCTTACTTGTAGACCAGTCAGTTTCCTACAGGACATAACTGTGTTTCTTGAAGTCATTGTGGAGAGCTTTAGCTGAACTGGTTCGTTCTTCACGTGTAGAGCCTTTGCAGTGTCTTCTCGGAGAAAGGTTGTGTCACTCTGTGTATCCAGAAGTTCATACACAAGAACTTCACGATTAGGCTCACTTGTGGCTGACACCCACACTGGGATGATGGTGGACGTATGGGTGTCTTTGACATGCTGGATGACTCTATTGGATGTTGCCTCAGGTGAGGTTCTTGTTGTCTTATCTTGTGATCGGTTCATCTTGCCTTCCGTTGACTGCTCACGGTCTCTTGCTTCATCAGGCCTTGTTAACATCCTTCCTTCCTTCCTTGGTGCGATTGTCGTGGAGGCAAGTTGGATGTCTCCTTTCACATGTATTGCAGATCATTCTGTTTTCACATTCCTTTGAGCGATGGCCGGACTTCAGACAGCCAAAGCACAACTTCCTTTCTTGAACAAACTTGACTCGCTCAGAGACCGTCTCATCCATGAATTTATAACACTTGTGTAGACTGTGACCTTCCCTCTCACAGAACACACAGCTTGTGGCGACAGCCTTCTCATCAGAGTTTGTTACCAATACCTTTGCTCCAGGACCTCTGTTCATTGAAGCCTTGCTCTTCTCAACTTCCCTTGGTTTTAGAGCGTAGAGGGACGTTATCGGGTTGCAAGCAATTTTTGCTTCACGTGTGAGGAACTTGACGAATTGGCTGAAGCTTGGGAACTTGTGACTTTGTTCTTCCACTTCTATGACTTTCCTGTTCCATCTTGAGGTCAGCCAGTCTGGAAGTTTAGCAAGCATTTTCTGATTCTCATTGCAGTCATTGAGTACCTCAAGACCTCTAATCTGAGACATGGCGGCCTCACAGCTGCGAAGGAAGTCAGTGAGTTCTTGAAGTTCTAAACTGCCTTTGGAGCTTATCTTGGGCCATGAATCAAGCTTGAAGGCTTTGGCGATGAGGAATGGATTACCATATCTCTCTTCTAGGATGGTCCACGCTGCATGATAGGCTGACTCTGTGCCTAGCAGAAAGTAACTATGGCCTTCTTGGCAGCTCCAGCCACATACCTTCGCAGATAATATATCCTTTCTTCACCTGGTAGGGTTTTCTTGTCAATTAATGTCTGAAAGGAAACCTTCCAGTCATTGAATCTGAGTGGGTCGCCGTTGAACGTTGACGGTTCCGGTATAGGAAGACGACTCGCACTGATGGACTCTGCAAACACTCTCACAAGAGCTGCTGTGCTATCTTCTTGTTTTGGAAGTGTCATAGCTTGTGGTGGAGGGTGATGCTTCGACAGGTTACTTTCCTGGTTGACTTCCTTCTTCTCCTTCAGAGAGACGTGTTGATAGAGCAGCTCGTCTATTTCATCGTCTGAGCATTCACTCTGTTTATATACTTGCTGTCGTGCCTTGGAAGCCTTTAGCTTCCCTATTTTCTTCAATCGCTCTATTTGCCTGCGTTTGGCCTCTAGCACCCTTTTTCTCTCTGCATCTTCCGCTTCAAGTCTTTCAAGTTCTATAATATGCTGTTCTTGCTCTAGCAGCACTTGTAATGTGGCTTCATTGGCTGCGACTTCAGCAGCGGCTTCTAGTCTGTGTGCAGAAGACTGGCTTGAACGTCTGGATGTGATTTTTGAGTTGCCTTGAGAACGAGCAGAGGACTGGGAGGATTTGGTGCGGTGAGATTTGATGCTCATCTTATCTGAGGCTGCAGACTTGAACACAGATTCTGTATCTTTAACACCTTGTTCTTCATCCACTTGACATTCACTCTTTCCCGTGTTTAGATAACCTCTTGCAGTTTTGATTATCTTCTTTGTTACTGCTTCACAGGTGTCTACTCTGCGACGTGTATCATGATCTAGAATGTCGATGTGTCTCAGCTCTTCATAAACAGCGTTCAGATTCCTTGAAGCATTGCTTACCTTGGTGATGTGTTCATTCAGCAGGTTGTTTGAGCATTGACCACTCAGCGCCCCTTTGGCGTCCTTAATGACAGCCTTCCACTTCTCGTAGCTCACACTGAAACGGTGTGCAACCTTTCTTGCTTGCTCATCGTGCAGTTCTTGGCCCTTTTCCGTTAGCTTGCGGACTCTTTGGCCTCTTTGTGGCTCTTGTGAGGAAGTGTGGATATCATCTCCAGTGCCTTTGGTCGTTTGTGCCTTTGGGCAGTGCTGTTTCGTGTCATCACCTTCATCATCTTCTCTGTCACTTTCAGGGGATAGCTCAAACTCTGACATTTTACTTGGTTTACTTTAGTTTGGTTTAAATCTAATATTTTCTTATGTTGAGTAAGTACCTAAGTAATAAATAATTTTTATAGTGTTATCAACTTAAATCACTATGAGTGATAATTAGACAAATAAAGGTATCAACTCTTCCACAGGTAAGGTACATATGCATTAAACACTTGTTAAGTAACAGAAATGCACCTTTAAATTACTATGAGTACTGCTTGTTTTAACAGGATTTTTACAGTTAATCAATACAGTTAGTTACATCAATAAACAAATTCTCAATATCAACACAGTGTGAGTATCAATGGTCTTCAGTAAGGAAAGGTAAGTAAACAACATAAATGAAATGCACATTATATCTCAGTCTCTTGTGCAAAACACTTAAAGTCCTTTAGTTGTAGAAAATAACATCATCAACTTATTAAATGAAAATGTAGATAATATATCAGTCTCTTGTGCAAAACACGAGTCTTTTTTTCCTGTGGGCTTGCTCTTCTTGTGTTTCGGCGTAGGTGGTGGTAGAAGATACACACGCAGCATGGATATGGTTCGTCCTCCTCGGCTACTCATGCAGAGCAGTCGAGTTCTCACTGTAGCTCCCAAGTAGTACACGAGGCCCGAGATCGTGGTTAAATACGGGTTTTATTTTCTGCTCCAACCAACCCGTGAGAACTGAGCCAAAAACGAGGAAACAAACAAAAATAAAAATGCAGTTTACAAAATATTTGCATGTACGTCCATACAACAACACAACACCACACTAACCAAGCAAATAAACAACATACCTCGTCCACTGCTTACTACTTAAGAGGTATTTCTTGGTTTCTTCTTTAGTCATGCTTCTGTCTTTCGTTATGATCTTACATATTTAACATTTAACTTATTTTGGCGGTGTATCCCTTGTGTTGCTTCCTTTTTCTTTGCTGCCCTCCAAGGTGCGCCAACAACCGTGCCCCCCCGGAAACTAAGTCGGCAATTTAGTTCCGCCCTTAGGAACGCCACTATTTCAGGTAGGAACCAAAAACCGTGAGGTTCAGAATTTAACTAACTGCCGGTGTGGGGCAGTTACAGCCAGAGCTCGGGCGCTGTTATCGGGGCGCTCGGCTGCTGCTCGGGGTGCCCGGCCACTGTTCGGGTCACTGCTGCTCGGGGCGCCCGGCTGTCGGATGATTACAGGGGAATAAATCCGCCTGCGGGCCGGATGATTTCGGGTTATGGGCCGCAGGTTGCCGACCCCTGATGTAGAGAGATAAAGAACAATGAATAAAAGATATGCAAAAAGTAACTATGATAAAGGAAACAGGCCATTGTTAGCTGTTTGTTGGGTGAAAACGAGAAGATGGTGCGATTTGGGTGGGGGGGATTGAGAGAGAGGGAATGTCAAGTTAAGAGTCAAGTCAAGGGAGTTTATTGTCATGTGTCCCAGATGGGACAATGAAATTCTTGCTTGCTGCAGCACAACAGAGTATTGTAAGCATAAATACAGAACAGTTCAGTGTTCTGCAGTCCTAGCGCCCCCTGCAGGACTCACACTCGGCCACAAACAGTGGCTGCAGCAGCAGAATCAAGTGTTTCATTGTCATCTGCATGTAACCGAACATTGACATTGTTACTTGCAGCAGCACAGCAGATGGTGCAATGCAAACAATATGATAAACAGAAAACCCATTGTGTATACATGTATATATACTCAATATATACATATTAAAAAGTTCAGTATATATTTGTGTGTGTATACCCACCCAAAAATATATATTGAGAATATTTACACAAGTATATAATGACTGTATATACTATATGTATACTGAACGTTTTTCTGAATATATACCTGTATATTGTATATATATATACATAAAAATAGTATAGACTGATCTTTTTATGTGTATATATTGAGTATATATACTGAATATATATACATATGTATATACTGTATATATATATACATACATACATACATACATATATATACACTGAACTTGTTAATGAGTATATATATTGAATGTGTGTGTGTGTGTGTGTTGTATATATATGTTGAGGCTCTATAAGGCGCCGGTAAGGCCACAATTGGAATATCATGAGCAATTTTAGGCACCATATCTGAGGAAGGATATGCTGGCTCTGGAATGGGTCCAGAGGAGGTTTACAGGAATGATCCCAGGAATGAGTAGTTTGATGTCACTGGGCCTGTACTCGCTGGAGTTTGGAAGAATGAGGGGGAGACCTCATTGAAATGTACAGAATAGTGAAAGGCTTGGATATAGTGGATGTGGAGATGTTTCCACTAATGGGAGAGTCTAGGATTAGAGGTCATAGCCTCAGAATGAAAGGATGCTCTTTTAGGAAGGAGAGGAGGAGGAATTTCTTTAGTCAGAGTGTGGTGAATCTGTGGAATTCTTTGCCGCAGAAGGCTGTGGAGGCAAAGTCAGTGGATATATTTAAGGCATAGATAGATTCTTGATTAGTACAGGTGTTAGAGGTTATGGGGAGAAGGCAGGAGAATGGGGTTAGAAGAGAGAGTTAGATCAGCCATGATTGAATGGCAGAGTAGACGATGGGCCGAATGGCCTAATTCTGTTTCTATCACTTATGATCTTATGATGCTTGGTTTAAGAATCTTTTAGAGAGGCACACGAAAATGCAGGGAATAAAGGTTTATAGATCATGTGCAGGCAGAAATGTTTAGTTTAATTTGTCAAAAAAAGACACACAATGCTGGAATAACTCAACAAATCAGGCAGCATCTCAAGATAAAATATATAGGGGACATTTCGGATCGGGACCCTTTGGACTAATTGTCAGGGGGGTGGGTGTATAGCAAGGCTAACTAACTCATAGCTGGGAATAGTGGAGGATTCATATCAAATGGGTCTTAGAGAGGCAAAGTTGAAAGGAGATGTGCGAGGCCATTTTTTTTCACTGAGGATATGGGGTGTCTGGCAGGGTCTGCCTAGAAATATGGTGGAGACAGGTACGATCGTGGTGTTTATAAGAAGCTTTTAGATGGTCACATGGATATGGGGGAATAGACCACAAGCAGGTAGCGGAGGTTTATTTAACGGCATCATATTCAGCATGGACATTGTGGGTCGAAGGGCCTGGTCCTGTGCCGTAATGTTCTATACCAAAGATAGACCAAAATGCTGGAATAACTCACCAGGACAGGCAGCATCTCTGGAGAGAAGGAATGGGTGACACTAACAGGTCTGCAACACCCTCTCTCCTGCTGGTCATTGGTGCCAGCACTGATTTGTTCTTCCCTCTCCCCGACTCTGTCTGACAAAGTTTCTCGGCCCGAAATGTCACCTATTCCTTCTCTCCAGAGATGCTACCAGTCCCAATAGACAATAGGTGCAGGAGTAGGCCATTCGGCCCTTCGAGCCAGCACCACCATTCAATGTGATCACGGCTGATCATCCCCAATCAGTACCCTGTTCCTGCCTTCTCCCCATATCCCCTGACTTCACTATTTTTAAGAGCCCTATCTAGCTCTCTCTTGAAAGCATCCAGAGAAATCACCTCCACCGCACTCTGAGGCAGAGAATTCCACAGACTCACCACTCTCTGTGAGAAAAAGTGTTTCCTCGTCTCCGTTCTAAATGGCTTACTCCTTATTCTTAAACTGTGGCAGCTGGTTCTGGACCCCCAACATCGGGAACACGTTTCTTGCCTCTAGAGTGTCCAAACCCTTAACAGTCTAAGGTTGTTGGATTACTCCAGCATGTTGTGTCTATCTTCGGTTTAAACCAGCATCTGCAGTTCCCTCCTACACATTCTTCAGGGAACGGGGTTCCCCTCCTCCACCATAGATGAGGCTCGCACCAGGGTCTCTGCCATACCCCGCAACACTGCTCTCTCTCCCCATCCCCCCACTCACAACAAAGGCAGAGTCCCCCTAGTCCTCACCTTTCACCCCACCAGCCGTCACATACAAGTGATCCTCCGTCAGTTTCGCCACCTCCAACGTGACCCCACCACTCGCCACATCTTCCCATCTCCCCCTATGTCTGCCTTCCGCAAAGACCGCTCCCTCCGTAACTCCCTTGTCAATTCTTCCCTTCCCTCCCATACCACCCCCTCCCCTGGTACTTTCCCTTGCAACCGCAAGAGATGCAACACTTGTCCCTTCACTTCCCCCCCTCCACTCCACTCAAGGACCCAAGCAGTCGTTCCAGGTGCGACAGAGGTTCACCTGCATCTCCTCCAACCTCATCTATTGCATTCGCTGCTCTAGATGCCAGCTGATCTACATCGGTGAGACCAAGCGGAGGCTTGGCGATCGTTTCGCCGAACACCTCCGGTCGGTCCGCAATAACCAACCTGAACTCCCGGTGGCTCAGCACTTCAACTCCCCCTCCCATTCCGTATCTGACCTCTCTGTCCTGGGTCTCCTCCATGGCCACAGCGAGCAACACCGTAAATTGGAGGAAATGCACCTCATATTCCGCTTGGGCAGTCTACATCCTGGTGGCCTGAACGTTGAATTCTCCCAATTCTGCTAGCCCTGGCTGTCCCCTCCCCTTCATCAGCCCTCTGGTTGTCTCCTCCCCTCCCCCAGCCCTCGGGCTCCTCCTCCTCCTTTTCCTTTTTTCCTTTCTTCTCCCCACCCCCTATCAGTCTGAAGAAGGATTTCGGCCCGAAACGTTACCTATTTCCTTCGCTCCATAGATGCTGCTGCACCCGCTGAGTTTCTCCAGCATTTTTGTGTACCTTCTGTAATGTCCTAACGGGGGGGGGGGGGGGGAGAGAGTTAAAAAAATCCAGAGAAAAAAAATTGGAGTGTAATTTTGGTGTTTCCACTTTAAAGGAAATTACCCGAAATCTCTGGTCTGCTGAATGATTTTGGGGGGGAATATTTGCGTCCATCCGCGCCTGCGCAGTGGGGGGGGGCGGCGGCTGGTGAGGCAGTAGGGACGCAAAATGACGCCGTCTCTCCGCGCGTGCGCAGTGGGCCCGGGCGGGATCAGATCGCCGTCAGACATCGCCTCGACGAGCTGGGCCTCGTTTGGGTGAGTGGGGCCATGGAATATGGCGTTGTGGGAGGGGGTGATTTGGGGGGGAAAAAAGGAGTACCCGCTTCTCCGGCCCGGGGCTGCGGTGTCTGGCCGCCCGGTCCATCGCCTCCACCCGCGGCGTCGGAGCCTCGCCGCCGGTCAGCCTGGCGTCCAGAGCGGGTCTGCTGCCGGCTGGCGGTCTGGGGAGATCGTTGTCCCGTCGCCGGGCGGGAGCGGGAACCACTGAATCTGAACCCAGTCCTGGCAGCGGCCGTGACCCCGACACCAGGGGCCGCTTCAGCCGGGCCCACGCCTCCCCTCCCCCGGCCGCGGGCACCTCGCCTCCCCACCCCGCCGCTAACGCTCGTCTCCCCCCGCCGGGCCCTCGCCTCCCCCGCCGGGCCCTCGCCTCCTCACTCCCGGCCGCGGGCCCTCCAACGCTGCGTGGGAGGGAGAGAGAGGGGGGGGGGGGATGCGAGAGTGAGATGGGGGGGGAGAGAGACAGACAGATAGACAGAGGGAGGGGAGCTCGGGATCACTCGGGTGCAGGGCCTGACTTGCTCATTCTTTCTGCTCCCGCGAGCGTGCGTCGACCAGAGCTCTCGGGAGTTCGCGGGAACTCTCGGGTACAGGGCCCGAGCAGCGGCGGGCGAACGTCGACCAAAGGCCGCTGCAGTCTTCAGCTAAGATCTTTGGTCCTCAGTTGACGCGCCGACTGTTGAATAACGGGGGGAGGGGATGGGTGGGGTGACGTCACTCGCAGCGCGTACTGACGGCAAGCAGGTGACGTCATCAGCCAAAACAGGCTTTTTGATTACAACATTTTATCGGTTGTGTGAACATTTTGATTAATAACTCGGGAAATAATGCATCAATTTTTCAGATAAGGCGATGTTTGACTTCACGAGATAAATCTCTATGTAAAAAACGTTGCGTCAGCGCGCCTTTTTTTCAAGAAGATGTGAGCGCACGTGAACAAATAAATATACACACACACACATCCAAATACAAGATCAGAGCTTTATAGTTATACTAGACCGTGGGACCCGTTGGGTCCCATCCCCTCAACGGGCAGGGGGTGGCCCTGCGGCGTCACGCACACACTAACGACCCCCCCCCCCACACACACACTAACCACCCCCCCTAGATAATATATTGATATTAATCATTGGCTACTTTTACCCCATACCCACCCTATCCACTGACGCATAGCCCCCAACTCGCAGGCGCGTCTAGAGAGGGAGGGGAAGTAGAGAGTGAGGGTAATGAGAGAGGGGGAGAGGGAGGAGGGGGGTAGGAGGAGAGGTGGGGTGAGAGGGGCGGTGGGGAGAGAGGGGAGCGCGGTGGCAGCTCGCGGGGTGGGTGGCAGTTCGCGGAGGAGGGCGGCAGGTGGTCAGCAGCTCGCGGCCTGGGGGTAGCTCGCAGACCGGTGGACAGCTCGTGGCCTGGGGGCAGCTCGCGGAGTGACAGCAGCAGCTCGCGGGGGGGACATCAATCGCAGTGCAGCATGCAGAGCCATTGTGACGTCATCAGCCAAAGCCGCTCGGTTTCTATTTTCAAAGACATTTCAGATTTATGAACATTTTCATATATAACTGGAGAAATAAAGCATGAATTTTTCAGATAAGACAATTTTGGACTTCACGGGATAAAACTCAACAGGAATATGTAAAAATGTTCCCGTCGTTTTTTCGAGTAGATGTGATCACACACAAACAAATAAACACTCACACTCACAAACACACATCCAAGATCAGTGTTTTATAGTTATAAGTTATCCCCTCAATGCGCGATTGCGGAGTGGGGGGCAGCCTGCAGTGTCACACACACACACTAACTACCCCCTGCGCGCACACACACACTATAACCACCCCTTTTGATATATTATTATTCATTGGCTCCTTTTACCCCATAACCACCCTATCCAATGATGCATAGCCCCCAACTCGCAGGCGTGTCTGAAGAGGGGGGGGGTAGAAAGAGAGAGAGGGGCAGAGACAGAGGGAGGGGAGGAGGGGGAAAGAGAGAGGGGGGAGGGGAGCGGGGGGGCGTTATATAAGGATGTTATATATTTTTATGTTATTGAATCAAAATCAAGAATTATAAATTCACATTTCAAAAATGGTTTCACAATTCAGTTGTACTGATTTTCAGTATTCCATGCTGATATTTGAGAATACATGAGGTTGCATGCAAAATACTGATTTTCAAAAATCCAGTTTCTGTGTAGTACATTCTATTGCATTCATGTGAGAAATACCGATTTCCCTGACAAAATTCTGATTTTCAGCCATCAAACTACGGAAATGCTCGGTGAATCTTGGCAGCTCTGCAATTATTCACAATTACATTGTGTTTGAGAATTCAAAATGTGATTTGTGATCTTGTTTATGAGTCATCATGGAACTAGAATTTGTTATAATAGTATGACAGTAAAATAGGTTAGTTTGAAAGCGATCATAGTAAGTGATCAAGTGAGGCCCACCGTAATTTGGAGGAGCAGCACCTCATATTTCGCTTGGGCAGGTTACACCCCAGCGGTATGAACATTGACTTCTCCAATTTCAGGTCGTCCCTACTTTCTCCTCCCCTTCCCAGCTCTCCCTCAGCCCACTGTCTCCGCCTCTCCCTTTCTTCTTCCCGCCCCCCCCCCCCCCCCCCACCCTCACATCAGTCTGAAGAAGGGTCTCAACCCGAAACGTCGCGTATTCCCTTCGCTCCATAGATGCTGCCTCACCCGCTGAGTTTCTCCAGCATTTTTTCTGCCTTCGATTTTCCAGCATCTGCAGTTTGTTCTTAAATATAGTAATGTATATGCATCAATTTTCATAATGGAAATTGAAGACAAACTAAAAGTTGTATTCACATCACTATTCCATGTTGAAATTGATGTGATGTGAAGTTGTTAGGTCAGGACGACCATTAAAGGTGCACTGCACACACTAACAGTCTAAGAGTAACAGGCAATCAAATCAACACATGAAACATTTTCTAAAAAAAGGTTTTCTTTACTGCAAAAACTTACAGTATTTTGTTTGCAGTTTTTTGCAAGTTAACATTTTACATCACATTTTACAACAGTACAACTTGATTATTAAAACAAGGACAACAATTATTGATTTAAAAAAATGTATACAACAATGACCCCAATCATCCCATTCCATCCACTCATTACTCTCGACTCAACCAAAATTGTTTCTGGAATATTGGTCATAAATTTGTGCAACAACCCCAGAGCTTCCAGGGCCCTTAAGCAGGCCCTGGACCCCGGCCGCGAGGGGCTTCGCACTTGTGATGTTTGTAATCCTCATTATTTCACATAAAATGTTTGTAATCCTGTCATGCCACCCCCCCCCTTTTTGAAAAGCCTGTCTAACAGTAATAGGCGATCAAACCAACACACAAAACATTTTCTAAAGTAGCCAAAAATGCTGGAGAAACTCAGCGGGTGAGGCAGCATCTATGGAGCGAAGGAATGGGTGACGTTTCAGGTCTGAAGCAGAGTCTCAACCCGAAACGTCACCCATTCCTTTGCTCCATAGATGCTGCTTCACCCGCTGAGTTTCTCCAGCATTTTTGTCTACCTTCGATTGTTCCAGCATCTGCAGTTCCTTCTTAAACATTGTCTAAAAAAAGGTTTTCTTTACTGCAAAAACTTCCAGTATTTTATATGCAGTCTTTGCATGCTCCTTTATAACATTTTACAACAGTACAACTTGATTATTAAAACCAGGACAACTTCAATTCTTGATTTTAAAAAATGTATACAACAATGACCCCAATCATTCCATTACACCCACTCATTACTCTTGACTCAACCAAAATTATTTCTGAAATATTGGTCATAGATTTGGTGCAAAAATGCTCCAAAATAAGGTTCAGAATGCACTAGAGAGCATCTAAAACCCCAGAGCGCACATTATTTCACATACATTTTAGTGATCCTTTCATCCCACCCCTCTTTTTGAAAAGCTTCGAACAGGCCTGAATGTTGTATTTGCTGATGACCTGGCCTTTGAGGTCACAGCTGCCTTGCTAAGTGCCAGCATGCGAGATCTTATGAGAGATGAGTAAAATAACATTTACTGACACTGGCACAGCACGGGCATTTCACTTGAGACAATTGTGATCTTTAAACGTGCAGTTTTTATGAAGCATTAGGTGGACACGCAGCATTGTTTTGACCTCGTTAACAATTGGCAAACAAGCTTCTCAGCTGTCCTATTCATTGTTTATATCAGACATTGTTGTCCTTGTTCCCATCAGACAGCTTGGCCACCGCCTTGCCATTGCGACTGGCCTAGCCGGGGGGGGGGGTTGGGCCTCTGCCTCGTCGTAGCCCCGCTGCTGGCCCAGCGAGCCCCTGCTCATGTCCACCGAGCTGTCGCTCGGCAGCTCGATGGTGAGCAGCGGCAGGTGGGCAGCGCGACGCCGGTAGTCCCGCCACTCCGAGCAGGCAGACGCCCTCCCAGCCTCGCCCTCCATCACTGGGGGCACCCAAGGCTCGGTGGAGGCTGCTGTTGACCGGGCTCCCTCTCCCTCCTCTAAGTACAGCGCCTTCGAAACAAAACTACGACTGTATTATTACCTTTATTTATTAACTATGGCGATAGATGTGGCCCGTCATCTGCTCACAGACATGAGTCCTGGCCCAGATGCAGAACAAGGTTGCCGACCCCTGCTCTACAGGTCTATGTGGAGGATTATATTCCTCATGTACCTCCTTCAATTCTGCTTCATCTAAACGAGCAAGGATAACTTTTATTTGTTATTCATTTCTCCCCTTTTTACATATCTAGTTTACTATAAATGAAGAGAGGCTATCAGTCTGAACCTTCTCCGCAGATGCTGCCTGACGTGCTGAATATTTCCAGCAATTTCTGTTTTTTTTGTTCAAGTGTTTCAACGATTCGAGTTGGAAATAACAAACACAGAGGTGTCTTTGAATAAACTTTGTCATGAGAGGTCTTGGAGTTAAAGGAGCTTGATGGTACAAACATTATAGAAAGATACAGTGTGCAGGAAAGAACTGCAGATGCTATTTTTAAATAGAAAGGAAGACACAAACTGCTGGAGTAACTCAGTGGGACAGGCAGCATCTCTGGAGAGAAGGAATGGGTGGCGTTTCGGTTCGAGACCCTTCAGATTATGGAAACAGGCCATTCGGCACACTGACTCCTTGCCAACCATCAACCACCCAATTTATTTGAATCCTATGCTCATCCCAGCTATCTTATTCTCTCCCCTTCCTTACCAACTCCTTACTGATTCTATTTCTCCTCTGCATGCCAAGGATAATTCACAGTGGTCATTAACGAGCTCCTATGTGTTTTGGACATGGAAGGAAACTGGAGTACGAGGAGAAAAAACGCATAGTTACTGGGAGAGCATGCAAACTCCACACAGATAGCACTCCGAGGATGGTGCCAGGTCTCGGGGACCTGATCTATTGTGCAGGCTAGGACTTTATTCCTTGATGCAGGAAGATATGGGGTGATCTTATAGAGGTGTATAAGAACTTGAGAGGAATAGATAGGCTAAATGCATAGAGTCATTTGCCCTGAGTAGGGAAATTGAGAACGAGAGGACATAAGTTTCAGGTGAGGGGGGAAAGATTTAATAGGTACCTGCGGTAACTTTTTTGAGTATATAGAATGAGGTGCCAGAGGAGCTAGTTGAGGCAGGTACTATCACAAGGTTTAAGAGACATTTGGACAGGTACATGGATAGGATAGGTTTAGGGGGGTATGGGTCAAGCACAGGGAGGTAGGACATGTTGGGCAAGATGGGCCGAATGTATGATTCAATAATTCTATATTGATGTGCAGCAGCCAATAACATGCTGTGAATAGTTGTATGTGTGTGTTGGTATCTTTCTTTCTACATATAAAAAACTGTTGTAAATACATTAAAGAATGACCTGCCATTAAATTCAGCAGGTTGTGGAGAGGAACTTTAAGGTGCTTACCTTCCACCACACCCTTCAGGCCCGTACGAAGCTTTTCAAAAAGAGGGGTGGCATGACAGGATCACAAAAAATTTAATGTGAAATAATGTGCGCGCTGCGCACATCACGAGCGCGAAGCGTGAAGTCCCTCGATGCCAGGGTCCAGGCCCCGCTTAAGGGCCCTGGAAGCTCAGGGGTTTTATATGCTCTCTGATGCATTCTGAGCCTTAATTTGGAGCATCAAATTTATGACCAATATTTCAGAAATTAACAGGAATCTGAGAGGTAGCTTTTTCACACAAAGGGAGGTGGGTGTATGGATCAAGCTGCCAGAGGAGGTAGTTAAGGCTGGGACTATCCTACTGTTTAAGAGACATTTGGACACGGACATGGATAGGACAGATTTAGATGGATATGGGCCAAACGCGTTGTGAGTGGGACTAGTTTACATGGGACATGTTGGTCGGTGTGGGCAAGTTAGGCTGAAGGGCCTGTTTCCACACTGCATCATTCTATGACTAAAAAGTTAAGAGGAAAAATGCGTGTAGATAAGTAGAGCAGATTTGAAAGTGGAGTGAAATGTAAAGGCAGAGAAAGGTTTATGGGTGGAAAGGAACATAGGAAAGGAGGGCGGAGAGTGGGCTTGGGCAGATGGGTGAAGGGAAAATAGACACAAAGTGCTGGAGTAACTCAGTGGGTCAGGCAGCATCTGCAGAGAATATGAATAGGCGATGTTTCACAGTGCTGGAGTAACTCAGTGAGTCAGGCAGCATCTGTGGAGAACATGGATAGGTGACATGTCACAGAGTGCTGGAGTAACTCAGTGAGTCAGGCAGCATCTGTGGAGAACATGGATAGATGACATGTCACAGAGTGCTGGAGTAACTCAGTGAGTCAGGCAGCATCTGTGGAGAAAAGGTGTAGATGATATTTTGGGTCAAGACCCTTCTTCAGTAATATTCATGATGTGACATATATAGACATTCCTGAATGTTACCCAAACCATCGTGAGCTACTTTGTGACGGTGCTTGCCCTCTCCTATAACGTCTCTGCTGCCTTGGGTGATGCATGACAGGACACAAGCTTTGGACACGGTGTGAAGCTGTTGCCGTCAGTCCCAGCCTGGTAAAAACCTGGATGGAGTGTATGTGGAGAGGATGTTTCCACTAGTGGGAGAGTCTAGGAACAGTGGCCACAGCCTCAGAATTAAAAGACATTCCTTTAAGGAGGAGATGAGCAGGAATTTCTTAAGTCAGAGGGTGGTGAACTGTGGAATTCATTGCCACAGACAACTGTGGAGTTCAAGTCAATGGACATTTTTCAGGAGGAGATTGATAGATTCTTGATTGATACGGGTGTCAGAGGTAATGGGGAGAAGGCAGGAGAGTGAGAGGGAAAGATAGATAGAGTGATACAGTGTGGAAACATGCCCTTCGGCCCCGCATGTCCCATCTACACTAGTCCCACCTGCCCACGTTTCATCCATATCCCTCCGAAACTGTCCTATCCATGTACCTGTCTAACTGTTTCTTAAATTATGCGATAGTCCCTGCCTCAACTACCACCTCTGGCAGCTTGTTCCATACACCGGCCACCCTTTGTGTGAAAAATATACTCCTCAGATTCCTATTAAATCTTTTGCCCTTCACCTTAAACTTATGTCCTCTGCTCCTCGATTCACCTACTCTGGGCACTCAACCATAGCTATTCAAATCATGATTTTATACACCTCTATTAGATCATCCCTCATCCTCCTATGCTCCATGAAATAGAGTCCCATCCTACACAACCTCTCCCTATAACGCTGGCCCTCCAGTCCTGGCAACATCCTCGAAACGTCACAGAACGGGGCAAGATTAGCAAGTTTGCTGATGATACAGAAGTGAGCGGATTTGCAAATAGTGAAGATGGTTGTGAAAGATTGCAGCAGGATCTGGATCAATTAGCCAGGTGGGTAGAGGAATGGTTGATGGTTGCATGGTTCATTGAAGGTCGAGTCGCAGGTATATCAGGTGGTCAAAAAGTATTTTGGCACTTTGGCCTTCATCAGTCAGAGTATTGAGTATAGAAGTTGGGAGGTCATGTTGCAGTTATATAAGACGTTGGTGAGACCGCATTTAGAATATTGTGTTCAGTTCTGGGCACCATGTTATAGGAAAGATGTCAAACTGAAAAGAGTACAGAGATCCCCATCCTAGATCAGTTCAATCAGGGTTGTGTCATCCGCAAACTTGAGAAGCTTGACAGAGGTGTCTGTGGAGGTGCAGTCATTGGTGTGGCGAGAGTAGAGGAGAGGGGAGAGTACGCATCTTGCGGTGCTCCTATGCTGAACGTTTGCGGGTCCGAGATATGCTTTCCCGCCTCACATGCTGCTTCCTGTCTGTCAGAAAGCTGGTGATCCACCGACAGAGGGGTTCAGGCACAGTCAACTCAGAAAGTTTGGAGCGTAGTCAGGGCTCTCGCTTAACTTTTTTTCTCCGTTGCCAGCCGGGCAACCTTGGCAGCTTTTTAGGTTGCCAAATGACAGTTTAGGTGGTCATTTAAGATGGCTTGCATGACGCGTGCGATAATGTGCTCGGACGAAGTGCGTAGTTACCAGTCGGAATTATACTCAATGAAGCATTCACATATTATTTCTGCTTTAAATAAAGTCACAAACTAAACATATTCACCAATCAAGACATGATATATCCCACAATGACATGCAGCAAAATTATAAGACAGTATCTCAACTCTTTTTACACATTGCAATGAATGCAATTTCTATTAGTTCTTTCCACTTCCAAACAAAAATGTGGTTGGATTATTCAGCGTATGATGAACCTGTGTCAACAAATCCTGGACCATGGTAACATATATGCATACGTATAGTTGTGAATGTTGTTCATTAAATAACTACAGTACTGATACTCCATATTAAGAGCATTGATTTGTCGTTAAAATGAATTCTGTAATAACGTGTCAACGGCAGCAGTGACAATCGAACACCGGTTTTAATGTTTCACGTGTTCACAATTTAATTAATCCATCTTTACGGATTAAAACAAATAACATTGGGAATTAAAACACATTTGATTGCATTCCGTTATCAAACATAGTCAATGTTCGCTCTGAAGACATTTCCAGCACAATAGGGTCAGGGAGGGTGTGTATGTGAATCAGTGCGGGGTGGATAGATGGGTGGGGTGGGGTGGGGGGGGGGGGGTTAGAAGGCAATCGGTGCAGAATGGATGGATTGAGGAAGGTGAATTTGTACGTGTTGGTTGGAGTAGGTAACATTGTGAGGGGAGAGCACGGGGGATGTCAGTGGTGTTGAATGGGGGGGTTCAGTACGGGATGGATGGGGGTAGACAAAAGTGCTGGAGAAACTCAGCGGGTGAGGCAGCATCTATGGAGCGAAGGAAATAGGCAACGTTTCGGGTCGAGACCCTTCTTCAGACTGTTCCCCCCATTCTTCTTGAATGGGAGGATCAGTACAGGATGGATGGGGGGGGGAGATCAGCGCAGGATGAATGGGGGGGGGTCAGTACAGTGTGGATCGGAGGGTCTGTGCAGGATGAATGAGGGATCACTACAGGATGAATGAGGGGAAGGGGGGAAGGTGCAGGGTAAATGGAGGGTGGGTCAGTACGGGATGAATGCGTGGATTAGTACAGGATGGATGGGGGATCAGTACAGGATGGATGGAGGATAAGTGCAGGATGGATGGGAAAGGGGTAAGTACAGGGTGAATTGGGGAACCAGTGTAGGATGGATGGGAGGGGGGGGGGGTGGCAGGAGAATCAATGCAAGATGGATAGGGTGATCAGCGCAGGATGAATAGATGGGGGGGGGTAATGGGGAGGGGAGCACTGGGGATGTCAGTGAGGACTGAATAGACGCGGGAATGGGGATCAGTGCGGGATGGAGTGGAGGGGTCCCAGGATAAGTGGGGGTGGAGGGGCGTATAAGAGAGAGAGAGAGAGAGAGAGAGGGGGGAGCGAGATGGGGAGGAAGGAAGGTCAGCGCTCCTCGGACAACATCGCCCCGCTGCCTTGGCCGTTGGGAACTCCTCGCCACCGCCTCCCTCCTCCGCCAGCCAACAGCAAGGTGCGGGACCGAGCGGTGCAGCTCAGAGATCCTATAGCTATAAGATCTTTGGTGCAGCTGCTTCAGACGAGTCGGAGCGAATGACGGGCCCCGAACAGCGGCAGCAGCGGCCCCGAACAGCGGCTCCATCTCCTCCCTGATAGCGGCCGCTGCTTGTTTCAAAACAAACCCTCCTGCACGCCGAGGCCGGGAGGAAGGAAGGAGGGATGGAGGGGGAGGCCTCGGCGTGCGGGAGGGTTTGTAGCAGATTTACAAGCAGCGGCCGGTATCAGGGAGGAGGAGGAGATGAAGCTGCTGTTCGCGGCCGCTGCTGCCGCTGTGCGGGGCCGTCATTCGCTAAGACCCTTCCTCACCCCGCACCTAGTATCTTTGCCCCGCAACACAGCCGTCACCGACACAAAACGCCGCGTTCCTTTTCTCCAGAGATGCTGCCTGACCCGTGGAGTTACTCCATTTTTTTGTGTCTATCTTCGGTACAAACCAGTATCTGGTTGCCAAGCCGGGCAAATTGACTCGGCGTTTAGGTTGCCCGGCGGCACTTTGAGTGGTCAGGGGCACCCAGGCAACCGCTAATTTCGAGCCTTGGTAGTAGCTCTGGCACAATGGTGTTGAATGCAGAGCTAAAATCAACAAACAAAATCCTCGCATAGGTCCCCTGGCGGTCTAGATGCTGGAGGATGAAGTGCAGGCCCAGATTGACTGCGTCATCCATATAACCATAACCATAACAGCACGGAAACAGGCCATCTCGGCCCTTCAAGTCCGTGCCGAAGACTTATTATTATTATTTTTTTTTAAATTCCACCTAGTCCCATCTACCTGCACTCAGACCATAACCCTCCATTCCTTTCCCGTCCATATACCCATCCAATCTATTTTTAAAGGATAACATCGAACCTGCCTCCACCACTTCCACTGGAAGCTCATTCCACACAGCTACCACTCTCTGAGTAAAGAAGTTCCCCCTAATGTTACCCCTAAACTTCTGTCCCTTAATTCTCAAGTCATGTCCCCTTGTTTGAATCTTCCCTACTCTCAATGGGAAAAGCTTACCACATCCACTCTGTCTAACCCGCTCATAATTTTAAAGACCTCTATCAAGTCCCCTCTTAACCTTCTGCGCTCCAAAGGATAAAGACCTAACTTGTTCAACCTTTCTCTGTAACTTAGTTGCTGAAACCCAGGCAACATTCTAGTAAATCTCCTCTGTACTCTCTCTATTTTGTTGACATCCTTCCTATAATTAGGCAACCAAAATTGCACTCCATACTCCAGAATTGGCCTCACCAATGCCTTGTACAATTTTAACATTACATCCCAACTTCTATATTCAATGCTCTAATTTATAAAGGCCAGCACACCAAAAGCTTTCTTTACCACCCTATCTACATGAGATTCCACCTTCAGGGAACTATGCACAGTTATTCCTAGATCCCTCTGTTCAACTGCATTCCTCAGTTCGCTACCATTTACCATGTACGTCCTATTTTGATTTGTCCTGCCGAGATGTAGCACCTCACATTTGTCAGCATTAAACTCCATCTGCCATCTTTCAGCCCACTCTTCCAAATGGCCTAAATCTCTCTGTAGACTTTGAAAATCTTCTTCATTATCCACAACACCACCTATCTTAGTATCATCTGCATACTTACTAATCCAATTTTCCACACCATCATCCAGATCATTGATGTACATGACAAACAACAGTGGACCCAACACAGACCCCTGAGGCACCCTACTAATCACCGGCCTCCAACCTGACAAACAGCCATCCACCATTACTCTCTGGCATCTCCCATTCAGCCACTGTTGAATCCATCTTGCTACTCCACCATTAATACCCAACAATTGAATCTTCTTAACCAACCTTCCATGAGGAACCTTGTCAAAGGCCTTACTGAAGTCCATATAGACAACATCCACTGCTTTACCCTCATCAATTTCCCTAGTAACCTCTTCGAAAAATTCAAGAAGATTAGTCAAGCATGACCTTCCAGGCACAAATCCATGTTGACTGTTCCTAATCAGACCCTGCTTATCCAGATGCTTATATATATTATCTTTAAGTATCCTTTCCATTAATTTGCCCACCATTGACGTCAAACTAACAGGTCTATAATTGCTAGGTTTACTCTTAGAACCCTTTTTAAACAACGGAACAACATGCGCAGTACGCCAATCCTCCGGCACTATTCCCGTTTCTAATGACATTTGAAATATTTCTGTCATAGCCCCTGCTATTTCTACACTAACTTCCCTCAATGTCCTAGGGAATATCCTGTCGGGACCTGGAGACTTATCCGTTTTCATATTTTTCAAAAGTGTCCGCACCTCCCCTTCTTTGAATCTCACAGTTTCCATTGCTACTCTGCTTGTTTCCCTTACCTCACATAATTCCATATCCTTCTCCTTGGTGAATACCAAAGAAAAGAAATTGTTCAATATCTCCCCCATCTCTTTTGGCTCTGCAGATAGCTGTCCACTCTGACTCTCTAATGGACCAATTTTATTCCTTGTTATCCTTTTGCTATTAATATAGCTGTAGAAACCCTTTGGATTTACTTTCACCTTACTTGCCAAAGCAACCTCATATCTTCTTTTAGCTTTTCTAATTTCTTTCTTAATATTCTTTTTACATTCTTTATACTCTTCAAGCACCTCATTTACTCCATGCTGCCTATAATTATTGTAGATCTCTCTCTTTTTCCGAACCAAGTGTCCAATTTCCCTTGAAAAGCATGGCTCTTTCCAATTTTTACTATTTCCTTTCAATCGAACAGGGACATAAAGATTCTGTACTCTTAAAATTTCACCCTTAAATGTCCTCCATTTTTCTTCTACATCCTTCCCATAAAACAACATGTCCCAATTCACTCCTTTTAAATCCTTTCGCATCTCCTCAAAGTTAGCCTTTCTCCAATCAAAAATCTCAACCCTAGGTCCAGTTCTGTCCCACTCCATAATTATATTGAAACTAATGGTATTGTGATCACTGGACCCGAAGTGGTCCCCGACGCACACCTCCGCCACCTGCCCTGTCTCATTTCCTAACAGGAGGTCCAGCACTGCCCCTTCTCTAGTAGGTACCTCTATGTATTGCTGCAAAAAACTATCCTGCACTCATTTTACAAACTCCAAACCATCCAGCCCTTTTACAGAATGTGTTTCCCAGTCTATGTGTGGAAAATGGAAATCTCCCACAATCACTACCTTGTGCTTACTACTAATATCTGCTATCTCCTTACATATTTGCTCTTCCAATTCTCGCTCCCCATTTGGCGGTCTATAATACACCCCTATAAGTGTTGCTACACCTTTCCCATTTCTCAGTTCCACCCAAATAGCCTCCCTAGACGAGCCCTCTAATCTATCCTGCCAAAGCACTGCTGTAATATCTTCCTTGACAAGCAATGCAACACCCCCACCTCTTGCCCCTCCAATTCTATCACCCCTGAAGCAACGAAATCCTGGAATATTTAGTTTCCAATCACAGCCCTCTTGCAACCATGTTTCACTGATCGCCACAACATCATACTTCCAGGTGTCAATCCAGGCTCTAAGCTCATCCACCTTTCTTACAATGCTCCTAGCATTAAAATATACACATTTAAGAAACCCACCACCACTTATTCTCTGTTTATTATCTTTTTCTTCTTTCTCCCCTACATTTTGGGTCCGAGTGCTTCCCTTCCCTGCCTCCCACATTTTCCACTAGCTTTCTCTATTTGAGTCCCCACCCCGAACCGTTTGAGTCCCCCCCCCCCATCCCCACCCCATATTGTCCCAATATGCAAAATGCAGAGGGTCCAGCAGGGGGATTGTGATATCTTTCAGCTTGGCCATCACAAGCCTTTCAAGGGTCTTCATGACTACAGAGGTCAGTGCGACAAGCCTGTAGTCATTAAGACCAGTAATTCTTGCCTTTTTGGGTACAGGGACAATAGTGGAGACTTTGAAGCAGGCAGGGACAGTATATCTTTGCAGGGACTGGTTAAAAATAAGTAATTGGGTGTGAAGTGGTGATTGGAGTGGGATGGGTGTAGAAGGGCCCAGAGTTTGCAGACTGAGGTCAGGCTGTGAGTGGGTGTGAAGTGTTGGTTGGGGTGGGAAAGGGTCCACTCTTTTCATACTGGAGTCTTGCCATAAGTAGATGTGAAGTGGTGAATGGGAAGGAGAGGGTGCAGGGTCCATTCTTTGCAGACTGGGGTCTGGCTGTGTTTGTTGGGGAGGGGGTTTCAGGGTTACGTTTCTGATTTTCAAACCTGCAGTAAAACACATTCAGGTCGTTTGTCAGCTGACGATTGTCCAAAGAGCGGGGGGCTTTCCTCTTATAGCTGGTGATTTCTTGCATGCCCTTCCAAACTGAAGAAGAGTCACTAGCTGAGAACTTGCTCCTCAACTTCTCAAAGTACCTTTCCTTGGCAGCTCTGATTCCTCTTTTCAGCTCTTTATCGATTAGGCTATCTTTTAACTCTTTATCGATTAGGCTATCAGCTTGACGCATATTTGCCCCCTCCTCAGCAGCAACATCATCAACGGACTGCTGCATTAAGAAAGCGAATGGTATGTTGGCCTTCATAGCAAGAGGATTTGAGTATAGGAGCAGGGAGCTCCTACTGCAGTTGTACAGGGTCTTGGTGAGACCACACCTGGAGTATTGCGTACAGTTTTGGTCTCCAAATCTGAGGAAGGACATTATAGCCATAGAGGGAGTGCAGAGAAGGTTCACCAGACTGATTCCTGGGATGTCAGGACTTTCATATGAAGAAAGACTGGATAGACTTGGCTTATACTCGCTAGAATTTAGGAGATTGAGAGGGGATCTTATAGAAACGTACAAAATTCTTATGGGGTTGGACAGGCTAGATGCAGGAAGATTGTTCCCGATGTTGGGGAAGTCCAGGACAAGGGGTCACAGCTTAAGGATAAGGGGGAAATCCTTTAAGACCGAGATGAGGAAAAACTTTTTCACACAGAGAGTGGTGAATCTCTGGAACTCTCTGCCACAGAGGGTAGTTGAGGCCAGTTCATTGGCTATATTTAAGAGGGAGTTAGATGTGGCCCTTGTGGCTAAAGGGATCAGGGGGTATGGAGAGAAGGCAGGTACGGGATACTGAGTTGGATGATCAGCCATGATCATATTGAATGGCGGTGCAGGCTCGAAGGGCCGAATGGCCTACTCCTGCACCTATTTTCTATGTATCTATGTATCTATTACTGCGGACAGATCCACGATGACCCTGAAAACATGCAGATTTTTGTAATATTCAAATTATATTAAAAATATGCTGCAAAAAGAGTCACAAACTTTGGAATTCATGTTTTTCAGTATTATCAAGGCAAAGAAAATTGTTTCTTATTTCGTGTAGCGTGCACAGCTTAAAGTTGTAGGTCAACTTGTTCTATTTGATCTTCCGTTTGTGCACGTCGAGTTGATTGCATTAGTCTAAACAGGGCGGACCACGTGAAGGTTGCAATCTTCCACCCCATTCCAATTGTTTGATATTATTCAGGAGGAAAAAATATAATAGCTCTAAAAACTTACCTCAATTTTACAATCTCATTAAACATATTCCCCCTTTCCCTCTCCCCTCCCCCATCTCTCTCTCCCTTCCCTTCCCCCTCTCTCTCCCCCTCCCCCTCTCACATCCCCCCTCTTTGTGGTGGGGGGGGGCGAAGATGAAGGTGGCGTGGACCCAGCGGGGGAGGCGTGGGTCCAGCAGGGGTGGCGTGGACCCAGTGGGGGTGCCGTGGGCTCAGCGGGAGAGGCGTGGACCCAGCGGGGGTGCCGTGGACCCAGGGGGGTGGTGTGGACCTGGCGGGGGTGCCGTGGGCTCAGTGGAGAGGCATGGACCCAGCGGGGGTGCCGTGGGCTCAGCGGGAGAGGCGTGGACCCGGCAGGGGTGCCGTGGGCTCAGCGGGGAGGCGTGGACCCAGCGGGGGTACCGTGGGCTCAGCGGGAGAGGCGTGGACCCGGCGGAGGTGCCGTGGGCTCAGCGGGAGAGGCGTGGACCCGGCGGGGGTGCTGTGGGCTGAGCGGGGGAGGCGTGGACCCGGCGGGGGTGGCGTGGGCTCAGCGGGGGAGGCGTGGACCCAGTGGGGGTGGCGTGGGCTCAGCGGGGGTGGCGTGGACCCAGGGGGGTGCCGTGGGTGGAAGATGGCTTGCGCCCTGGCGGAGGGGGGAGGCGAGGGCAGCGGGCCCCGCCGCCACGGCGTCTGGTGTTGGGGTTACAGCCATTCCCGCCCGGCGACGGGAGGACGGTCTCCTGGTCGCCTGGCTGGCCATTGGGGAGGCTCTGACGCCGCGGATGGAAACGATGGACCGGGCAGGCAGACACCGCACACCCCCTCCCCTGCCTCCCTCGGGCCTGGAGAGATGGGTTACTGAATCACCCCGCGGGCCGGATTAGACCACCTCACAGACTCCCCCTCCTGCAACGCAATATTCCACTATTTATCTGGAGTAGACGCGAGGCATGAAGCTGAATGGGTGCAGTACAAATGGCAGTCTGATCCCGCCCGGGCCCACTGCGGAGAGAAGGCGTCAATTTGCGTCGATTCCCCAACTGCGCAGGCCGCTTTTATTTTCCTGAATCATCCAGCGGCCGGAACCAGAATTTCGGGCGATTTCCGACAAAGTGGAAAGGCAGATTGCGCTCCGATTTTTTTTCTTTTTTTTCTGGGGATTTTTTCTTACTCTGGGGGGGAAAAGGGGGGGTGCAGTCGCACCCACGCACCCCCCCTTCGGACGGCCATGCCCTTGCCTGAATCTCTCCCATATCTTCCTCGATTAAACTAAGATGCCCTTCGCCCTTGAATCCAGCTTTCTGGTCTGAACAAAGGGGGGACCCGGCAGGGGGAGGTAGGGGGGGTTGCTGAGAATGACCGGGGGGGGGGGTGGAGAACCTGTCGGGGGGGCTGCCTACTGCGACAAGAAGATAAAACAGTTCGATGAACTCGTTAATTGGCCGACTCTTGTGTACAGCCCGGGTGAGGACTGCTGTATGGTTTTTACCCGGCCGTATGCAGAACAAATCAATTCACTGCGCCTGGGTACAATATAGTATCAATGAATTGATTGAACCATTGACTAGGTTAACTTAACCTACGCCAGACTAAAGCCAATAAACGTTTGCGCTACAATGGAAAAATAAAACCATGCTCCAAAATTAGCTTAGTCCAGAATTGAGCAATTCTACCCCAATACTTGGCATCTTAGCTCTTGTTGGAAAGCGCAGCAAGTTTGTTGCAAGTTTTTTATTGTTAACATATTTTCTCAGGCATAAAACTCTTCCCAACTGATCTCATAGAGGTGTATAAATCATGAGAGGAATAGATCGGGTAGATGCACGGTTTCTTGCCCAGAGTAGGGGAATCGAGAACCGGAGGACATGGGTTTAAGGTGAAGGGGAAAGATTTTATAGGAATCTGAGGGGTAACTTTTTCACACAAAGGGTGGTGGGTGTATGGAACGAGCTGCCGAGGAGGTAGTTGAGGCAGGGACTATTGCAATGTTTAAGAAACATTTAGACAGCTACATGGGTAGGACAGGTTTAGAGAGATATGGGCAAAATGCAAGCAGGTGGGGACAACGCTGTATGATTCAATAATTCTATATTGATGTACAGCGGCCAATAACATTTGAGAATTGTTATATGTGTGGTATTGGCATCTTTCTGCCTACATATAAAACACTGGTGTAAATACATTAAAAATAGCAAGAATGACCTGCCATTAAATTCAGCAGGTTGTGCCGAGGTACTGTAAGATGCTTATCTACCACCACAACCTTGCCTCAATCTCTCATCTCTTCCTAGATTAAACTGAGGTGCCCTTGGCCCTTGAATCCAGCATTCTGGTCTGAACAAAGGGGGAACCCGGCAGGGGAAGGGAGGTGGAGGGGGGGTCATCGAGAAAAAAAGGGTGGGGGACTTAGCGGGGGGCTGCCTACTGCGGAAGAAGGTAAAGAAAATTGATAAATCCGTAACTTTTTCGGCACCAGAAACGTGCCGACTCTTGTGTGCAGCCCAGGTGACGACTGCTGTATGGTTTTAACCCGGTTGTATGCAGAACAAAGCATTTCACTGCACCTGGGTCCATGTGACAATAAAGTGTCATTGAATAGCGCAGCAGTAAAGTTGTTGCCTTACAGTGAATGCAGCTCCGGAGACCCGGGTTCGATCCCGACTACGGGTGCTGTCTGTACAGAGTTTGTATGTTCTCCTCGTGACCTGCGTGGGTTTTCTCAGACATCTTTGGTTTCCTCCCACACTCCAAAGACGTACAGGTTTGTAGGTTAATTGGCTTGGTAAATTAAAAATTGTCTCTTGTTGGTGTAGGTTGGTGTCAATGTGCAGGGATTGCTGGTCGGAGCGGACCCGGTGGGCCGAAGGGCCTGTTTCCTCGCTGTATCTCTAAACTAAGCTAAACTAAACTATGTTGATTCCACCCTGCCTCGATCTCTCCTATCTCTTCCTAGATTAAACTAAGGTGCCCTTGAATCCAGCTTTCTGGTCTGAACCAAGGGGGGACCCGGCAGAAGGGGAAGGGGGTTGCTGAGAATGATGGGGGAGTAGAGGACCTGGCGGGGGGGCTGCCTACTACGAGAAGAAGATAAAACAGTTCGATGAACTGGTTACTTAGTCGGCACCTCAAATGTGCCGACACTTGTGTACAGCCCAGGTGAAGACTGCTGTGTGGTTTTTGCCCGGCATATGCAGAACAAAGCATTTCACTGCACCTGGGTACATGGACAATATAGTATCAATGAATTGATTGAACCATTGAATAGGTTAACTTAACCTACGCTGCAGACTAAAGCCAATAAACGTTTGCACAATAATGGAAAACCCAAACAGTGCTCCAAAATCAGCTTAGTCCAGAATTGAGCAATATTATCCCAATACTTGGCATCTTAGCACTTGTTGGGAAATACAGCTTGCAAGTAGAGCTGGAATTTTTTTTATTGTTAACATATTTTCTCAGGCATAAAACTCTTCCCAACTGATCTCGTTGAGGTGTATAAAATCACGAGAGGAATAGATTGGGTAGATGCACAGTTTCTTGCCTAGAGTAGGTGAATCGAGAATCGGAGGGCATGGGTTTAAGGTGAAGGGGGGAAGATTTTATAGGGATCTGAGGGGTAGCTTTTTCACACAAAGGGTGGTGGGTGTATGGAACGAGCTGCCAGAGGAGGTAGTTGAGGCAGGGACTATCGCAATGTTTGAGAAGCATTTAGACAGCTACATGGGTAGGACAGGTTTAGAGAGATATGGGCAAAATGCAAGCAGATGGGACTATTATTGATTCAATAATTCTATATTGATGTACAGCAGCCAATAACATTTGAGAATTGTTATATGTGTGTATTGGCATCTTTCTGCCTACATATAAAACACTGGTATAAATACATTAAAAATAGCAAGAATGACCTGCCATTAAATTCAGCAGGTTGTGGCGAGGTACTGTAAGATGCTTATCTTCCACCACAACTTTGCCTCGATCTCTCATCTCTCCCTAGATTAAACTAAGGTGCCCTTGGCCCTTGAATCCAGCATTCTGGTCTGAACAAAGGGGGAACCCGGCAGGGGAAGGGGGGGGGGGGCATCGAGAAAAAAAGGATAGGGGACTCAGCGGGGGGCTGCCTACTGCGGAAGAAGGTAAAAAAAAATGGATAAATCCGTAACTTTTTCGGCACCAGAAACGTGCCGACTCTTGTATGCAACCCAGGTGAGGACTGCTGTATGGTTTTTACCCGGTTGTATGCAGAACAAAGCATTTCACTGCACCTGGGTACATGTGACAATAAAGTGTCATTGTATAGCGCAGCGGTAAAGTTGTTGCCTTACAGTGAATGCAGCTCCGGAGACCCGGGTTCGATCCCGACTACGGGTGCTGTCTGTACGGAGTTTGTATGTTCTCCTCGTGACCTGCGTGGGGTTTCTCCGAGATTGTTGAGGCAGGGACTATTGCAATGTTTGAGAAGCATTTAGACAGCTACATGGGTAGGACAGGTTTAGAGAGATATGGGCAAAATGCAAGCAGATGGGACTACGCTGTACGATTCAATAATTCTATATTGATGTACAGCAGCCAATAAAATTTGTGAATTGTTATATTGTGTATTGGCATCTTTCTGTCTACTTATGAAACACTGGTGTAAATACATTAAAAATAGCAAGAATGACCTGCCATTAAATTCAGCAGGAGGTACACAAAAATGCTGGAGAAACTCAGCAGGTGCAGCAGCATCTATGGAGCGAAGGAAATAGGCAACGTTTCGGGCTGAAACCCTTCTTTGTGGCGAAGAACTCTTAGATGCTTATCTTCCACCACAACCTTGCCTCGATCTCTTCTATCTCTTCCTAGATTAAACTGAGGTGCCCTTGTCCCTTGAATGCAGCATTCTGGTCTGAACAAAGGGGGGACTAGGCAGGGGAAGGGAGGGGGGAGAGGGAGGCGCTGAGGGGGAGGGGGGGGTCTCAGTGGGGGGCTGCCTACTGCGAGAAGAAGATTAAATTTTTCGATGAACTTGTAACTTTTTCGGCACCAGAAACGTGCCGACACTTGTGTGCAGCCCAGGTGAGGACTGCTGTAAGGTTTTTACCTGGTTGTATGCAGAACACAGCATTTCACTGCACCTGGGTACATGGGCAATAAAGTATCATTGAATAGCACAGCGGTAGAGTTGCTGCCTTACAGTGCCGGAGACCCGGGTTCGATCCCGACTACGGGTGCTGTCTGTACAGAGTTTGTACGTTCTCCCCGTGACCTGCGTGGGTTTTCTCAGAGATCCTCGGTTTTCTCCCACACTCCAAAGACGTACATGTTTGTAGGTTAATTGGCTTGGTAAATGTAAAAATTGGCCCTTGTAGGTGTAGGTTTGTGTCAATGTGCGGGGATCGCTTGTCGGCGCGGACCTGGTGGGCTGAAGGGCCTGTTTCCACGCCTAATCCCTAAACTAAACTAAATTGATTGAACCATTGAATAGGTTAACTTAACTAACGCTTCAGACTGACGGGCCTGTCCCACATAGGCGAATTTTCAGCGGACTGCCGGCGACAGTCAAGTTGCCGACAGTCGCTTAAAAAAACGGGAACTGGAATGGCGACTGTCAGAGTGGAACACACACACCCAAACACATCGCTTCCTTCACCAGCCCATGTGAATGTTTTAGACAGCGCTTCCGCCGCTTGCCCTGTCTTGAAAATTCAAACGGTGCAAAGCCAAGGTGATAAAGACACACACCGCGATGAACAGGGAGGTTAGGGCTGTAAAAAGGCAGCTAAAGCACAGTGTACGGTAAGTCCTTTAAAAAGGGGGGGAAGGGGAGAGGAGGTTGGAGGGGGAGGGGGGCTGGAGGGAGGGGGTGAGGGGGAGGGAAGGGGGGCTAGGGGGAGGGAGGGAGGGGAGGGGGGAGGGCAGGGGAGAGGGAGGGGGAAGGGGGGGGGGAGAAGGAGTGGAGACAACT
>CM075981.1:75647890-75686817 GCA_038087875.1 Malacoraja senta
GGTTCCTATTAAATCTTTCCCCTTTCACCTTAAACCTATGTCTTCTGGTTCTTGATTCTCCTACACTGGGTAAAATACTCTGTATCTATCCCCCTCGTGATTTTTTACACCTCTATAAAATCACCCCTCAGCCTCCTGTGCTCCAGGGAATAAAATTCTGACCTGTCCAATCTTTCCCTGTAGCCCAGGGCCTCAAGTCCTGACAACATCCTTCTCTGCACTCTTTCCAGCTTGACATCCTTCCTATAGCAGGGTGACCAGAACTGAACATAATACCTCAAATGCAACCTCACCAACTTGTTGTACAATAATTTGAATTTGTCTCCAATTACTATAATTTAATAATTACGGTTCTTGATTAGTAAGGGTGTCAAAGGTTATGGAGAGGAGGCAGGAGAATGGGGTCGAGGAAATTGGATATGATGGAATTGGTTCATGCAGGAAATATGTGTGGAAATAATATATGGAATTAAGGTGAATTGTCACGCAGGAATGGATACGCTGTGCTTGTGTTGATAAACGGCATATAAACTCTGGGACCAAATGAATTAATCAATGACCGAAATTTAAAAAAGCATACCTTTATTTTGGTACCCGAACAGCAAATGGATTCAAACCCTTCAAAGCATATGCAAAATTGCTTTTTACCCCCTGATGCATATTAAAAAAGCATGCGAATGTGCGCCAGTTTTTCGGCATTTAGGCATGTATAGGGTAGACTCTCCCCAGGGTGAAAATGTCAAAGACTAGAGGGCTTAACTTTAAGGCGAGAGGGACAAAGTTTAAAGGAGATGTGCAAGTCAAGTTTTTTTAACACAGCGTGGTGGGTGCCTGGAACGCGCTGCCGGGGGGGGTAGCGGAGGAAGATACAACGGTGGCATTTAAGAGGCTTTTGGATGGGCACATGGATATGCAGGGAATGGAGGGATATCTGTAACGTGCATGCAGAGGGGATAAGTGTAACTTGGCATCGCGTTTGGTGCGGACACTGGGTGCTGAAGGGCCTGTTCCTGTCCAATGTTCTAAAGATCAGTTCTCATTTATGACTACAGCAGCTTAATTACATTAATTTATCACTGTTAACTTTTTTTCTTTCTTTACATTAGCCAGGCCCTGGTTACTCGTCAAGAAGCACTGGACAGATGGTAGCACGGTGGGAGAGTTCAATCCTGACTGCGGGTCTGTACAGAGTTTGTACGTTCTCCCCGTGACCACGTGGGTTTTTCTCCGGGTGCTCCGGTTTTCCTCCCACGCTCCAAAGATGTACAGGTTTGCAGGTTAATTGGCCTCTGGAAATTGTCGCTAGTGTGTGGGATAGTGCTGGTGTACGGAATGATTACTGGTCGACGTGGACTCGCTGGGCCGAAGGGCCTGTTTTCACACTGCATGTCTAAAGTCTAAAGTGAATTCCAGACTTGTGATCATCACTGTTTGCTCTTGGTTGGTTCTGGGGCTTCTGATATCATCTCACGCTCACATGTGATCTATAAACAAGTCTCTGTTCTCTACATATCAAGTCCTTTACTTTACCTTCAAGTGTCAATTATTCTATCTCGCTGTTGCAGTATGCAATATGTCCCCAACTTCCCACAGAAAGCAAAGAAAATTAATATGCTCCCACATACACAAAATAAAACTATTCAACCGTCTCTTTTTGTGCAAAGAAATTTTACTGGAGTGTCATTCATGCACCTTTGAAGAATTCTGCAAGGCTGTTATCTGATCACAAGGCACTGCCTGTGATCTTCAGTTTTAATTTCGTATCATAATACGGTTTCAGCTTGCATTTCTTTATAGATTTTTTTTAAAGTTTAAATCTCTACTGAGATAATGCTTTTTAAAAAAAAATATTTGGATACAGGCCGATTTGTTCAGTATAATGTATACATTCTGTCATGTATGCCATCTATTCCCACAAGTAGCAAAGGGTGTTTTAATTTTTAGTATTAGTTTCAGTTTTAGAGATACAGGGTGGAAATAAGCCCTTCGGCCCACCGAGTCCGCGCCAACCAGCGATTCCCGCTGCCCTGCACACACTAGGGATAATTTACACTTATACCAAGCCAATTAGCCTACAAACCTGTACGTCTTTGGAGTGTGTGAGGAAACCGAAGATCTCGAAGAAAACCCACGCGGTCACAGGGAGAATGTAAAAAAAACCCACACAGACAGCACCCGTGGCCGGGATCGAACCTGGGTCTCCGGTGCCACAAGCGCTGTAAGGCAGCAACTCTACTGCTCACTCTGCCACCCACGGTGGTTCCACCCTGTCCATATATCCCATCGTTATCACCTCTCCCACAGCCAACAATGGACCATTGTGGACTCCACCCCTGCTCGGTCATCAGTTCAGGCCGATTTGTTCTGAGGTAGATGGGAGGTCAGGACCGCACTCTTGCTGGTGTGAATGGTTCAGTTGCCTGATAACATCTGTACGGAGTTTGTACATTCTCCCCGTGACCACGTGGGTTTTCTCCGAGATATTCGGTTTCCTCCCACACTCCAAAGACGTACAGGTATGTAGGTTAATTGGCTTGGTAACTGTAAAAATTATCCCTAGTGTGTGTAGGATAATGTTAATATGCGGGGATCGCTGGTCGGCGCAGACCATGTGGGCCTAAGGGCCTGTTTCCGAGCTGTATCTCTAAACTAAAAAAGGTACTGTCCCTGAATCTGGAGGTGTGCGTTTTCACACCTCTGTATTTCTTGCCTGTCAGGAGAGGGGAGAAGAGGGGAATTGGAAACTTACCTCGTAAGTTTTTGTATTAAGCATTGTTTCAAATCTAGCCAGGACTGATGGGATGGAAGGTGCCTAGATCTGCACACTGTTAAGATTTAATGGTAGAGAATCTACTAGACAGGATTGCATTTGCAAAATTATTACCCGATTATGGGGTCAAGGAAATTTCTATGCCAAGTGTGTCTGCAGAAGAAAAATCTAACAACTAAACATTTGAAACCTAAATCTAAAAACACTTAGTGTCACATTGGGTGAATGTGCATTGCAGTGTGTAAACACATTAGCATCAGAATTGGGCTCCTTCCACTATATGACGCACAGCACATCATTTCTTGGCTTCCTGCAAAACCTTACATGATTTAATCAGCATGTACTCCCGTTTATTTATTTTGCCACAAAAAATGTGCATTGAAGTTCAACCTCCATTGCATGATGCAATTGATCTACCTGCACCAAATGGTGATCAGAAAAGCCAAAGTCAATGGTGGAATTGCAACCAAATGAATTATGAGTCACTTTTTGAAAACTATGTGCCACTGTGACCAGTGACTGGGGAAGTTTAGCAGATGCTAAATGACAGAAAGATCAGGAAACAGCCCGTGATGACTGCAGCGGTAGAGTTGCTGCCTTACAGCGCCAGAGACCTCAGTTCAATCCTGACTACAGGTGCTGTCCTTATGGAGTTTGTCTGTTCTCCCATTGACCTGCGTGGGATTTCTCCGGGAGCTCCGCTGTCCTCCCACACTCCAAAGACATCCAGGTTTTTCCGCTAATTGGCTTGGTAACATAGTAAATTGTCCATAATGTGTAGGATAGTGTTCGAGTGCGGGGATCGCTGGTCGGTGCGGACTCGGTGGGCAAAAGGGTCCGTTTCCACGCTGTATTTCTAAACTAAACTAAAGACTACATACTCGGATCAAAACAGTGGAAGCCCCATCCGTTTATTGCTTACACTACTCCCTGAAGGCCTCTGGCAGTTTAATGAATATTGAACTGGAGCAACCTATTTTGGCATCGTTGTACCCAAGGTAACAACTATCCTAAATGTCACTTTAGCTGGATGACAAGTTAAACAACAAAAAATTGGTTTAAAACTAATGGTCAAGAAAGTAACTCAAATAACGAAAAACTCCAATAATGAAAAAGTAACTCAAATAAGGACCAAGCATTTTGCATGCCATCTTAAAAAACTTTTTGGCCAAAGCGCATTTGAAGTGAAATAAATGGCGGAGCTTTGATGAAGTTTATGTTAACTCAGATAGTGTAACAATTGACATCTAGATGCTTTGCCAAGTTAACAAAACTAGAGGTCAGACCCAACTCAGAACCATGAAGTATGTATTTCTAATAATTTAAATGATAACCAATATCTGTGGCTACGCTATACAGCTTCTGCCGCTACCTAGACATTGTCATTGATGGCCGAGAACTTCAAAAGTTGCAATAAGAAAGGCCTATTTCCACAGTATGTAACACATTGAACCACACACACACAGCTCAAATGAAGAGCACTGGAGATGGTTTAATGATGAAATGAAAGACGACAAGTCTTGCATTTTCACTAGTTTTTACTGACAATGAGAAGGTACTTTCCCCTATCATCAATACAACTGACAGTGCTGCTTTCTGTTGGATATTTAATGACAAGGCTTTAATCAAAACAAACAGTAATACAGAAAGTGTAGCATAAATTTAATGAACATATTTACAGATTCAAACTTCAATATTTATTACTCTTTTGGCGTGATAATTTGTGCAGGTGATTCCTGTGTTGTAGCTGTTTAAGAAAAAACTGCAGATGCTGGACAAATCGAGGTAGACAAAAATGCTGGAGAAACTCAGCAGGTGAGGCAGCATCTATGGAGCGAAGGAATAGGTGACGTTTCGGGTCGAGACCCTTCTTCAGACAGTCTGAAGAAGGGTCTCGACCCGAAACGTCACCTATTCCTTCGCTCCATAGATGTTGCCTCACCCGCTGAGTTTCTCCAGCATTTTTGTCTACCTCCCGTGTTATAGTTGTTCAGATAACAAATTTGCCCTTACAGAATTCATGGCACAAAAGTTTGAGACGCGGAATAAAATTCATGGAATATGTGGGGGAAAAAGAAAGAGTAACTAAATACAACATTTCTTTTTAACGCATGTTTCTTGGTGCATGCACAGATGGCACAGCTCCATGTTACCGGAAGCTGAGATACCGACCATTTTCTAGGAACACTCACCCCTCCCTCTATAATGCAGGGATCGCTGCTAGCAATGTTGAATGACAACCAATTTTACAACTACAAGCGTAACACTGCTATAGGTTTGCTGTGCTGCTTCCTGATACGAAAATCTTCAAGAATTGAAATGCAAATCCAAATTTTCCAATAATTGATTGATTCAAAGATTGGTAACAGGCTCTTCAGTCCACCGAGCCCATGCCGACCATCGATTCACACCCAGTTCTACGTTATCCCACGTTCTCGTCCACCTTTTACAGAGGGCAATTAACCTACAAACCTGCACGTCTTTTGAATGTGGGAGTAAAGTCTGCTGTCGAGGCCAAGTCGATGGATATTCTCAAGGAGGAGAATGACAGATTCTTGATTGGTAAGGGTGTCGGGGTTATGGGGCAAAGGCAGGAGAATGGGGTTGAGAGGGATAGATCAGCCATGACTGAATGGCGGAGTAGACTAGATGGGCCGAATGGCTTAATTCTGCTCCCAGAACCTATGCACGTTTAAGCTGTTGCACCCGGAGGAAACCCACACGGCCACAGAGGGAACATACAAACTCCATAGACAGCACCCTAGGTCAGAATCGAATGTGAGGCAGCAGCTCCACCAACAGCGCTATGATGGAAGCGTGGATGGAGAGCAATGGCCCCTTGCAACTTTTTGGTGTTTAATTAAAATATCCGAATTAATATCTTGTGCTGACTCAAACCACAACAGCTCACTAAAGCATCGTGTACCTTCACATACAAAATGATCTGTGAAGATTATTCAATGCAAATGTGGAAATAATGAGGCATGGCAAAGTTATTTTCAACTTGAAATAAATATTTTTACAAATACCAATTCCCTTGGTGCAAGGTTTAGCATTGCGGTTGCAACTCGAGGTTCTCAATAAAGCATAATTAAACACACAAAGTTGCTCGATTTGTAGTTCTCCACTCAGCAGGTAAGTGAAGAGAACCCAGAATGGGAATTTTCCCTCTCGGTGAAACACAGCTGCTCCCTATGCTTTGGGGATATCAAACATACAGAGGCTCTTGTACTTCTGTAGAAGTTCGTTCTTGGTGCGGACCTGATCACGCAAGCTCTGAAGCTGCTGCTGCTGTTGTTCGGGATTAACATCAATCCCAGGCATCGATGAAACCATGTCCCTGGTATCCTGCAACTTGGTCTTGAGTTTGTTGAGCTCTTGGTGCACTTCTTGGCTGTCTTTGTCCATGCTGCACTCAGCAGTAGAAGCAACAGAAAAAATCATTGCGTGCAATTTTAAAATATTTACTAAAACATGCTTAAAACTTCAGTCTCCAACTGCAGCACAATGTTCTAATTTCTTTAGAAACAAAGGAACTGCAGAAGCAGCTTTGCAAAAAAAGTGTTGGAGTAACTCAGTGGGTCAGGCAACATCTCTGGAGAAGTGTAGTTTAGAGATACAGCATGGAAATAGGCCCTTCAGCCCTCCCAGTCCGCACATGACCAGCGTTCCCCGCACACTCGCCCTATCCTACGCACTCGGGGCAATTTACAATTTTTACCGAAGCCAATTAATATATAAACCTGTTTAAGAAGGAACTGCAGATGCTGGAAATATCGAAGGTAGACAAAAAGCTGGAGAAACTCAGCGGGTGAGGCAGCATCTATGGAGCGAAAGAATGGGTGACGTTTCGGGTCGAGACCCTTCTTCAGATGAACATATAAACCTGTACATCTTTGGGAGGAAACCGGAGCACCCGGAGAAAAGCCACGTGGTCACAGGGCGAAAGAACAAACTCTGTACAGACAGCACCTGCAGTCAGGATCGAACCTGAGTCTCTGGCACTGTAAGGTAGCAACTCTACCACTGAGTGGGACCCTTCTTCAGACCTTCAGTGGGCCAGGCAGCATCTCTAGAGGAGGTGGATATGTGATGTTTCAGGTCGGAACCCTTCAGATGATCAGACTGGTCTCGACCTGAAACGTCATCTATGGTCTCCAGCGAGGCTGCCTGACCCACTGAGTTACTCCAGTACTTTGTGATCTAATTTTTTTGATCAAACTGCAATCAATCAGCAAATTTTGTTTGACATTCGTAGGACTTATTGCAATATCGCATGAAATTCGTATGGAAAACAACAAGCTCGGCTGCCAGCGATTCTTATTCATAGTCTAGAACAAGTAACAAAGGGGGACTTTCAAAATAATGTAGCATGATGATACAGTGTGAACCAGTGAGGAAGTATTAATTTAAATCAAAAGCAGCTGTGGCCAAATTCCCAGCTTGTAGCAAAACCTCTCATCGTAGTTTGATGGGTATTCCTGAATCTAATTAACTCTGGTTCCTGGCAAATTTGGAAAATACGGAGGTTCTCATGATCGCTATTAATGGCCACTGCTAAACAGTGCAACGCTGTGTTCAAATTCCCCAGCAACCAAAGAAACAAAATCCGAAAGGAATTACTCATTAATGTAGGACGTAAGTGATTATTTTTCAATTGAACTGACCTCGGGCACTGTCTGTTTGGAGTTTACATGTTCTCCCTGTGACCGTGTGGGTTTCCTCTGGGTGTTCTGGGTTAGTTTCAATTCCCAAAGACGTGGGGGTTTGTAGGTTAATTGGCCTCTGTAAAATTTCCCCTAGAGTAAAGGGAGTGGACGAGAAAGTGAGATAACATGGACCTAATGGGAGAAGGTGATTGATGGTCGGCTTGGAAGCCATCAGACCCTAGTTATCAAAGACTACCCATATCCACGCCAACATCCATCTCCTGCCGCCACTGTGGAAGTTGTGTAGATCCCACATTGGCCTTGTTAGTCACCTCCATACCCACTAAAGCAGTGGGTAGAAGTCATTGCTGATCCGAGGGAATGCTGAAGAAATAACCATCATCGCAACATTATATATTTTCTTATCTTTTATCCATCCTGCTCCTCAGACCCATCTTCTACCCCATCTCCTACACCTTATACTTGCCCCATCAATGCACCTCCTACCCCACCCCCTCAGCCCCACCTTCTATCCTATCTCCTCCCCGACCAACCATCTACTGATCCTCATCACCCTCCACACTTCTCCCCCCACTCCTCCCGCCTGCTCCCCCCACCGCTCACACCTTCTCCACCCCACCTACCCTCCCCAATACCCCTCCATACCACCCCGCCTTCTCCCCATTACCCACGAACTATCCCTCCATCCCCTCTTCTTCCCTCCCCTCAACTCCTCCCATCCCCCAAAACCCCTTTCACTCTCTCCTCCCCTCTCCTCTCCTCCCTCCCATCTCTCCTCTCCTCCCCTCTCTCCTCCCCTTCCCTCTTCCTTCCCCTCTCCTCCTCCCCTACCGTCTCTCCTCTACTCCCCCCTCTCTTCTCCCTTCCCCTCTCTCTCCTCCACCCCTCTCTCTCTCCTCCCTTCCCCTCTCTCCCTCCCTTCCCCTCCCTTCTCTCCACTCCCCTCCTTTCTCTCTCCTCTCCCCTCCCAGCAGAGCGGGCCAGGCCAGGCTGCGGGCCGGGCCTGGGCCTGGGCCTGTGCCTGGGCGGGCGGACGGTGATTCTCAGCCTGTGCCCCGGGTAGTCCCCGCAGCCCCGGCCCGCTCCGCTCCCACTCACCATTTAATGATGTCGTGAAGGACGGGCAGGAAGGAGCAGTCCTCCAGCGTGATGGTGGAGGCCTTGGTCTCCACGGCGGCCGCCATCGCGACCAGTCCACAGTCCCCGCCCCGCAGATCCCGGCCGCGATCACCCCGCCTCACCGTGACGCTGCTTCCTGGGCCCTGCACTGCCTCCTCCTCCTGCCCTGACAGAGATACACACACAGTGTTGGAGCAACCCAGTGGACCATCTCTGGGGAACATGCATACATAGAGTGTTGGAGTAACCCAGTGGGTCAGGCAGCATCTCTGGGGAACAAGGACACACACAGTGTTGGAGTAACCCAGTGGACCATCTCTGGGGAACATGGACACATAGTGCTGGAGTAACCCAGTGGACCATCTCTGGGGAACATGGACACACAGTGTTGGAGTAACCCAGTGGGTCAGGCAGCATCTCTGGGGAACATGGACACACACAGTGTTGGAGTAACCCAGTGGACCATCTCTGGGGAACATGGACACGTAGTGCTGGTGTAACCCAGTGGACCATCTCTGGGGAACATGGACACACACAGTGTTGGAGTAACCCAGTGGGCCAGGCAGCATCTCTGGGGAACAAGGACACACACAGTGCTGGAGTAACCCAGTGAACCATCTCTGGGGAACATGGACACACACAGTGTTGGAGTAACCCAGTGGGCCAGGCAGCATCTCTGGGGAACATGGACACATAGTGCTGGAGTAACCCAGTGGATCATCTCTGGGGAACATGGACACACAGTGCTGGAGTAACCCAGTGGACCATCTCTGGGGAACATGGACACACAGTGTTGGAGTAACCCAGTGGACCATCTCTGGGGAACATGGACACACAGTGCTGGAGTAACCCAGTGGACCATCTCTGGGGAACATGGACACACACAGTGCTGGAGTAACCCAGTGGATCATCTCTGGGGAACATGGACACACAGTGCTGGAGTAACCCAGTGGACCATCTCTGGGGAACATGGACACACAGTGCTGGAGTAACCCAGTGGACCATCTCTGGGGAACATGCATATATAGAGTGTTGGAGTAACCCAGTGGACCATCTCTGGGGAACATGGACACCCACAGTGCTGGAGTAACCCAGTGGATCATCTCTGGGGAAAATGGACACATAGTGCGGCAGTAACCCAGTGGGTCAGGCAGCATCTCTGGGGAACATGGACACATAGTGCTGGAGTAACCCAGTGGATCATCTCTGGGGAACATGGACACACAGTGTTGGAGTAACCCAGTGGGTCAGGCAGCATCTCTGGGGAACATGGACACGTAGTGCTGGAGTAACCCAGTGGACCATCTCTGGGGAACATGGACACATAGTGCTGGAGTAACCCAGTGGACCATCTCTGGGGAACCTGGACACAGAATGCTGGTGTAACCCAGTGAACCATCTCTGGGGAACATGGACACACATAGTGCTGGAGTAACCCAGTGGACCATCTCTGGGGAACATGGACACACATAGTGCTGGTGTAACCCAGTGAACCATCTCTGGGGAACATGGACACACATAGTGCTGGAGTAACCCAGTGGACCATCTCTGGGGAACATGCATATATAGAGTGTTGGAGTAACCCAGTGGACCATCTCTGGGGAACATGGACGCATAGTGCTGGAGTAACCCAGTGAACCATCTCTGGGGAACATGGACACACAGTGTTGGAGTAACCCAGTGGGTCAGGCAGCATCTCTGGGGAACATGGACACACAGTGCTGGAGTAACCCAGTGGACCATCTCTGGGGAACATGCATATATAGAGTGTTGGAGTAACCCAGTGGACCATCTCTGGGGAACATGGACACCCACAGTGCTGGAGTAACCCAGTGGATCATCTCTGGGGAAAATGGACACATAGTGCGGCAGTAACCCAGTGGGTCAGGCAGCATCTCTGGGGAACATGGACACATAGTGCTGGAGTAACCCAGTGGATCATCTCTGGGGAACATGGACACACAGTGTTGGAGTAACCCAGTGGGTCAGGCAGCATCTCTGGGGAACATGGACACGTAGTGCTGGAGTAACCCAGTGGACCATCTCTGGGGAACATGGACACATAGTGCTGGAGTAACCCAGTGGACCATCTCTGGGGAACCTGGACACAGAATGCTGGTGTAACCCAGTGAACCATCTCTGGGGAACATGGACACACATAGTGCTGGAGTAACCCAGTGGACCATCTCTGGGGAACATGGACACACATAGTGCTGGTGTAACCCAGTGAACCATCTCTGGGGAACATGGACACACATAGTGCTGGAGTAACCCAGTGGACCATCTCTGGGGAACATGCATATATAGAGTGTTGGAGTAACCCAGTGGACCATCTCTGGGGAACATGGACGCATAGTGCTGGAGTAACCCAGTGAACCATCTCTGGGGAACATGGACACACAGTGTTGGAGTAACCCAGTGGGTCAGGCAGCATCTCTGGGGAACATGGACACACAGTGCTGGAGTAACCCAGTGAACCATCTCTGGGGATCATGCATATATAGAGTGTTGGAGTAACCCAGTGGGCCAGGCAGCATCTCTGGGGAACATGGACACATAGTGCTGGAGTAACCCAGTGGACCATCTCTGGGGAACATGGACACAGAATGCTGGTGTAACCCAGTGGACCATCTCTGGGGAACATGGACACACAGTGCTGGAGTAACCCAGTGGGTCAGGCAGCATCTCTGGGGAACATGGACACACGGTGCTGGAGTAACCCAGTGGACCATCTCTGGGGAACATGCATATATAGAGTGTTGGAGTAACCCAGTGGGTCAGGCAGCATCTCTGGGGAACATGGATAGACATAGAGTGCTGGAGTAACCCAGCAGGTCAGGCAGCATCTCTGGGGAACATGGATACATAGTGAATGAACATGACAAAATAACATGAATATAGACCAGGCTCTTTGGATCACAATGAACATGATGTCAAGATATATAGAGTCTCCTCTATTTATCCCTTAATTCCCACCCTATTTAAAAACCTCTTAAATGCCACAATCTGCCTCCATCACCGTCCCAGTCAGTGTGTTCTTGGCATCCACTATTCTCTGTATATTTTTTTAAAAACTGCCCCAGACCTCTCCTTTAAACGTTGCCTCTCTCACCTTAAAGTTGTGTTCTCTAGTCCTTGACACGTCCATCCTGGGAACTGAGTTCTCTATGTATACATACTCTATGTATAAAGCTGTTTACATTCCATTATTTGTTCCTTCAGAAGAGTCACAAAAAACAATGTTTAGGCTTCCTTGGAGAAGTCTAAAGAATTGTCTTGATATTGTTTTGTAAATTATATTCTTCCTCCAAATAGTGGACATGAGGAAGTTACCATTAACATGATGCAGATGAAAAAGAAGTGGAATGGAGAACAAATTAAAAAAACACGCTAAATCCTTTCCTTGCTCTTTGCACAAGATAGCAGTGTTATTCTACAGTATAACAGAGATTATGATCTGTTCAAAGGATCATTCGGTAACACTTGCTTAATAGTACTCTTTCATATGTCTTTCCTCCTTTTCAGTCATCTTTTCCTATTTCTCTTAAACATTTTGCTCTTTATTTTTTATTTTTTTCCTAGTACTAGATAATATCATTACCACATTCTGGAACTTGAAGAAAATGTACCTGGCTGATTTTGAACGTTCATAGCTATAGGCTTTGTACTCAGCTAGGATTTTATTAAATAAAAGACAAAAAACATCTGACAACTTAAGCCCCGAAAGACAGTCTCTACCTTTTGCACCATTGTGTGTCTCATGCTTCATCGCATTTTAGCTGGTGTAGATTGAAAGTGAGAACGTCATTGTGCTAATTCCACTTTGTATGGCCTGTACCTTCACTACACATCGAAACTTTATCGAACAATGTGTTCTTTGTTATTTGGGTAAGGCTAAACGTCATAACAGTCAAGAAAACTGTTCAATGGTTGAACATAATTGATAGGGCACAGTACTTTTTAAAAAATGCCTTCTATTGTTTGATTTTTTATCCCATTGTGCAAATCAGGACCAAAGGCTCCAGCGATGTGGAATGGAACATTTTCCCCTGTAGTTTGTAACTAATCTTGGGGAAGGTAAAGCACATTTCGTGCACAACCTTTTTCACCCAGGGTCATTCCCTCTTCTCCAAGCTGCCGTCGGGCAAAAGGTACAAAAGCTTCAAAGCATGCACCACCAGCTTCTTCCCCCCTGATATCAGATTTCTGAATGGTCCTTCCATAAACTAGAGTATAATCCTGATCTTCCAACCTATCGCATATTAGATTTTGGACTTTCCCTCTGGATCTGTTACGCGACAACGTTGAAAAACTATATTCCGCACTCTGGTATTTTATTTCTCTTTGCTCTACCTGTTGCACGTATGAAAGGCTTGATTGTATTTATGTACAGTATTCTCTAATTTAACAGGGCAGCACACAAACAATTTTTTAAAACTGTATCTCGATCAATAAATCAATATCAATACAAGACACAAAGTGCTGGAGTAACTCAGTGGGTCAAGCAGCGGGTCTGTAGAACATGGATAGGTGACCTTTTGGGCTGGGACCCTTCTTCAGACTCTGTCGCGTATCCATGTCCTCGAGAGATACTACCTGATCTGCTGAGTTACTCCAGAACTATGTGTCTTTTTTTTGTAAAACAGCATCTGCAGTTCCTTGTGTGTACAAATACCAATACAGTACCTCAACACTAAGCAGAGAAAAGATAGCCTAGTTTAGTTTATTGTCATGTGTACCGAGGTACAATAAAAAGCTTTTATTGCGTTCTGTCCAGTCAGCGAAATTCAATGCTTGATTACAAACAAGCCATCCACAGTGTACAGACACATGATAAAGGGAATAACGTTCAGTGTCAGTAGTGTTAGTCCAGTAAAGTCTGATTAAAGATAGTCCAAGGGTCTTCAATGAGGCAGATACTGTAGTAGCTCAGGAGTGCTTTTTAGTTGTTGGTAGGATTATTTTACTTCGGAGTCACGTGAGTGACTACGTGAAGAAGACCCGTCAGGGCGCCTGCGCGTCATTACGTCAGACGCATTGGTGCGAACGGACGTGAGGAGCAGCGCTCCTCTAGTGGAAATGTAGTTGTGAACTACAAAGTAAGTAAAAACTTTTTCAATAATTTCCGGGTCCGTTTGCTGTGGGGCTGTGGGGATTTTTTCCACATTCGCCATGGAAAAAAACGGGCAAGGGTAAGAGGCGAGCGGCAAAGCCGGTGGAAAGTCGCAAGATTGCGGTCGGCGAACAGCAGCCTCAGACCCCTGTACAGTCGCCGGCTGGGAGCGTAGCGACTGTGGACTTGGGGTTGAAAAGAACTCAGTCAGCGCCAGTGGGGCGCAAGGCTAAATTCAAGTCCATGAGGCCCACAGAGGTGGAGAGGACGCGACTCCAGGGCTGGATACCACTTTTGAGCGGATACCACTTTTGAGCGGATTTGAGCTGGAAAGCCTGTTACACAGGTTACTGGAGAAAAGCACACTCAGGGAAGAGTGTAGCCAAAGCCAGGCTCCAGAAGCCAGGTCAGCAGCACCTAGCAAAGGGCTGTTTGAGAGCACCCTCATTGATGAGGCGCGTGCACAGGGTCAGCAGAGTTTCCGATACAAGCGAAGATGGCAGCTGCCAGATGTTCTATTTCTGGCAGTACGATTCGCTGCTCTGTGAGAGTTCTGACCCTGAGTCTGACGGTGAGGCCGATACAAGCAAAGACGGCAGCTGCCAGATGTTCTACTCCTGGCAGTACGATTCGCTGCCCCGTCAGAGTCAGGAGAGCCATTGTGAAAGGAAGTGGCCTCTGCGATCAACTATTGTGTCTTCCATCAGCTCCATTAGCTTACGATGGATGAAAATGCCAAAAAAGCACGAGACCCCAAGGAACTGCGTATTGCTGAAAGTACTAGCAGTGAACCAAGATATAAGGGGTCAGATGGGCGAGGGCATGTGAGCCTAAGAAAAGTAAACTGCAGAGAATATTGAAGCTGCTGGGTTGAGAAACAACTGCAATTTTGCAAAAACAATGGATGGAGGCCAGGGATGGAGATGCATCAAGTGGCACTAGAGTTGCTATGTAACGCCCACTTCGAGATGAATTGTTTCAGGAAGTATGCCATTCGGCCCACCATCAACCCCAAGTTGCAGCAACTCTGTAAAGCCCAGCAATGTGCAGTCATTCAACTTACTCTTGAGAGGAAAAACCTCACGAAACGTGGGAAAGAGTTGGATGATGAGGCAAAAACAGCAAAGTTGATCAAAACATCAAGGATCGGCAAGTCTGTGAAGAGGAGGTATCCTTTCAGACATCATACAAAATCTTGGGCCTACACCAGGAACAAGTCGACCATTGAAGCAGGGGCACAGTTGGTGTCCTGCAGCAGGAACACAAAAAAGCGTGGGGTTTTCCTGCCAGGAGCCAGGGACCACAGGTCACTCAGGTGACAAAGGAGGTAGGTGGACCTGGTTCTCATGGAACATATTAAGGCAAAAACAGCCAAATATTGGAAGCAAATTACTTCAGATTTATTATTCTGAGTATTATTCAAAGGTTTCGAATTGATTCGATCCAAATAGTGATTTGCCATCCAGAATGTTCCTAGCAGAACACTCCAATTTCACAAAAAGAAGTGATGGAGGTTCAAGCTGAATTTGAAAACTTGTCTATAAACAAGTAATTGAAAGGTTGGTTTATCAAAACCACCAAATTGTGTTAAATTTTCTCGACCTAAAAAGGTGAGGAATATTTTAGATCTGACAAGTCTTTAAATTTTGTGAAGTATAGACACTTCAAAATGGAGACTTTGAGACTGCCAAACAACTTATTTCAAAAGATGTTATATGGCACCTATAGACCTGAAAGATGTATATTACTTAGCGTCTGTTCATTTGTAAGATACAAATATTTGAAATTTATCTGAATGAACAATTATGGCAATTCAAAGTTCTGTCTGATGGGTTAACTTCAGTTCCTAGAATTTCACTAAATTGGTAAAACCAATTTTGGGGCTAATTAGAGTCCAAGGACAGATGTTGATGGCTTAACTGGATGATGTCCTAATTAGGACGAATGAGAGAATTAGTGAGTTATCTCTCTCAATTGTTCAATCCACTTTTGAAAGTTTGGGTTTAATTCATCCAGAGAGAAATTAACGTTAACGCCACTTACAATTGATTATTTTAATTTCACAATTAATTCAATTGACAGGGTAGTAATTTACCCAGAGTAAGGGTAGAGCTGATCGATGGTTGCATTAAGCTGTTGAAAAAGCTACAATCTTCAATTAAGACAGGTGGCCAGCTTGCTAGGAACATTTGTGTTATTTCCAGCAATACAATATGGGCCATTGCACTACCAGCAGCTACAGACGGCAAAAAGAAATGCACTAAGATGCATGGTGGCCATTTTGATTGGCCATGCAGTTAAACAACAAATGCTGCTTCTGATTTGCAGTGGTGGATTTAACATGTCTCCAGTAGTTCAAGCAAGTTACTGATTGAACAGCCTTCCATGGTCTTACAGACTGATGTCAGTGCACTAGGATTGGTGCCACTGAAAAGGTATCCATCTGTGGACAGATGGAATATGGAAGAGGCATTATTTTTTTTGCAGACATGGAGAATCAACGTTTTACAGCTATTGGAAGGCTTATGAGCTCCAAGCTTGTTGTTAATACAACTAATCTGCATGTTCAGCTTCAAATTAACAATACTACAGCAATGGCATGTATTAATTGTATGGGTGGAATTAAGTTGGTGTCATGTGACAAATTGGCTAATCAAATCTGGACTTGGTGTGTTGACAAATATTTGGTTTCAGCTATTTATCTACCAGGTAGATTCAATATAGTAGCAGACACCAGGTTACGGGAATTTCCATGATAACAAAGAATGGATGTTGAACCGTAAGATTTTAATGATATGGCAGTCAGATTTGGGAAGCCAGATATGACTTGTTTCCATCCAGACTCAATCACCAGTTACAGAGATATGTGTTATGGGAACTACATCGGGAGACAGCAGCGATTGATGTTTTCTCGCTACATTAGGGTGGTATGTTTTTATATGCATTTTCCATCATTCTGTCTCATAAACCGGTGTCTGCTTAAAATGAAACAAGATGCTGCCTCTGGGGTACTGGTGGTACCAGACTGGTCTACGCAGCCATGGTTCCCTTTGATATTGGAATTAATGACACAGTTTCTGATAAAGGTTCCCAAAAGAAGGGATTTACTGGTGTATCCGATAATTGGAGAGTAACATCTGTTATATGCCTGTATGGATCTGTTAATTTGCAGGTTTTAAAAAGAGGATTGTCTGGGCATACTGTGGACATGCTTACAGCAGTCTGGTGGAAGAGCGCTCAAAAGCAGTACATTTGCGAATCTGAGGTTGTGACTCTGTAAATGCTGCTTTCCCATTATGTAAAGAATGGGGAAAAGTTTTCTGTGTACAAAAGAATATGGAATGTTGTACGGCACATGTCTCAAATGTCTTAGTTTTCTCAAAACTCTATTTGAGGGGTGGAGGTATAGTGCGATTTATTCAGCCAGAAGTACATTGTCCTCGTCTTTTATTGATAAGGGCGGAAAGACATCCTGTTGAGTCTCATTCTTTCATTTCCAGATTAATAAAAGGAATTTTAATTCCAGACCTTCTAAACCTAGGTATGGGAATCTGGAATATAGTGGTTTTAAGCTACTTCATCAATGGATTCTTGGTACGATTCTGATTTGGCCAAGTTCAGCATGAAGGTAGTCATGCTTATGGCACTTGTAACAAGCACAGAGAGTGCAGACATTACAAAAGTAACAGATACACAGGATGGAAGTACCTCAGGATTATGTTATGTTTTACATTTTATGACCTACTCAAATGAAGTGAGGTCAGGTGCGACAGGATTCAAGAGTGTTTTATTAGCATATTCCATGGATCCATGTCTATGTGTTAAGACATATTTGTTGCAATACATTGAGGCTTCAAAGGTCTTATGAAATATGAAAACAAGATTGTTTATCATTCACGAAAAACCATACAAGATAGTGTCAGTTAAGACTATTTCAAGATGGTTAAAACAAGTTTTGGTTGCTGCAGGTGTGAACAGTGATGTTTTTACATCCCTTTCGATTTAGCAGCAACATTGACGACCAGGGCGAAGGACGTCCCGTCGACCATATTTTCGCAGCCGCTGGGTGATCTAATAAGTTGGTGTTTCAACACTTTTACCATCGGCCTATTTCCAATACGGGGCTGTTTGCAGATACTATATTAAGTTCTGCTTAAATTTCCCTGGGTTAAAGGGGATACTGTTAATTTTTTAATTCAAATAAATGAATTACTGCATTTGTCATGCAAATGTCATTATTAATGCATTATTGATTATTTCTCATTCCGAGTCAATCAATGCAGTGAGAAGCCGGGATTTGTATCTGCGGCATGAAATCACAAAGCTTTAAAATCTTCACGTAGTCACTCACGTGACTCCGAAGTAAAATAGTAAGATTAAACGAGAACTTACCAGTTTGAAGTTTGATCTTTTTTTATGAGGAGTTACGTTGGTGATTACGTGCCCACCACGGCCCAACCCTCTTTCATAAAGGTCAGATGGAAGTTCTTAATTTACTCGTTATATTATGTTACTATATTACTTCGTTCTTGTTGTTTGTGATTTCACACCGCTGCTTTGAAGATTGACGCGCAGGCGCCCTGACGGGTCTTCTTCACGTAATCACCAACGTAACTCCTCATAAAATAAAGATCAAACTTCAAACTGGTAAGTTCTCGTTTAATCTTACTATTCAGTTGCATGGTAACAGCTGGGTAGAAACTGTCCCTGAATATGTGGCACAGTGGTAGAGTTACTGCCTTACAGCAGCAGCAACCCGGTTTTGGTTCTGACTATGGGTGCTCTCTGTATGGTGTTTCTACGTTCTCCCTGTAACTGCGTGGGTTTTCTCCGGGTGCTCCGGTTTCTTCCAACATTCCAAAGACGTGCAGGTTTTTAGGTTAATTGGCTTCCATAAATTTTCTCTACTGTGTAGTACTAGAACTAGTGTACCAGTTGTCGGTCAATTGTTGGTCGATGCGGACCTGGTGAGCCAAAGGTACTGTATCCATGCTGCATCTCTGAACTAAAGTAGAACATCCCCACCGACTCCAGGGAACCTTGACCACTGAAAATGAAGGATGCCGGATGGTACTGGGAACTTATCTGGAATATCAGGATGTATCAGGAATACCCCATCATCCCCTTCTGGCCCATTTGTGAAGGAGTCTACTGTTTACCACACTGACCTCATCAACCCACTCCGGGCCCACGAATACTGAAGTGCAAGCAAATTATTTTTGATTTTAGTGAATTACCTGAAGAAGATTTCAAAGTCCAGGTCAGTTTATAGTCACAAGTACCAATTAAGGTACAGTGAAAGTCGAATTACCATACAGCCATACTAAAAAAAAGCAACAAGACACACAACTACATAAAAGTTAAGATAAACATCCACCACAGCGGATTCCCCACGTTCCTCACTGTGATGGAAGGCAATAAAGTCCAATCTTCTCCCTCTTTTATTCTCCCGTGGTCGGGGCAGTCGAACCATCCACAGTCAGGGCGTTCGAAGCTCCCGCAGCCGGCGGTCGAAGCCCCCGCGTCGGAGCGATCGAAGCCCCCGCGTCGGAGCGATCGAAGCTCCTGCGGCATGGAGTTCCCGAAGTCAGTCTCTAACCAGAGACTGCTAGCACCACGATGTTAAAGTCCGCGGACTCCTGCGGTTGGAGCCCCAAAGTCGATCCCCGACAAGGATCGTGAGCTCCGTGCTGTTAAGTCTGCAGGCTCCCGCGGTGGAGCTCTCGGTCAGTCTCCAGCAAAGGCCGCCAACTCCTCGATGTTAGGCCGCAGTGCGGACGGAGATACGATACGGAAAAAAATTGCATCTCCGTCAAGGTAAGAGATTAGAAAAAGTTTCCCCCAACTCCCCACCCCTCATATAAAAAACGCTAAAGAACACACAAAACATACATTTAACACATACAAACATATGTATGCTGGCGCCACCCACCAGATTGTTATTGAAATAAGATTGAATGCTAATCAGTGGAGAGTTTTGTGATTTTTCCATTTCTAAATTTGCCTTCAGTAACTCAAATTGCACAGAAGCTGGTGTAACTGGGTATTATGGCTTCCAAAGATTGAATATTGGGATGGGCCACAATGGAGATATACAAACCATATGCAGTGCAATAGCCACTTACTATAGTAATTAAATCGGTTTGTAAAACTGATTTCAGGGATTGAGTTTTGCATTATTGCACTAATAATAGTTTGCACACAATGTTTTTTTTTCTCTATATTAGACCCTTTATTTAAATATAGGACATTGTTACCAAAAATGTATTCATAATTGAGAATGCAGTCGTTTACTATAGGCTCCAATCAATGCTTAAATGTAGTTTAGGTTAGTTTAGCGCGGAAACAGGCCCATCAGCCCACTGAGTTCGTGCCGATCAGTGATTCCGCACACTAACACTATCCTACACAAACTAGGGACAATTTACCATTTTACCAAAGTCAATACAAACCTGTACATCTTTGGAGTGTGGGAGGAAACAGGAGCACCCGGAGAAAACCCACGCAGGTCACGTGGAGAACGTACCAACTCCATACAAACAGCAGTCAGGATCAGACCCAGGTCTCCAGTGCTATAAGATAGCAACTCTACCGCTGCACCAACGTGCCAATTGTAATCAATTGATATCAAAGTAAAATTGCTGTGAGTTGCAAAGCACAAAATACTCAAACATTTAGTAATTTGGAGGGAAATGTATTTGACTGACAACTATCCATTTAATAATAATAATGCAATGATAACAGTACCATTCGATAGTCAATTCCCAAATGAACCAGTCTCCTGATCACTTCATCATTGGTGAATGTGATCATCAGTCTGGAAGCTGTTGCCAGGCAACTTCTTTGTTGGTTATTCTCTCTCCAACAAAAGTCAATGCTTGTTTAGATGTAGTATAGATCAATTGCCAACCTCACCTTGAAGAACACCTCAAAACACAGCTGGTGTATTTAGCTATCCTGAACCACATTCTTTGTCACTGTGACAACTATTTTTTTTTGTTGCTGTTAAACATTTATATTATTTTTCAAAAATTATCTAATTACAAGAAGAATAGACAGAGACACAAGGAACTGCAGATTCTGGTCAACAAAAAATAAGACACAAAGTGCTGGAATAACTCAGCGCGTCAAGTAGCATCTCTGGAGAACATGAATAGGTGATGTTTTGGGTCGGGACCCTTCTTGCTGCTAATATCTTTACCAACATTTCTAATTGCTTGTGTCTTGGGGTGTCATAGAGTCTTACAGAGTGAAAATTTAGATTCTTGATTAGTACGGGTGTCAGGGGTTACGCGGAGAAGGCAGGAGAATGGGGTTGAGAGGGAAGATAGGTCAGCCATGTTTGAATGGCGTAGTAAACTTGTTGGGCTATAACTTATGAACTTATGGAAACAGGCCCTTTGGTCCAAATCATCCATGCCGAAGATGATGACGGATTTGACTCACTTATGACTTTCGGGAATTATTCCAATCATCAAAATCAATTTCCCACAAGCACAATTTATTTTATTGCCTCAATATTTATTTGGTTGCATTTATTGAGAATATTATTGCAATTTTGCATTTCTGCCACTTACAATCCCCATTAGCGGAAGTCATATCTGCACACTATTACCTGGAAAGTGTTAATGTAACTTTTGAGGATCATGTTATTGTTTGCAGACCAACACTAGAAACCTAATATTCTCAGGCTATCTAAAGTTAACATTACAGCTCAGTAAGATCAACAGGATGTACATATCTGCCACCTGTCTGATATTACACATAATGTTTGATTAACATCACATAATGCAAGAGCATGTTTTTAATAAATCTTTTACTCATCTTCACATGATAATGTTTTAATGTTTTAATTTCTTTCATGAAAGTAAACATTTTGCTCTATAACTATTTGAGTAGCATAGTGCAATAATTAATCTTATCTTGAATGCAAATCTACGCACTTTATAAGGCCCTTTGATTACAGAGCAGCAATATATTTCAAGGGATTGGCATTAATGACCGAATATGGTATCTTCAGTTAAGTTCTTGGAAAAATAGAAACAATAAAAATGTTGGCCTTTTGTCCAGCATGGAATATTCTAAAATGTAGCTTAGGAAAACTTATACACAAATCTCTTTAGACTTCAGACTTTAGACTTCCGCGCCGACCAGCGATCACCCCATACACTAGCACTATCCTACACACTAGGGACAATTTACAATTTCACCAAAGCCAATTAACCTACAAACCTGAGGGTCTTTGGAGTGTTGGAGGAATCCGGAGCACCCAGAGAAAACCCAAGCAGTCACAGGGAGAACGTATAAAGTCTGTACAGACAGCTGTATGAACACAATTTAGGCAAGTCAACATCTTTAGAATAACTAACAACTCCCTTATTTGTTTTGATTGCTCTTTTTCTTTAAGAGTAATCCATAAATCAAGAGTAATCCAAAAAAATATTGGGATACGAAAAATCCATGGACGTTTCATAAATGCCTCTTAATATTTGCAGCAACCATGCACGACCCCTCACATTTGGTCTTTAAAAGAATTATTAATTTTTTTATCAACGCCCCTTCCATTGACACCATCAACACTTCAGATTGCCTCGGCAAGGACACCAGCATAATCAAGGACCTCTCCCATCAGCAAGAGGTACAGAAGTTTGAAAAGACACACCTCCAGATTCAGGGACAGTTTCTTCGCAGCTGTTATCAGGCAACTACACGGTTCAGGTCAGAGTGGTCCTGACCTCCCATCTACCTCACTGGAGACCTTCACACTATCTTTAATTGGACTTTTTCTTGCACTAAACGTTATATTCTGTATCCAGTATCTGTACACGATGCATGGCTTGATTTTTTATCACGTTTAGTCTTTTCGCTGACTGGAACAAAACGCTTCTCACTGTACCTCGGTACACGTGAAAATAATAAACTAAATTAAACTAAACTAAACTTAATACATAACAGACTCATACAGCTTGGAAACAGGCCCTTTGGCCCAACTCGTCCATGCTGGCCAAGATGCCCCATAGGAACGGTTAGAAAAAGATGAAACCTTTAAGCAGAATATTATGTAATTTTTTCAACAACAAATTTACATGCAGATTCATTTTCTATCCATACTGATTTGAGAAGGCGAGTGCCCTGGCGCATCTGTGCTTGAATTTCACATCAGTTATGTAATTCATACCTAGCTTTTTCCTTGCATATTTTCGGGGAGATAGTCTGAGCAGTGCCATGGAGACAGCAATTACTTCAAGCATAAGTATTCTATTGTGCGTTCAATTTTTTTTTCTGGCATAATAGGATGATTAGAAGATTTCATGATTAACCTGGAACAAACACATTTTAAATCCTAATCATGATATTACAATAAAACTACTTATTGGAAATTAAAGCAAATATGTTTCACTCTTGTTACATAAATAATAAGACTGCAAAGATTATGTCACTGTTATTGTTTTATGTTGGTTTTTATGCTTTTGTTATGCAATGCTAATTGCTGGCACTCTGATGAATGATCTAGCCAACTATAATCCTTTTATCCGAATGAATATATTCAGCACAATGCACTCATTAATGATCGTTACAAAGCCTTTGTTTTTACTCTTCTCAGATCCACAAATTTTGGATTCTGTAATTTTACAGTTTGAAATTGAAAAGAGTGAGAGACTGAATGGAATGAATCATAAACTGGCAGAATATTTCATTGTGAACAGAATATGTTGCAAAATCAATTCATAACTTTCATAATGGTTTTTAAATTTTAAGTATAACTGGGAATATAACTTTAAAATCAGAGGTGGACAATTCAGAGAAACTTTCAGAAGTACTTACTCTTCCAAAAGGTGGTTTGGGTAGCAAGCACCTCCTGTAAACAAAAAGATGTTGGATCATTTGACTTTAGAGATACAGCGCGGAAACAGGCCCTTTGGCCCACCAGGTCCGTGCCGACCAGCGATCATCCCTTGCACGAGCACTATCCTACATGTTAGGGACAATTTACAATTTTTACTGAAGCCAATTAACCTACAAACCTCGACCCGAAACGTCACCCATTCCTTCTCTCCAGAGATGCTGCCTGTCCCGCTGAGTTACTCCAGCATTTTGTGTCTATCTTCAATCCACAAACCTGCACGTTTTTGGAATGTGGGAAACGGGAGCACCCGAGAAAACACACACGGTCAAAGGGAAGACGACTCAGTTGCCTAATAACAGCTGGGAAGAAACTAGTCTTGAATCTGGAGGTGTGCATTTTCTAGTCTTGAATCTGGAGGTGTGCAAGAGGTATGCCTCTTGTCATAATAATATGTCATAATCATGTTATAAGAAGTAAGTCAAGAGTCAAGAGTGCTTAATTGTTCCGTGCACCGGTATACTGTTATTCATGTTCTTTTAAAGTAATTATGAACATCAGATCTTAGTTATGAGAGGTTGAAGATGTCCACAAAATCTTCAGCAAGTTGATCCACACAGGTTTTAAGAACTTGACCAGGTACATCATCAGAGCTGGATGTTTTCCGAGGTTCACCCTCAAGTATGTTACAAAAATAACTAAGGACTCTGAAAAACTTAAGCCCAAGCATCCAGCAGATAGTAAATTAAAAGTAAGTCCTGAATCCACATTCAGACCAGCAGTTACTGATAAGGAGGAAGAAAATAAATATTATAAACCATTTTCATTGTTGACTGTCAATAACTTTACACAAGATCTTGGTGTTTGTTTACATGCATTGCAAACAGAAAAGGGAAATGTGAACATGGTGTTTTTCTAAAAAACGTTCACTGAACCTGGACTCTGCTGGCAATGTTGAGATTTATTGTCTGTCTCCAATTGCCCTTAAACCAAGAAGGGAGTGAACCAGACTTTCATGTCTTTGGTCCCATGGAGATGAGATTTTACTCTTTGGAAGATGCAAGTCAACCAGACAAGCTTTTACAATTCAATCGTTGTGTATTTACAATTGGTAGTTTTAATTCCAATTTTATTCAAGGAAACAAATTTAAATTTCCCAGTGTCCATTATAGGGTTAAAACGCACACCTCTGGATCAAGGTCCAGATTACTCTTGGACACAAAGTGCTGGTGTATCTCAGTGGGTGAGGTAGCTATTATCTACCTCAGACTATCTTTAATTGGACTTTAACTTGCGTTATACATCTTCCTTTTATCATGTATCTGTACACTGTGGACAGCTCGATTGTAATAATGTACAGTTTTTCCACTGACTGGTAAACACACAGCAATAAGCTTTTCACTGTACCTCAGTACACGTGACAATAAACTAAACTAAAATAGATGATGCTTCGGGTCAGGAGCCTTTTTCAGACGTTTTTCAGACCCTCTTGCTCAGTTTAGAATCTTAAACACTGTACTACAGTGGGAGAAATAGTCATTACAGTTTCTATTCTTTTCTTACGCAGTCCCACTAGGATTGAGAATAACTTACTTTGCCTCCAGTTTATTTCATGGGCTGAGGCGAATCTCAGACTTTAGAGATACAGCGTGAAAACAGGCCATTCGGCCCATAGGCTCCGTGTCGACCAGCGATCGCCCCATACACTAACATTATCCTACACACTAGGGACAATTTACAATTTTTACCAAAGCCAATTAACCTACAAACATGTTCATCTTTGGAGTGAGGGAGGAAACCGGAGCACCCGGAGAAAACCCACTCAGATCTCGGGGACAATGTACAAACTCCATGCAGACAGCATCCGTAGTCAGGATCGAATCTGGGTCTCTGGTACTGTATGGTAGCAGCTCAACCGCTACGCCATTGTGCCACCCTCTACGCCACTATGCAGACCACAGACCTTTTCACAGAATGTGCAGAGGATGCCAGATAGGGTGAGTAGTTGGGTCAGTTTGTGAGTTAGTGCACTCCTTTCAGCCACTTATGCTTGGCCCCTGCGTGTTCCCAATGCATCGTCTTGAGGTACTCAATATCATCCCCGGAAGCTCCTTTTCCAGCAGTCGTGGGCCAGAGATTCCCAAGAGTGAGTGGGAATAGTTGGCATGGAAAACAACTAAAACTGAAACTGTTAATATTTTAAGTCAGGGATCCTTCCTCAGAACTGGAGGAAGAATGGCCATGAGTGAGGCATTTTTAGTTTGGAGATATAGCGTGGAAACAGGCCCTTCTGCCCACCGGATCTGCGCCGACCAGCGATCCCCGCACATTAACACTATCCTACACCCACTAGGGACGATTTTTCATTTACCAAACCAATTAACCTACAAACCTGTACGTCTTTGGAGTGTGGAAGGAAACCGAAGATCCCGGAGAAAACCCACTCAGATTTCGGGGAGAACGTACAAACTCTGTACAGACAGCACCCGTAGTCTGCATTCGCTGTAAGGCAGCAACTCTACCGCTGCGCTACCGTAGTATGACACAAAGTATGATAATGAAAAATGATGAGAAAACAAACTTACCTGAAATTGGAAAATGGAATGTCCATTTCACAAGTTTGCAAAGTGAGATACAATGAAGGCAAGATGCCGAGTGCAATAACCATTGCAACAGTTGTTTGGAAATTAGTTTTATACATTTGTACAGTTTTAGATTACGTTTGTGAAAATCATAGACTATAACACTAATTCTGCAAGAAGCAAGGTTTTTTTTGTGCAACTCGTTCGGTAAACAAGTAGTGAAGCAACAATACATTGATAGTTTACCAATAAAGACGCAATGGTATTTGTCCTTGGAAATAACCCCATTTTCCTCTGAAACGTAACACAGGGAGATGCTTAAGCAAATGATTATAACTAAACAATGACTTAAGGAGTGAGCTAGTAGACAAATAATCTTGGTTCTTTACTAGCTTCCCTATTTTCCTAAATAATGAAGAATGTTGTAACCTTCAAGCAATTTTGTCAAAACAATTAGCTGCCTGAAACCAGTTTTTAAGGTTTTTGTAGACACCAGAGTGCAGATGCTGGTATCTTGAGCAAAAAAACAAACTGCTGGGGGAACTAGCAGGCCAGGCAGCATCTGTGGAGGGAAATGAAGACCCTTCTTGCTGCCTGATGCACTGACTTCCTCCAGCAGTTTGATTATTGTTCTTTGAGGTTTTTGCTTTAAGCATTCATTTTGCTCACTATATAGGTCAAGTTTGAAAATGCATACCTCCAGATTCAGGGACAGTTTCTTCCCAGCTATTATCAGGCAACTGAACTGTCCTCTCACCAGCTGGAGAGCGGTCCTGATCTCCCATCTCTCTCATTGGAGACCTTTGAACTATCATCTATTGGACCTTATTGAACTTTATCTTGCATTAAATGTGATACCCTTTATCCTGTATCTGTACACTGTGGATGGCTCGATTGTAATCATATATAGTCTTTCCGCTGACTGGATAGCACGCGACAGAAAGCTTTTCACTGATCCTCAGTACATGTGACAATAAACCAAATTAAATTAAACTAAACTGAACTAGTTGAGGCTGAAAGTGTTGTAACTCCTACAAGAAATTCAGAATTGGTTGCAGGATTGTGAGACAAGATGGGAGCGGCGGAATTAATGCTACGTTGTAAACAACAGGGACATGAAGGACCAAATGGTTTCTTCTGGTTTTGTAGATGTTTCTGGTTCATTACAAACATATAGAACTGAATATTTCTTATCTGAAGAAGGGTCTTGACCTGAAATGTCATCTGTACAATCCTTCTGCCGATGCTGCCTGACCCGTTGAATTCCTACAGCACTTTGTGATATACAACTCAATAATCTGCGCAGAACTCTAGGCTTACCCATGTTGGCAGAGTTGCCTGTGTTTCAGAACACAGCGCAAAAATCATGTATCAGCAGTTTTAACAAATATTTGTGGAATTATATATTTTTTTAGATGTTCACATAAATCTAATGCTTATAACAACAGAAAAAAGATAATTTTGCAAGAACGCTTTGTAATAATTATAACCTTGCAAAAGAACATTAACAGCAGTAAATTGTACTGAAGAATAGTACATGTGAAAAATATTTATGTTAAAACTAAATACAACCACCCTTACAAATGATAGTGACATCAGTACACTCTCATTCACGTCATTCTGTTTTTTAAAAACTTCTGTATATGTCTTTATGACCAAAATCTATTGTTTACTCCCACAATATTGTGTTCACTAATACAAATTGTTGGAGTAACTCAGCGGGTCAGGCAGGGTTCTGAAGAAGGGTTCCGACCCGAAACATCACCTATTCTTTTTCTCTGGATATGCTGCCTGACCCATTGAGTTACTCCAGCATTTTGTGTCTATCTTTGGTATAAACCCGCATCTGCAGTCCCTTCCTACACATACTGAGTTCTTTATTTGACTTAGATTGGATTGATCTGAAGATTGCAAAACAAAGGCGATAATCGCAGGCAGATTCCCAAGCATTAAGCTAATGATTTCCATGCAACTGGATAAAGTTAACACTGCACAATCTACAGGTATATTGTAAGACAGGTACTTTTACTTCAGAGATGTTGCAGGTATTAGTATTGGTATATTATTTTGTCAAGTGTTTGATTAGTAAGGGGATCAAAGGTTCTGTGGAGAAGACAGGAGAATTGGGTTGAAAGAGAAAAATAGATCAGCCATAATCGAATGGCGGAGCAGACTCAATGGGCAAAATGGCAAAATACTGTTCCTATGTCTTAAGGTGTACCAACATACAGTACATGTGTTATCCAATCAAATCATACAAAACAAGAGTACAATGAAGCCTTTATACAAAATGTCACCTATCCATGTTCTCCAGAGATGCTACCTGATGTCTGAAGAAGGGTCCCAACCTGAAACGTCACCTATCCATGTTCTCCAGAGATGCTGCCTGACCTGCTGAGTTACTCCAGCACTTCATGTCTTTTTTGTGGTGTTTTTACTAGTACATTAGATTATGTTATCGCCCAACCATTGGACCATGACGATATTGACATCATCCTTTTCACAAGGGGTTCCAAAGCCTATTGGACTAATCACTGTCTATTCCATTTTGCAGCCACAATCGTGAAAATTAAAAGAAAAACTGCAGATGCTGAAAATCTAAAATTAAAATTTAACATGCTGGAGATACTGCACGGGTTGGGCCCGAGCTGCTGAGTATTTCCAGTCGCTCCTGTTTTTATTCCCTTATCATCCTCACCCTGGCCTCCGAACAATGGTGACAGCAGAAACACCCAGTTAGAAAATCAAAGGCACAAAGCGCTGCATAACTCAGCAGGTCAGGCAGCTTCTCTGGAGAACATGAATAGGTGACGTTACAAGTCGGGACCCTTCTTCAGATGTCAGGCAGCTTCTCTGGAGAACATGAATAGGTGACGTTTCAGGTTGGGACCCTTCTTCAGATGTCAGGCAGCTTCTCTGGAGAACATGAATAGGTGACGTTACAGGTCGGGACCCTTCTTCAGATGTCAGGCAGCTTCTCTGGAGAACATGAATAGGTGACGTTACAAGTCGGGACCCTTCTTCAGATGTCAGGCAGCTTCTGGAGAACATGGATAGGTGACGTTTCAGGTTGGGACCCTTCAGACTTCTGTTTGAAGAAGGGTCCTGACCTGAAACTTTGCCTATCCATGTTCTCCAGGGATGCTGCCTGGCCCGCTGAGTTACTCCAGCACTCCATGTCTTTGTTTAGCAGACCAGCAACTGCTGTTCCTTGTTTCTACAGCGAGGAGATCAATGTTGAAGTTCTCAAGGACACTGCAAAGAACACACTTTTTCTCAGCCTTTGTATTGTTCCAGACATATCACAAGCAGACATATCACAATTTTAGATAACAATTCTATTGGTCTCACTTACACTTCCAGGGGGCTATTTTTAGTTTCCTAACTTGTCCCCTTACTAACTCCTTTGCCTCATGTCATCTCTTCTTTGTCACTTAACCTCTGTTCAGACCAACACTTCATCCTCCCTTTCCCTCTGTCTCCACTCGTTAAAAACCTCGACAGATCTAACATTTTCCGATGGAATGGTTTGAGAGGACTTGAAGCATTTACAATTGTGTTAATTAATTGTTCACTCATACATTCAAACCTTTATGCATTTGTTAGATCAAAAGGGGGGCAGAGGAGTTTACCTCAGCAATGAGATTCTCGATCCAGCTGGTTTGGATCCAGATGGTTGCTATGTGAGATTTCCTGCTTTGTAAAAATATGTTGATTGCCTACCTTTATGGTTTTAACTTCATGGTGCAAAGCAGGAAACAGACCATATCACAAAGCACTCTCCATAAACAGTGGGGACTCCATTTGCAAATCTCTCAAGTGGTTCTCAGAGGAAGTCAAAAATGTATTGTTTAACTACTGTTACAATTCATGAATTACTGTAATGGTAAAATGCAAAAAAGGGCTTTTCAAAGGCGCAAGGGTTAATGCAAAAACACTATGTATCCACTCAGAATTAATTGTTGTGTAACTGGGGAGCTTCTTAGAGGGAACTCTGCTCGGTAGTTGATTTTAGGCTTTGGAGATACAGAGTGGAAACAGGTCCTTCGGCCCATCGAGTCCGCGCCAACCAGCGAGCACCTCGTACACGAGCATTATCCTACACAAGAGGGACAATTCACCTTTTTTTTTTTAACCAAAGCCAATTAACCTACAAACCTGTGTGTTTTGGAATGTGGGAGAAAACCGGAGCATCCCGAGAAAACCCCAGCAGTCACAGGGAGAATATACAAACTCCGTAAAGACATCACCCGTTGTCAAAATCGAACCCGCTGGTACAGATCTGGCGCTGTAAGGCAGCAACTCTACTGCCTCTGTGCCACCCTGAGAAATGATCTTTTCTCTAATTTGCACTTGTGGCAAAGTGTGCAGCATTTACTTAAACAGTTTAATATATTACGGATATTTCATGATATTGTTCATGAAGAAAATGGTGCTCTAAAATAGTCAAATATTTTGCCTTGTAGTACATAAACATTCCCATGAAACACTGATGTTAGATATTAACAATTTAAAGTCTTAGCCTATGTCGGAAGTTGAACTTCACATTGATTATTCCAGGACCTCTTTAGACAGTTTTTAACCAAATCAATTTATTCTAAACATTTTAATGTTTTCCAAAACAAACCATTTGTAAATTTACAATTTCCATGAGCTAAAGTGATGGAGGAATTTCTCCAAAGATTTTTCCAAAGTGATTTAAATGATGACAGTATTTTTTACGCCCCCTCTTCTCGATGCTCATCTGGACTAACTCCCGTTTCTTCCCTTTGCCCTCCCCTTCTATCCTTATCTCACATCTTTGTCCAACCATCTGCCTATCAACCACCCCCTCACCTGTATCCACCTATCACTCACCAGGTTTGTCCTGCCCCTCCCCTCTTCCAGCTTTCCCCCCCTCTCCACCACAATCAGTCTGCAGAAGGGACCTGACCCGAAACATCACCTATCCTTGTTCTCCTGAGATGCTGCCTCACTCGCTGAATTACTCCAGTACTTTGGGACTTTTTTTATGAGAGTTTCTGATAAGCCACTTATTACAACAACCATGGTAAAATCTTTTTTTGCAACTTTGTTTTGCAACTAGGTATTCTTGGAATTTTCTGTTTTTATTTCCAACGCCCTATGCACCATAAGAAAATGGTTATTGAAGGTTATCCTTTAAATGCACAGGTGTTTCTTTACCGAAGGATTGAAAAGGTTTTATTTTTATTTCTTAGCGCTGCTAAAAAGTTCCTTAACAGACAGAAAGAAGCTTACAGGGTAATCTCGCGCAGAATGTCTAGGTTTCGCTTTATTACCGTCACATGTACCGAGGTACAGTGAAAAGTTTTGTTTTACATGCTATCCAAACAGATCAGATAATACTACACATGAAAACAATCAAGCAAACTCAAGTACAATTAGTAGAGTAAAGGGGAAGATACAGAGTGCAGAATATAGTTTAGTTTAATTTAGGGATACAGGGTAGAAACAGGCCCTTTGGCCCACCGAATCCGCACCGACCAGCGATCCCTGTACACTAACACTATCCTACACACACTAGGGACAATTTATAATTATACCAAGCCAATTAACCTACAAACCTGTATGACTTTGGAGTGTCGGAGGAAACCAGAGATCCCGGAGAAAACTCACACAGGTCACGGGGAGAATGTACAAACTCCATACAGACAAGTCCGATGTTGTAAGATAGCAACACTCCCACTGCGCCAACGTGCCGCTCCTAACATTGTACTGCACCGGTTCCAGAGACAAAGTCCAATGTCCACAACAGAGTGAATCGGGCTGTACACTAGCTTATGGAAGGACCATTCAGAAATCTGTTAAGATAGGGGAAGAGGCTGTTCCTGAGTTTGGTGGTGTGCACTTCCAAGTCTTCCGACACACATATACACAACTGAATACATCTGCCCAACGACTGATTATTCTAGGTAGAGGACATTTCTTAGTACTGCACTGTTGTCCTAAATTTGAAACAAACTATTTTCCTTTGGTTTTAGTGTCTGACAGAATGATATTTTATTTATACAAGACCAATTGCAGTGTTGGTTTTGTTGCAGAATGGCTGATAAAAAGCACATAATGGCTCGCTGAAGTGTTACTACTATGTACTTCTACAATCTAATTGGAAAAGTGGAATCGTTTTTTTTTTGTAAAAGCAGGTAAGCATTTTTGCCATACGATTATAAAATGAAGTAATGTGTGCCTTCGTGCCTGCAAACCAAATAAAGAAGCACATTAACCTGATGGTTTAATGGATGAAGATTGCAGCTGTGTTTCATGGTAACATCATCAGTAGCTTCTTCCTTATTCAACAACAACATATTCACGTGTAATTTTAATGTAAAAATATGATCAAAATACATCACCGGAGTTAACACATTCATATACAGCTGAATCTCTTAAAAGTGAGATTGGATCTGTTTAGTTTAGTTATACTGCATGCAAACAGGTCCTTGGACCCAGCGAGACCAAACTGACCATCGATCACCCGTTCACACTAGTTCCATGTTTAGGAAAGACTGCAGATGCTAGTTTACACCAAAGATAGACACAAAATGCTGGAGTAACTCAGCGGGTCAGGCAGCATCTCTGGAGAAAAGGAATAGGTGGCATTTTGGGTCGAGACCCTTCTTCAGACTGAGAGTCAGGGAAGAGGGAAACTAGAGGTATGAAAATGTACAAAATAAATCAGCCGGCACCGATGACTTAAGAAAGGTGGAGCCCATAATGTTCCATTGTTGGCAGTGGAAGAGGTGATAATGAAGAGAAACAAACAATGGAACTAGTAAGACGACTAAGGTGAGGGGGGACAGAGAGAGGGGGAATGCAAATTGTAGGAACAGCACCATATTTCGCTTGGCCAGCTTACAAACCAGCGGTATGACTATTGATTTTTCTAATTTCAAGTAACCCTTGTATTCCCCTCAACCGTTTCTCTTTATCTACTCTGTCTACACATCATTTTAATGTTATTAGATCATCTCACAACCTCTGTCTTCCAAAAACAACTTCACCTTCTTGAGTCTATCAGCAAACAAAAAATCTTTATTCATGGAATTGTTTTAATAAACCTTTGCTGCACCTTCAATGCTTTTCCATCTGACCTAAGGTGTGACACACAAAATGAAATGGAATAATCTAGTTGTGGTCGGTCTGGTGTGTTACAGAGCTTCTAATTGTGCTCTGGTGCTCCCTCTCTCAAGTAAGGCCCACGATAGTTCAATAGTTCAATAGTCCTTTATTGTCACGTGTACCCTAAGGTACAATGAAATTTGATTTACCATAGTCACACCAAAAGAAGCAACAAGACACAATATTACATAAAAATTAAACATAAACAGCTAGCACAGCGGCGTGTGAGAACCCCTAGGTTTAACCACTTTCTCTACTTACCCGGTACAGAGCAGGAACAGGCCCCATAGCCCATAATATCTGTACCAAACATAATGCTGTCAATGTGTGGGAAGGAACTGCAGATGCTTGTTTAAACTGAAGATAGATACAAAAAGCGAGAGGAACTCAGCGGGTCAGGCAGCATCTCTGCAGAGAAGGAATAGGAGACATTTCGAGTTGAGGTCTGGAGAAAGGTCTCGAACCCGAAACGTCACCTATTCCTTTTCTCCAAAGATGCTGCCTGACCCACTCAGTTACTCCAGCTTTTTGTGTCTATCTAATGCTAAATGAATCTCTTCTGCCTGCATGTGATCCATATCCCTCTATTCCCTGCATATCCACGTGCCTATCTAAAAGCCTCTTAAACGCCATTATTGTATATCTGCTTCCACCACGCCCAGACAATGTGTCTCTGGCATCCACCACTCTCTGTGTACAAAAACATGGCCCACACATCTCCTTTAAACTTTCCCCTCTGAACCTAAATCTATGCTAGGCTTTGACATTTCCCATCTGGAAAAAAGGTTCTGACTGTCAACGCTATCTATGCCTCCCATATTTTATTAACTTCTATCAGTTCTCCCCTCAGCCTCCAACGTTCTAGACAAATCAATCCAAGTTTGTCCAACCTTTTGTGCTGCTCCTTTCAATATATCCTCCCAGATTGCTTTGTTTGAGTGCCTATCTAGTTTATGTTGGAGACTGTGAGGCTTGTGTTCTTTCGAACTAAATATTTCAGATTTACAGCACCAACAAAGGCTTATATAATAGAATTATTATTCCATTTAAAGTAAGCAACATGAAATTCATAGTCAAAACTCTGTCCTCCCCTCCCCTGTCTTACTATTCCATGGAGGAGGTTAATCTAAATCTTTACGTCTTCCACGTCTGCCCGCTTTCAACTCTTAACTAACATTTGGTTTGGCCTTGAGGACACACTGAACTTTCTGTTCCCTTCAATCTTTATGTACTTCAACAATATATGTGCATACTTGCAATTATCTTTGTACTTTTTTTATATTTGTTCACGCTTTTGGCAACGAGTTTTCTGGAGCAAAGGCAGATATCAATGATAAATTTCACCACTTCTTTCAATGAGCAAGACCCGGCTTCTCCTCGAATGAAGAAAAGAGAGCATGAAGATCAAGACAAAGGTACACACAAAAAGTTGGAGTAACTCAGCGGATCAGGCAGCATCTCTGGAGAAGGAATGGGTGACGTTTCGGGTTGAGACCCTTCTTCAGACCCAAAACGTCACCCATTCCTTCTCTCCAGAGATGCTGCCTGTCCCGCTGAGATACACCAGCTTTTTGTGTCTATCTTCGGTTTAAACCAGCATCTGCTTCCTTCTTACATATGAACCTCAGATCTATCACAAAAGTGACACTTTCCCAGGTAATATGGTTCTGAGACCCGCAATACCAACAGCAGGCACTTCAATACACTGAAAACACACATCTAATACTGTTTCAGCAAAATGTTCCATATTCAGGTTAGGAATGGTATAGAGGGATATGCACCAAATGTGGGCAGGTGGGGGCTCGAGTAGATGTGGCATCTTGGTCGGCATGGGCACGTTGGGCCGAAAGGTCTATTTCCGTGCTTTATGAGTCAATTACTTTAATCCCCGATCTCAACTGATCGTAGTTGAGAAGGAGCATTCCAGGTAATAACATGAACCTCAAGCACATCAAGAGCACACAGAAGCCCCGCATTAATGGTGGAGACTATGAGGCTTATTTAGCTTAGATTTGTTTACAGATGCAGCATGGAAACAGGCCAGTTTTACAGGTCTTTAGCACTAATGAAAAATGAAAATTTAAGCAACAGAATTATTTTTCCACTTAAAGTGGGCGGCATTAGATTCATAGTTAAAACCTTGTCCTCACCTGCCCTTCCCTCTCCTATACCACCTTATAAATTACCCTGTCAGATACTTCCTCCCAATCTGTGGCAGAGTCTATGGTTTCCAAGTTAGCCTTATAACTCACATCTGAAACCAAAAAACCAAAGTGGAAGCAAATCATTTTCAACCTGAGGGATTACCAAAGAAAAATACTCCCTTTCAGTTTAGAGGTACAGCGCGGAAACAGGCCCTTCGGCCCACCGAGTCTGCACCGACCAGCTCTCCCCGCACATTATCCTACACACTAAGGACAGTTTACACTTGTACCAATCCAATTTATCTACAAATCTGTGGGTCTTTGGAGCGTGGAAGGAAACCGAAGTTCTCGGAGAAAATCCAGCGGTCACCAATGTACAAACTACGTACAGACAGCATCCGTAGTCGGGATCGAACCCGGGTCTCCGGCGCTGCAAGCACTATAAGGCAGCAACTCTACCGCTGCGCCATTGTGCCGCACTTATTCGGTGTTCCTTGCAAGTGCACCAATAAGGGATCAAATTCCCGCTTTATCAAAATACTCACTTATCTATCTTTTAGTTAAGAGATTTATAATGAAAACATGTAAATGCAACCGGCACTGTGGCACAGCTTCTAAAGCCACTGCCTAACAGCACCAGAGAACCAGGTTCAATCCTGACCTCAGATGGTATCTGTGTGGACTTTGCACATTCTCCCTGTGACTGTATGGGTTTCCTCTGGGTGTCATGGTCACTCCCCACATCCCAAAGACGTTGACCACTATAAACTGCCCATTGTGTGTGGGTAAGTGGTAGAATCTGGGGGAAATTGCTGGCATTATGTAGAGAAGGTTGAATTGGATTAGTGTAAATGGGTAGTTGATGGTCAGTATGGGCTTGGTGGGCCGAAGGGCCTATTTCCATGATCTGTCTCTCTATAATCTATATAGGTTTCACTTGTATTATTTTCTGGAATTTCATAGCATTTAATCCAAAGTGGTTATTCTCTTATTTTTCATTTGGTTAATCTCTTATTTTTCATGTGGAAAAACTTTTCACCACTGTTGTGTGATCAATGAGCAAAAAGAGTGAGTTTGCCATTCTGAAAAGTAGTATGCACATGCCAATATGTACGTTCATTACTCATGTTTGCAACTGCTATCAGAAATCTGTCTGTAGTTTACAAAGTGGTTTTGTGGTGAGGTAATTTTGTGGTGCCAACATTTAAAGATTTTGTCTTTCAAATTTTCAAAGACTGAGCTTTGCATCAACTTACATCTACATACTGGTCGTAGTAGAATCCTGATGATCACTTAGCAGCCCCTCACATAGAAGATCTAATGGTGTGTTTGTGTATAAAATAGCAGTCATTTGTTGAATACATGAATATTAAGTTGCAGTACAGGGGCACAGCTGGTGGAGCCGCTGCCTCACAGCAGCAGAGACCCAGGTTTGATCCTGACCTCGGGTGCTCTCTGTGTGGAGTTTGTACGTTCTCCCCATGACCATATACAAAGATGTGCAGGCTTGTAGGTTAATTGGCCCCAGTTTGTAGCAAGTGGACGAGAATAACATAGAACTGGTGTGAATGGATGATCGTTGGTCGGCATGGACTTGGTGGGCCAGAGAGTCTGTTTCCATGCTGCATTTTCAATCAATCAATTTTAAATAAGCTTTTAAAAAGATTGTAGTTTACAGAAGCTTCAATGGAGCAGCAGATTAACCTGAAATCATATTAATTCTCAATGTTTCTTTGAATGCACATTTATTTAATCAGTATGTCTCACAAAATATTGAAATGCTGGAACAATTACAGGTTACAAAATGTAAGGACAACATTTATGCACAGAAACAGAAACATTCAATTCTAAAGGATTTTGCTATTTTTCTAGTCAACACAAACCTCCTTCCACCATATTTCAATTTAACCTGTTATCATTAAAAGTGACTAATTAATTACGCCTACTCTGATCGCCTCTACAAGAGGAAGCATCTTTTCTACTCTATCACACTACAGCCGTTTACTTTTTTTAAATCCCTCTCATTTTAACCCTTAGTTTTCCCTTTTCACATCAAGCTTCATTTATGAGTGATGCTCAAGGCAATGAAGGGGGTGGAATGTGTGGGTGAAAGCAAGTGATTGACAAAAAACAACAACAGTGACATGACAAAAACTGTCAAGTTTACAGATAGACAATCTACAGCATGTCTGGCTACTTAGAACATAGAACAGTGCAAGAACAGGCCCTTCGGCCCACATTGTCCATGCTGAACATGATGTCAAACTAAACTAATATCATCTGCTTGCATGTAATCCATACGCCTCCATTCCAAGCATATCCATGCGCCTCTCTGAAAGCTTCTTATATGCCACCATCGTATCTGCTACTACCACTTTGTTCCTGTTCCCTCTCAATAGCCTAACACTTTGTCAAGCCTACCAGATATATTTCCATTGGATTGCTCTTCCGAGAGCTTGCAGGGCTCGATGGGCTGAATGGCCTTATTCCATGGCATTATAACGACATAATAGGTAATGTGCAGACTTTAAATATATATAAAAATGCTTGAATAAAATATCTGTACTTTGTCCTCCAGAACTGTACTCTTAGAGGAAATATGAAAATAAAATTGCCAAATGTACAGATTTTAAGGTGGTTTCACTAATATATTGGACCTGGATTTGAATCGGGTTCAGAATAATTAAATTAAACTCCCCAATTGCAAATGGGTAAAGGGCATTCTAACCAATTCCTTCTGGACTTGAGTGAATAGCATGAACCCACTCACCGATTGACACTAAATTGGCAAATCTTGTTAGGAATTCAAAAGAATTTGGGGATTAGAACATAGCACTGGTATATCAGAACATTCTCCCCTATGGGTTGCGTTAATTCCCAGAAATGGCTATTTGGGATCTTGACATCAAGTTCAAGCATTTGAAATTCTCCAGAAGAAGAGTAATTACCTTGCACATGTTCACTGAAAGTTTAGTCCCTGTTAATTGTTTTCAAGATATTAAATCATCAATCTGGTAGTATTGATCAAATGGTATAATGGAATGTAGACACAAAATGCTGGAGTAACTCAGCGGGCCAGACAGTATTTCTGGAGAGAAGGAATGGGTGACGTTTCGGGTCGACACCCTTCTGAAGAAACTGAGATACTCCAGCATTTTGTGTCTATCTTCGGTTTATACCAGCATCTGCAGTTCCTTCCGACACAATAGTTCATTTATGATCAGAACTCCTAACAAGCATGCTGGACAAAAGCAAAAAGGAATGTATCAGTCATATAATTAATTTTCAATTGCATAATTTTCTGTTAGACTCAAAATATCAACACTTATTTAGAAAGACAAGAATGCACTTATTGATCATGTAATGAAACAGACATTTCAACTATTTAGAATCAAAACAAATGTACACAATTAATGAATCTACAATTGCCTACACCAGACAGAATCCAATCAAATTAAATACTCACAATTGTATCGTTTAGTGTTATGGTTAAAATATGTATTTTCTTAATTAACTTGAGCTGTGAAAGTGTTTGTTTACTCACATAT